>JAANDH010000177.1:470625-491157 GCA_011799765.1 Nymphaea thermarum | reverse complement strand
TGCATGTAATGGAACCCGAATGACCTATTTACTTTTTATCTTTCAAAAAAAAAATATATATATATTCTTTGCCAGTTTCGAAGTCAAATTGTTTCCCCCAAAGTTGAAGGGGAAATCCCAGTGCTAAACCCTCACGTGGAGCAGCAGCAAAAGGCAAACTCTGAATCATCTAAGTTGTTGACATGGCCGCACTTAGTTCATTTCACATGAGTAAAGCACATATGGAGAAATATTAACCAAGACCAATGGAGTCCGACCGGATCCATGGACGTAATCCCAAAAAAAAAATTCTTGGTGATTCTGTTCTGACTGCTCTTATTTTCTTGTAACAATCCTTTCCGCAACATCTTGTTGCATATCTCATGGGATTGCTATTATAAATTGTTATTAGCAACAGAACAAGTATCAGCTTGTTAACTTTATCGTCATGTTGGGATGAGTTCTACTAGATATTGATATGATGAAATCGTTGCTGTTATTGGAGGTCTAATTACAAGACAAAACCATGTGATTTTGCTTGTGTGGTTCCCTTTGATGCACATGGGTGTGTGCTATTTCTTGGCTTTAATTAGAAGAGGAAGACCCACTTTATGCTGTTACATGTGAGACTCTCTCGTGAAGTTCAAACCATACTTACCAACATGCATATGGATATTGGGAGGTACTATGAGACGCACGGACATCATGAAATACTGCTAGGAAGTAGGATATTGGATATGTTTGTAAAAAAAAAACAAAATCATTATATAAATATGAGATAAAAAAACTTACAAAAAGATGCATAACTTTGCGGTAATAAATTCCCCCAACTTTTTATACCCAACAAACAGGCGCTCATGGTTTCTCCAAATGCATCCACCGAGAATGAAGAATCCTGCTGGACAGCAGCTCGCTGAAATGCGAGTTTGCTCTATGATTTAGAAGCAGCGATTTGAGAACTATGGGAGAACTTGAATGTTTGTGAGGTTTGAAAAGTTGGGCCCTCACTGGTTAATCACCTAAAAGTTGGGGAAGTTTTAATTTTTTTTTAATATGCATACACACACACATATATATGAAATAAAAGGAAAAATTAAATATATTACAAAATATGAAAAATGTGTAAAAATGTAATGAAGATGAAACACGAATTAAAAGATGCACATAGATCATGAAGGCCGGCCTATGGCATTAAAAATTTGTTTATTTTAGAACCTTTTGTTGGAGATCTTGATTTTGACGTGTAACGGAGATAGTTGGTTTACGTGAATGAAGATATTATGAGCTCATATTATGCAGTGAAAGAAGTGGTGGTTTAATTCAAGAAAATGTGACGAGGAATTGTGGATACCAGTGATAAGTTTTTTAAGGGCCGTTCAGTTTATATAATTAAACGTTGCGTAGATCAGTTGGTGGGCAGCTTTTATCAGTGGGTCTTGCGAGTTTTAGAAAAAAAAAAAGACTTGTGTAATTCCTGATTTTCTATTAGAAAGCATCTTTTTTTCTCTTTCCTTTTTGTGTCTTCTGCTTTTCTAGTACCCAAAACTTTTTCTGAATTTTTTCTTTTTTTGATGTTTTCCTTTAAATGGTTCATTTGAACAATGAGACTGCCAGCCTATCGTGTTTCAAGCAATACAGGTAAATCATATCGTTTTGGTATGAAACAATGTGAAATAAGGGATGTAGTTGTCGTGTATAGCATTTGTTTACATTGCACGATTCGTAAGCGATTTCGTAAAAGATTAAGTTACCTGCAAGATGAGTTATCTGTAATTCCTGATTTTTGTTGACAAACAAAATAAGGAGAATATAACATGCAAAAGTATCAATTTGAAATGTATATGTGCAGTTTTGAATATCTCCTCTCAGCAAAATTAGAAATTGCTGATATTTCATCAATCTTACTTTTTATGAATCGTATATACAATATAAACACGCAGTATAATATGGCCCATCCTAATATCAAGACAACCATACACATCCATCTTTCCCTCCTAAAACAGTAAAACCATGATCATGTTTCACATCAACACGTGTTATTTTTACAAAAAAGAGAGGGTTACTCTGGTAGCTTGCTGGCTTTCGGTATCTGTTTACCAAGCAGGTGTGCACTTTGTAAATAGAAGGCTGAAACTCCAAGAACATCTCTTCCTAAATTGTTGTCATGCAAAAAGGCCATGGAGATTCATTGATAGCAGATTTGATATGAACTTGAGGCTGATGGACTCAATTTTACAAACATGGCAGTGGAGGTGGTGCAGAAAAATTACAACTAAATGGTTACTAAGGGCTCGGAGAATGGCCTTTCCTATGATAGTCTGCACATCTGGAAGGTTAGGGATTCTATAATTCATGATGGGAAGAGCAAATCTCTTCTTATAATGAAGCCTACGCAAAATAGATAGCAAGCCATTGCACCAGGACATCAGTTCATCCTCTAGAAAAGATTTCAGGCAGCTGATTATGCCACGGGTTAGTGGGCAATTGTTGAGGAAACAATATTGGCTCCTAGAGATATCAAAGGGTAAGAAGTATGGGGTGGCCTTGGAATGCTCAAGTGGGCATGGATGAAGATAGGGCTATCAATTAGGTTGTGCTAATTTTTTCCTATGCATGTCATCTTGAGTCGATAAAATGGGTATTTATATCAAAATTTGGAGACAAGAAGTCCTCCAAAAACAAAAGCAAAAAGACAAAATATACAATACAATGTACAGTAAAACAAAATAAGAGGGGTGGAGAGAGAGTGGAGAGTCGGAACGGCACAATCACCTAGTCACAGACGAAGGACGATGTCGTAGCCGCATGGCAAAATGAACATCCTCATGCACAAGACAAGCCACAGACTCCGACGAAGAGAAGGTGTCTCTGAAAACGCCGTTGTTGCGCTCTTCCCAAATGCGCCACCAAATTGAAATGAGCCACTATCCTTGTCATCTTGAGAAGGCAACTTGTGCTTACCCTCGTGAGGATGGTGCTCTTGATGTCAAGTGGTAGGGATGATTTTGAGAATGGCACCAGTGGTGGTGCTAAATCTAATTCCTTCTCCTCTCGTTGTTTTTCATCACTTTCTTTTGTTTCTGAATATGAAAGGGTTAGACAAGTGAATGGCCTTTTCGTTGCAGAAGACGGCAGAGAACAAAGAAGAAATGCAAAAGCAATCTCTCTTTCTCCGTGTGATTCTTGATGAATGGGAGATAAACATATAGGAGAAGGTATTTAAAGCTACAAACGATCCAAATTCATACTCACACATTTTAATTTCTTATCCTTTGTTTCTGAAAAAAAGTTCAGCTGAATGGCGGTAATGCTTCAGGGTTACTTTTTCACGAACCCGCTAATGAATCACACCATAGAAATACATATTATATAAGCTGCCTCACGTTATCACACAAACAACTGCATTCGTTATTTCCCTACTTTTTATGTTGAAATGATACATGTATTGAGTAAACATTTTTAATAATGTCACCAAATGAAGCATTTAAAGGAAACATGTCGAATGACTGTTGCAAAGAAGAAGATCATCATAATACTTAGCAGAACCAATCGCTTGACTGAAAAAACCAATACCCAAAGGACATCATGAATGGTGTGTGGATTAGTGCAAGTGTTGTTGCCTGCTTGTGCAAATAATGACAAGGATTTTTTACAATTGGGCAACTGTTAAGCAAGTTAAAACTGCAGGTGAAACTTTTTAAACTTTCATCCCCACCTGCCATTTGTGGAAAGGAAAGCAGTGCACAAAAATATTAAACAGGAACAAGGTGAACTCATAAAGGCAAATGCTACCAAATTGACACCCAAATCTCTCCATAAAAGAATCAACAGTCTAAACATAATCTAAAGAGAAAAAAAAGGGGGAAATGAAAGAGTTATTCATGTCCTCAAAAGAGAGAGAGAGAGAGAGAGAGAGAGAGAGAGAGAGAGAGAGAGAGAGAGAGAAACGAGGCAAGGGACACAAGAGGTGTATGTGGTTCGACAAGACTAGACCCACAACCACCCTCCGTTCAACTCTTCTCTTCTTGTATGGCAGAGTAGAGGAAGATGTAATAATATATTAGTCAAGTCACTGCCGCATTACTTTTGAGGTCTCCTTTACAAATATTACTATTGGATTTACATCAATAGTTGAGAGATTTCCGAGACATAATTTGTTTGCAAGGGCTTTGTCTCTTTCACTACACAAAGGATCATGAGGGGCTTCGGTCTCTTCTCCTTCCTTAGGGTACACTTGCTAGTACCTTTGGCATGTTCAGAGTGTTTGATGCGATAGATCCAAAAATAAAGAAAGATAATCACACACTAATTTTAAAAGGTTTGGTGAGAAATCACATACGTCCCTTATAATATTCTCTCACTCACTTGCCATAGGCAAGCGATGAGTTTTCCTTAAATAATGGATCACCATTACAACATACAACATTATAATTTGAAATCAGCATTTGTATCTGGCTTCATTTATTGAGTTGTCCATATTTCTTTTCTCTTTATTCTTTTCAAAAACATTTTCGTTCTTTCTTGCATGTTGTCCGCATCGACTTCCATACTCCTTGATTCTTGGCTGGCACTAGAATCACACATATCTAAACTGGTAGCATGATTTATATATGGATGAGGTGCAATTTGATGGCATGATTAATATTAACATCCCCCCAAAATCAAATGTCCAGCTTGCATGACATTGAGTTTGGATCTTAAGTGCTCAAACAAAGCCTTCGGCAGAAACTTGGTAAGGATATCCTCCAACTAATGAGAGGGTGGAAAATGACATACCAGTAACTAATTCTTGGCCGAACAACATGAACATCCAGTTCCATAAGTTTGTTGCGATGATGAAACACATGGTGAGTAAACATATATGTAGCACCAATATTATCACACCATACAGTAAAAGAAGAGGAAACCTTATAAATAAAGTTCTTTAAGTAGATATTGAATCAATTCTGCAGCATTATTGGCGACAAGTCTATATTTTGCTTCAGAAATCTAGCGTGTCGTTGTATGTTGTTTCTTCGAGCTCTATGACAAAAGACTTGATCCAGAAAATAGAACACTAGTTAATGAAGTAATATATATATATATATATATATATATATATATATATATATATATATATATATATATATATATATATATATATATATATATATATGGGGTTAGCCTATTTCCCGGCCGATTTTTCTTGAAGAGCTCTCATAATGTTCATGATGCATGGGTTCGTCCATTATTCTGCCTGAGATGGGTGCTGCATTGGAGCATTAGCATGTCAGTTTGATGAACTGAGATTATCCGAACGAATGATGGTTTGCTTGGATTTCATTGCGTACAACAGATAATCTTTCTGCTATAATCCAATCAATATTGCAGCTCATGAGTTCGAATTCCAGATGCCATATGAAAACTATGTAAATTAATTATAAACTGGTTGATAAATTTGATTAGCTTTTATTTTAATTCTTTTATAACAACAATTAACATATTTTCAAACATGCTGCAAGGCTGGCAATACTGAGATATAAACCAAAAGTCGGCTGCAGGAAACATGAAACATTTAAAAATATGGCATGACATCTTTTTTTCATGGATTTCTAATTCTATGTGAATCAGATGCTTGGCAATAAAGGAATCGCCTTTGGGAAGAGAAGTAATCGATCGCCACAACGAGATTAGCGCTTCAAACTGGAAAGCGACAATTCGCGACTTTATTAGTCAGATCTTCATCTAGTTAACAACGGCCTGTCCAACTTCGCTGCCTGGCCATGCCTTAATTTGGGCGCTGGTCCCCATGAGGATGTTCTGTTCTTAGTAAAAAAAATTCAAATGAAACATGCGGGGCTTATCTCTAAAGTTGTCAGCTAGAAAGCTAAGCCTCTGACCAAGAACTTTTCCTTCCAAAACTTTAAAATGGGACATGATGTCCACTCAACTTATTTTTCTAATCGAGTAGGTTGCTTGTTCCGACGATGAAAAGACTGGATCACCTTGACAACAAGGGGCACGTCCCTTCAACCGTTGAATTGAGCTCTTTTCCGGTGAGCCGGAGATTACCCCATTGCCTAAAATGAGGTCCCAAGGTCCTTCTCATTCCTCCTGTCTCTAACCTACTCAGTTAGGTTGAGGTTAATTGAGCTTTTTTATAAAAATGATACAAGAAAATAAGATGCAAGGTACCTTTCTTTCTAAATTGCATTTATGTGATGCCAAATATATTGAATTTGATATATAAATCTTCAAAAATCTTTTTTTTTTAAAAAAAGTCAAAATGAGCATTCGTTTTCTGCTTGGCTATATATAGCTGTCCACAGCTGTGATGAATTGCACATTTATATTCTACGGGGTGAAGAATAAAAAGTCATCGGCGTTAGGTTAATTAATATGGCTTACAAGGCTTGCACAAATGGCTACGCGGACATCCAGAATTTCTTTTTTTCTTTATTATTAGGTCAAGTTGACCAAAGTTAATATTCCCGTTTCATATATATTTGCATGCGGACCGGTTTTGTCTGACCGGTTGATTCAAAACAAAACATCCACTACTTTAGTACTATTGTATCTTCATTCTGTGTAAGAATATACTTACTGCTGATCTGATCCGCATTGGATTTGGGTTTCCAATTTTTTTTTTCGACATTCGATCTACTCCAAATTGATTTAGTTCTACATGCATGTAAGCATAATAGGTTCTCCTGATATTCTCATTGCATCAAGTAATTTACGTCACAAAGATCATGGGGATGACATAGCTAAGGGTAATCAGATATGTTTGGATTTAGATTGTGACTCAAATATGTCTACTTTGGATTCAAGTTTAGAGTAAATACCAAAGTCTAATTGCTTTGAAAAGTTGGAGTCGGCCAAAATGGAGGCCAATAGGGATGATATGCCCTCCTCAAATCTCAACCATTTTAATTGGTCGTCGATTTGCTTTCTTTTTGTGAGAGAAATCAAGGGGCTGCAGCTCTTGGATTTTTTAAAATACAATTTTGTCTTATAAAATTTTGAAAAAAATGAGCTTAAAATCTTTAATTTCATACTTAAGGATTACTATTCAAGAAAAGTGTGTTGGATCATAACAGCAACCAAAAGATTTGTTCATAAATTTCTGTCTTCTCCGCTTCTTCCTAATTCCAATATTTATCAACTGTGTTGCTTTTGTGAGTAAATAAAAGCAGGCATGCAAGAAGGCGTGGCCCCTAATGCAAGGCATATACCGCGTAATGCAAGAATTAGCTCGGCTCATGAGTGGAACCACTCCTTTTTCTAGATGGCCTCCCTTCTCTAAAGCAGCTTAACGTCGACGGGATCTCATCGGCAGCAAACAGACTGCTCGAGTTGGCGATGAGAACTGACCGCGTCTAAAAGGATCCTGTATCAGTGTATCTTCACCGTCGACTCATCTATCCAGGCGTCCCGAGGAAAGATAGAGGGACCCAAGCATGATCCGATGCCCCCATGAGAAAAGAGAGGATGGTGGAAATTGTAGATTAACTCTGACGATCGAGTGATTTGACAGGTCACAGGGATTAGTGGTCACGTAGTTGACAATCAATGGGAGACGTGATCACAGGTTGTTTTGATCGTCCTCCATTCTCTCAACACAAAGAAACGCGCTTTCAGTCTTCGCCGGGCTATAAATGTGCAGGCATTTCTCTTCAAATTAAGGTGCAAGCAGCAGCCGGTCTCCTCTCGCTTCCGTTTGGCAACCACTGTTTTTCCGGTCGACTGGCTGGCGAGTTGCTGGAAACTAATGGCTCAGCTCTTCCATTCGCGCCATCCGGCACTCCTCTTCCTTCTGCAGGTAGTGCTACCTCTTTACCTTGCGGTCACGGCCGCCTCTGCCGCTCCTATCATGCAATTGGTAGAAGTTACCGGCGGCCATCCTATCGTAGGCAAAGGAGGCAACAGCATCGATCTTGTATTGGACCAATCCTCAGGTGAGAACGAACTACAAAGCAGACGTACCGGGGAAGCATGTGCATGACATGCTCATGCAATCTCCGATTGATCATTTGATTTTTTTTTAGCTTGGAAGATCGGCTTTTGATTTCAATGGTGTTTGCTTTTTTCCTTTGTCCTCTCTGTAGCCTCTGGTTTCCAATCAAAGCAGCAGTTCCTGTTCGCTCGGCTGGATATGAAGATCAAATTGCCTGCAAATGATTCTGCTGGAACGGTCACCACTTTCTACGTAAGATTTTCCCTTCCCATTTCTACCATTCGCCGATCGGAGCTTGTAGCACTTAAATATTTTCAATTCTGAAATCAAAATTCCAAACTTTCGTATACAAAAAAAAAAAAAAATAGAGCTAAAATATTCATTCCAATCCAGTTTCAAGTGGAATTTTGTTTTTAGAATTTTAATTTTACAATTAAAATTCAAAGCCATCAAACGCCCTTGATGATCTTTCACGTAATTAATTCAAACTAGCAATGACTTTTCGTGTCTATCCATGCAGATCTCGGTACCCTTAAAATTTACGGACTTCAGTCCAAGCTCTTGCAGAGTCAGAAAGATCTTTTGGTTACATATAAAGACCTAAAGCAATTAATTTGTGAATGAAACGCTATAGTTTAACTTCTAATACGAAGATATTGTAATCTTATTGACGCCGCAGATGTCATCACAAGGTGCGGCTCACGATGAGATTGATCTTGAGTTCTTGGGCAATGTGAGCGGCCAACCAATAGTGCTTCACACTAACATCTATGCTCAAGGAAAAGGCAATAAGGAGATGCAGTTCTATCTTTGGTTCGACCCAAGAGCTCAATACCACACCTACAGTATCCTTTGGAAACCACAGTTCATCATGTAATGAAGCAACTCTCTTCCTCTCTCTCTCTGTTCCTCTCTCTCTCTTTCGCTGGACGCTCATTCTTCCCTGCATGCATGCAGAATTTACGTGGACGGGAAGCCCATCAGAGCCTTCCCCAACCTCTCTGGAATGGGAATTCCGTTCCCGACGAGCCAAAATATGAAGATGTATGCGAGCATATGGAACGCTGACGATTGGGCAACCCAGGGAGGAAGAGTGAAGACAAACTGGAGCCATGCACCGTTCTTAGCTTCCTACACCAGCTTCCAGGCAATCTCTTGTCCGGCCACCTCCAAGAACTCTCAGTGCATGATTTCTAGAAGCAGAAGCGGCAAAGTTCCTCAGCTTGATAATGCAACAAGAAGCACCATCCAATCTCTGCAGAAAAAATACATGATCTACAACTACTGCGCAGACAAAGCGCGCTTCCCGCAAGGCCTTCCTCCAGAGTGCTCCGTCAAATTCTAGTTTTATTGAATGAAGTTTGTCTTTGTCTTATGGGCACTTAACTTTGATGATTTTTGATGATTTATCCCAATAAATATGACTACAAATTTCGGCATAATCTCTAATATGTTTGTAAAAGTATAGTCTTGATCAGCTTCTGTACTGCTTCATATTCACGTCAGACACACAGTAAAGGATGTCTCTTGCCTTCATTAAATATTGTGCTCTAGTCTGTCAAGTTCACAGTCAGAATGCCAACATTTTGGCTGCAGCACCATTAACAAATCAAAGATAGAATGTGCACTTTTCATCGATTACGCCTTCCAAGAGACTTGTCGACCTGTAGCAGGCACTTTGAACAACTTGTTAACCAAGCTTTCAATGCCTGAATGGCACTTCAGATAACTTGCTAATTAAGCTTTCAATGGCTGAATGGATGGTTGGGAGAAATTAATATCTTCTTGAAACTAGTCTAAACTTTGAGCCTAGATGCCGGCTGGTCTGATCAAGATCAGGGCATTTTATTTGCAAAAAAAAAAATGGTATTGAAGGAAAGTGTATCAATTGTCCAGCGGCGGACATATTACATTAGAGTAGATATTTATCGATAAGACTCGCCTAGGCTATATAAACATCCTTCTTAGTGGGTGGAATTCCAACCTGAAGTATATGTATATATAACATGCAGTAAATAACAAATCGCTAAAGTGAAAGAAGAAGAAACATTTGGTAGGAAGCCTCTAGCAAGGAAAAATGAACAAAATTTAAGTAGTTTTAGCAATGACAAAGGTGAACAAGATCAGGGCATAATAGAGTTTGAAAGGAGTGTATAATCGAGTCCAGGATTTAACCGGAGGCTTCAAAATAAAAGTGTCAATTTCCATGTTATAGGAAAAGATGGGAGAGCACTTGTACATGACAAGAACTAGTGACTTTTTGTGTTAAGAGGTGGTTAAGAAATTCTTGTTTTATTGTAAACCAACTGAAGTAAAGATCTAATTTAGGTTATTTGGACGCCATTGATTGAAGTTGACTGGACGCTTACAGAGATCAGAAAAAGAGAGGCTCGATCTGGTAAAACTTGAAACTGGGATGCTGAACTTAAGAAATTGCTCAAGCGGCAGGCTTTATTAGGAAAAAGAACGTATAAAAAATACAATTTACATGAATCAAGAACTAAGCGCGGTTTCTTCTAGAACTAATTTAAACTACTTTAAAGTCATTTGGCATAAAAAATACCAACCAACAAGTCAAAATTATGGCAGATTTATGAAACACTTATTTCTAATGTCGTATGGCACCTTTTCCTAAAAAAAATTAAGAAAAAAAAAAAGATATTGTTGAAGAAAAAGAAAAAACACATAATGTCCTCATCTTTCGGCAGATTTATTAAACACTTGTTCCCAATGTCATACCACACCCTTTCGAAACAACTTTTAAAGAAGAAAAATATTGTTGAGGAAAAAGAAAAAACACATAATGTTCAATTTTCTAGCCGAGGCTCGACCTAAAACTTGTAAGGGCTGGGTTTAGGCCCAGCTCTGGGCTAGACCAAATTCGAGTAAACAGTTAATGCAAACCCTTCGATCCCGACTGGCTGGGTATGGGGCCATTAGGGGCTGCCGGCCGACCTGATGTTCAGGTCGCTACTTCGAAACTCAAAAACGGATGTTGACCTCAAGATAAAGATTCACACCGTTCCACATTTTGCTCTCAAGATAGTAAGGTTCTCGTGGAAATTAGAAAAATAAAGAGGCTGCTGTCATGTTCTTAAAATTGTAATTAATTTTTGAATTAAATTAAGGAATAATAGAAACGTTTGGCCAAAATAAACGCATGCAATTAATTCATCCCTGGCTTGCAGTTGATTGACAAATTAGCATAAATTTGACAATGATGCTCCATTCTACAGTTAATATTTTTAATTAAAAAATAACAACACGCAGTTCAATATTTTGATAAATAATATATCAGGCCCACTTCTTAGAATTTAACAAGCAAGTGCTCAAATTTGTAGAGAAATTCTCAATAAACTGTTTAAGTTGTATCTGAAAATTTTCGAAAAATTGTTCATCATCAGCCAAAATATGTGTGGTTCTTTATTGAAAGCATTCTTATTATTTTATGTCAAAAATCGACGTTTTGTATTAGCAAGCGGCACTTTGTGCCAAATTGAATGCCTGTTTATTTAACTTTTTTAAAAAAGTTGAGCAATAATTTATTATATCCAAGATGTTATGTGCCATTAAATCCTCCGTTCTTAGTAGATCAGCCAAAAGGGTTGGTAAGAAAGAACAAAAGAGATTATGTTCTCTCGAGGTGTGCCAGCTGTAGTGTGAAATTGTACACTTGCAATTTTCAGTCCAATGAGAACAATATTTACAAGTTGCACAAACTTTCCTTCATTCTTCTAAATGATAATGTTCAATGAACTTCTTGCGAGTTCTAAATGATAATGTTCAATAAACTTCTTCTCGCTAGTTAAGTAAGAACTGCCACCTCCAGTAAATCTCAGTCATTCTTCATAGACAACAGATTATGTGTGGTCTCCCCCCAACACTTGAAGGTCGGTTACAGAATTAGAAAATAGATACTTAGAATCAAAATGTTTACTTTTCAGCATGGATTGGTGAGTTGGTCGACCTTTGTCCTCTACAAGGTTGGTACACTGGATAACAGGAAAGAATTTAACATGGTAAATTTATTATGGGATTCAACTTTAAATGTGAAAAATGTTAATGTTTTATATTATAAAAAAAGAGTTATCAATGCGCAAGTTTATCGAGCTACCAAAAACACTGTTTTGATTGAATAAAAACTTGAGCTCTCTATTCTCGTTATATGAAGTTGCTAGTTGCTGTTTTCTGATTCCTCGCGAACTCTTTTTGATGGTGCAAAAGACCCAAAAAGGAAAAAGAAAATGTAAAAACCTTCTGCTGTCCCATGGGCTACAACGCGTTATTTTCGTTAAAGTTACGCGCAGAATCTGGGAAGATCTAAATCTAGGGGCTTCTGAGCTGCTCTAGAAATGGGCAGGTGTCGTTGCCCATTTCGCGATGCTGCAGCTTGAACGTTATCATGATTCCACAAGTTCGCGATCAGCGCTCGTGTCGTGCATCGAGCTATTTGTCTTAAAATCCCAGTAAAATCGCCGTCTATTATGATAGAAGGCGCCAATTCCAATCCCCGCTTCGAAATTTAATTTATTCTCCAGTTCAAAATTTCGAAAAGTCACGAGTCATTCCCAAATCGACGTTTAAATTACTAAAATACCCCGGCCATTAAAGTAAAAAAAAAAAAAAAAGGGCGACATCTCACATCTCTCCTGAAAAAAGACAAACACGAAAAGATGGGGAAAAAAAATTATTTTTATTTTCTTCTCTTCTTTTGGTTGCTTAACTTACTTTTGCCGTGTTACCGAAACCCCGAAAATAAAAGAAATAATAAATGTTCCACAGTAGACAACCTCACTAGCCCTAAGGTCGCCATGGTTGCTCATGAGAAGGAAATGAATTATTTAAACGACACGAATTTCAAGTTCATCCTTACTATGCCTAAAATGGTAACTGTGGTCTCTGTGACTTTTATATAATAAAGATCCATTTGTAAGGTCTACATGGTCATTGTCTCCTTGACCGTCAATACTGTTTCCTTACCAACGTGACAGAACAGAAGGTGTTCGCTGTGCATGTGCAAGGAAGGGCTCATTAATAATCAAATGGTTATTACCAATCGGATTCTTCGTCGCCTACGTACAATTCTTAATTATTAAACTACGTGCCAATTCGCAAAAAGAAAGATCAAAGGAAAACATAAATTATAGTCTGTCCGGTCCGGCCCTCTCTTAACATCTGGCCATGCTTCTTTTGGCCGCTTCTTTCGCTTGCTTTAGATCTGAAGCTGCCTCAGATGATTGCTTTGCTGAACTTCGTTAATTCCGTACAGTTGTCACGCGCTTTGGTGATCAAGATGCTCAACACGATTTAATAATATACATGCATATATGATGTTTGCATAATGCGCTTGTCCATATATGTGTTGTGGGGGCAAGTGGATGTCGCCGCTCAATCATGTGAATGTTCAGTAATTTTAATCAATTTTCTCAAAACGCAACAGAAGAAGAATAGTTATAATCTGAAATCCGCCGTCCGGTCATCTGCCGGCGAAGAAGCTGCGTAAATTTTTCAAGATGCAGAATGACAAAAAAGAATATGAGGTGCATCAAATTTTATGAGCTAGAAAGAATAAACTAACGCAATTTTTTATATAATAGTAACATACTATTTACATTGGATTGGTTTTAACTGTAGTTTCAGCTCAGAGAGGGAGTGAGAGGGAGAGAGGGTCTGCGTGCGGGTGAATCAAAGACGTGATGGGCATTTCTTTCCAGCTCATTAGCTTATGGGCTCACCTCACCTGGACCTTAAATTGGTCTTATAAATTTGCAGAGCCTTGCTCCTGCCAAGGTTCCTTTGAATGATGCTTGGGTTGGGAAAGGAAGTGGTGCGGCTGCTGCCACCAATGTCTCTGCCGTCCCCCATTCTTCGGCCTGAATCCGGCCGCCTCCTCCTGCTGTTCTTACTCTCTGCGTCACTGTCTTCCGTCGCTCCTACTCTTGCTGTTCCGATCATTCAGCTGGTGAACGTCACAGGGTCGGGCAACGCGACCATAAGAGATGGAGGCAATGTCATCGACATTCGGATGGATAGGTACTCAGGTAACCAAAAAGGATGGGTTTCATGTGTTCGATCAGGCCTATTTCTGTAGTGATGTTTTCGATTTGGTTTGAAATCTGCATTCCCCTTTTCCGGTGGTTTGAGGGGGGTAACTGTGAAGCACTTAATGTGATTTTTGAACCATGTTTCTTTCTTTGTAGCCACTGGTCTCCGGTCCAAGCAACTGTTCCTGTTCTCTCGGGTGGATATGCAGATGCGACTGCCCCCTGACGATACTGCGGGGACAATCACCTCCTTTTATGTAGGTTTTGTTATTCTTTGCTCTTCTGCTTTTCTATCTTTTCTTTCCTTTCCTACTCCTCTTGTTCCTGTTTGGAATCACAGCTTATTGGTTGAATGTGGTGCCTGTTTCTTGAAGATGGCCCAACTTTTGAACATCTAACCTAGTGAAGAAAGTTTCTACTAATTTTAATACAAGGGATGGAGGCCTATCCTCCAGCAGGGAGTTTCCGGTACCGATTTTAAATGTCTTCAAATGCTGATTGTGTTCAATCGGTTGAAGCAAGCAAAATAGGTTCTCAACATCATTCCCTTTTGAAGGAGAAGTTGTTCCTCTTACTTCTTGGAAATAAAATTGTGACATTCGATTTGGTTGTATTTTTTAGGTTGTTCTCTTTATCTTTTTTCTCTTTTTTTCCTTCGAAGATGGAACCTACGCTACACTGTATATAACTTCTTACTAGCTGGTTCTACTATTTCAACTAACTTTGCATCATGAAATATTAGTTCTAAAAGATTCACAGAGTCGCCATTTATAAGGTCCGTCCTGTTGAATGATGTAATGAGCTGGAACACCCTTTCTCTTTGGGCAAACACTTTTGAAATAGTTCAAACAGAAAAGGCAATACTCGGAAGAAGTTCTCGTTTTCAAAGATAGAATGCAACCAAAGGATTTTTTTTTTTTTTTTGCATTTTTCTGGAAGGCTGTATCAGACGAACAGAAAATGTGAGGTTTGCGTGTGAGACCATGAGCAAATTAAATTCTTCCTCCTAAATAAAAATTTATATGCGCAACTAGTTCCACCTTTCCATCTCCAAACGTGGGCCAGCTAGCATCTGTTGAAATGTATTTATACTTAATTGAAGAAACTGGTCACATTTTGACAGAAACCATGTTGGTTTAAATAAAACTGTATATGTCAGAAGAACCCTGAAGCTTCAACGCGAGAAACTATGTTGTGACTCTTCAATTTATTATCTAAATACATGCTTTCCACTACATAACATACTCAGATAGCGTCTAAATCTTTAAGCACTTAGACTGCAGAAGATTGAAAATTTGTTCTTAATGCCCCCCTAAATCCTGCATCTTTCCCATTAATTTCAAGACAGAATGCTGGACGAGCCGAATCTTATCTCAGGTGCTGTTCTGAATCTCTGATCGAGATCCATAGGGGTCCCATGTTGACTGTTGAGGACTGACTTTTTTCCTCGTTCATCTTCTGAACTGCCAATTGTGGAGAAGTATTGACTAATTGCTGGGGGTGATTGAACAAACAGATGTCATCAGAAGGGAATTTCCATGATGAGATTGATTTTGAGTTCTTGGGCAACCTGAAGGGTCAACCCTACATACTGCTCACCAACATCTTTATTCAAGGCAAGGGGGAGAGGGAGATGATGTTCTATCTTTGGTTTGATCCAAGGACTGCATTCCACACCTACACCATCCTCTGGAATCCATGGTTTATCATGTGGGCACACCCAATCTCTCTCTCTCTCTCTTTCTCTTTCTCTCTTTCTAAAATATATCATGTTGTAATAACGGATTCTTTTCTCTGCATTGGTCAGACTATACATCGATGGGCAGCCCATCAGAGTCTTCCCCAACCTCGTGGGCTTTGGAATTCCATTTCCTACAAGGCAGCCAATGACTGTCCAAGCCAGCATCTGGAATGCGGACTGGGCAACTCAGGGTGGTCGCGTGCCGATAAACTGGAGCCACGCTCCCTACATCGCCTCCTACGCCAACCTGAGCTCAATCCCGTGCCCCGCTACCTCCAAGAACCCTATCTGCAAGCTACCATCCCCTCAAAGCTTTCATGGCAAAGTGCCTCAACTCGACTCTTGGACCAACAAGACGATCCACATTCTGCAGGACAAATACATGGCATACAGCTATTGCTCTGACGCCAAGCGCTTCCCCAAAGGCCTCCCTCCAGAGTGCTCTGTGAAATTCTAGCTCCACACAGTTCCTCCATGTTCTTTCTCTCGTTGTACGAAGCAATTCAATTTGTTGGCTTTAATGTGTTCCACTCTTCTCAATTTATCGATTCTTTCCTGATAGAAATGCGATTAGAGTAGCCTCAACGTCTTTCCGCAAGTTGGTGTTTCTTTGTTTCTTTCCAATGCTTCGCTTCCGTGCTCTGTTTTATGGGAAACAATATTGTAAGATTCCGTTCTTGTTTAGTGGGTTTATCCGGTAGACGTGCTTGTTTCATATCTGTGGCACTAGATGGCCGGAAAATACTGGAGTCGACGAAGAATCTGTGTAATCAAACTCCAGTATAAGATTCAGCAAGGGTCCGCAAAATAAATGGTTAGGACACGGTTTTGAGATATTTAACAATTTTGTGATGCTGAATTAGGGATGTTTTCAGAAAAACTTTCGTAAGAGGTCATTAATGGCCCTTTCTAGCCTCTTCTGAATTCATCTGCCACATCTTCTAGTTAACATGGCCCTTTGCAAAAGTGGAAGGAGAAAAGGAAGGGCCCCTTGTGAACAGGATTTACAGTAATACAAAATGAATGATCCATGCTTTTGTAGTTCACTAGATTCTTAGCTTTTGGAACCTAAGAGATCAAATCCATTTGTTGGTTTCATCTGAGAATTACTTGGGAAGAACTAGAGAGTTCATTTAAACCAACTCAAATGAACATCTAATTTAGTCAATTGACGCTATTGACTGGATTTGGCGAAACTCGAAACCGGAAGATTGAATTTAAAGAAGCTCTCAAAAGGCGTGCAGGCTTTATTGGAGAAGAGGAAGAATACAAAATTATATAAATGTCCTCGAGTTACGAATACTTTAGTACAGAAAATCAAATGGGTCTGCCGAATTTTTTTTGGACGTTCTTGTTTGGGAAGCTGCATGGTCAATCATTAATAGATTTTCAAACTCTTTTTCAAAAAGATGCCCGTGTTGCTTTGCAGCTTTCCAGTTTCCCTGCTTTTCTCTTCTTTTCCCCGTAAAGCTCCACAGCCGTCCATCTTGTTTCTAATGAAACACGTATCCGGGAGTTCTTCACCCTCGACCAGGAGGGCTTGGTTGAATCTGTTGGCTACCGTCTGTGCTTGGCTGCCTTTTGCCTGTGCGCTCCTTATAGAAAAGCCAACAAAATAAGGAAAAGAAGAAGCAAAGATTAACGTGGTTCGGCTTAGGGAAGCCTACATCCACGATCAGAAGGCACTCAGAGTTTTCTTTATTGATAGGAGAGATGATTACAATGGTAGAGCTGAGTCCCTTTTATAGGGAAGGGGTCACGTTTTATCATAGGCAATATTGTTCTTGCCTAGATGANGGCGTGACACTTGGTTTGCAGTCTTCCATCTTTGCTCTTTCAAGAATGTCCTTAGCATACTTGGTTTGACATAAGAGAATTCCTTTTTCTGTCCAAGTCACTTCAACTCCTAAAAAATAACTTAATCTGCCTAGATCTTTGACAGGAAACTCCTTGCAAAAAGCATTAACAAAACTTTGCAAAAATATGGAGCAATTTCTAGTTAGGATCATATCATCAACATACACAAGGAGAACAAGAGTTTTTGAACTTTGATGTAATGTAAACATAGACGGATCAGCCATACTTGTAGAAAAACCATAATCAAGAAGAAAACTGCTTAGTCTAGCATACCATGCACGTGACGCTTGTTTCAGACCATAAATGGCTCGCTGCAATTTACAAACATATCCTGGTTTTGTTTTATCTTCATACCCAGGAGGTTGTTTCATGTAAACATCTTCGTTAATAGCGCCGTGTAAGAAAGCATTCTTGATATCCAGTTGTCTTATTTCCCACCATCTAACAGTAGCAATAGAAAGAACCATTCTAATAGTGGTAGGGCGAACCACTGGAGAAAAGGTTTCATGAAAATCAATTCCTTCTTTTTGAGTGAAGCCACGAGCAACAAGTCTAGCCTTGAGTTTATCCAACGATCCATCTGATTTTAGCTTGGTTTTAAACACCCATTTCGATCCAACTAGATTCATCTTGGGATCATATGGTACAAGTCTCCAAGTTTGATTTTCATTTAACGCTTTAATTTCTTCATCCATAGCGTTTTTCCAACCTGATTTTCTAAGAGCCTCATTAACACTTGAAGGTTCTTTGGGAATATCTTGATACAAGATATGTAAGTTGGCATATTTGGGATTAGGTTTGATAGTTCCCACCATCGATCTAGTAACCATTGTTCTAACCATGACAGGAGAAGAAACAATACCTTGTTCAAGGCTTTCGGTCGTGGTGGTATCAAGTATTCCATGTCTGCTTTGATCTTGTTCCAAATTTTCCATTTGAAGATGAAAAGATTGAGCATCACCTGACATAGTGCTATTTCGTTCCACGTTTTCAGTTATGGCTGTCTCATGTGCATCTTGATCGGAGTTGCCTAGCTGACTGTGGACCAGTTGCCCTTCTATGGTCATATTGTCAATCAAAACCTCTTGAGACCGAGAATGGGTGTCAATCTCATTTCTTTCTTCCTCATGATCAACGTTTGTTGGAGTAGAACTATTCTCTTCAGAAACTGATTGTTCTATGTCCGCTTGTTCCTCATCAAAAGAAATTAAATCAGAAGTTAGAGAATCTCCATCATATAATTTTGCAGGATTTTTATAAGGAAAGAAATGTTCATCAAAACAAACATGTCGAGAGATAAACATTCTTCCAGTGGCCGGATACAAGCAGCGATATCCTTTGTGACTGTCACTGTATCCAAGAAAGACGCACGGCAATGATCGAGGCTCCAATTTATCTCGTGCATAGTCTCTCAAATAAGGGAAACATCGGCATCCAAAAACACGAAGAAAATCATATTTAGGATGCTGTCCAAAAAGCTTCAAGTAAGGAGAATCCATTTTGAGAGAAGATGATGGCAGCCTATTAATGAGCAAGACAGCACTGCTAAAGGCCTCAAACCAAAAACGCTTGGGAACATTGGCATGTAACATCATAGTCAAACCCAATTCTGTGATGTTACGATGTTTTCTTTCTGCCATACCATTTTGTTGTTTAGTGTATGGACAAGAAAACTGTTGTTTTGTTCCAAAAGATTTTAAGTGATTTCTAAATCTTGTGCTCGTGTATTCTCCCCCTTCATCTGATTGAAAGACTTTTATCCTCTTATTAAACTGTGTCTCAACATATTTATGGAAATGCTGAAAACAAACAAAAAAATCGGATTTCGACTTCAAGGGGTATAGCTAAGTGAATCTAGAATGCTCATCAACAAAAATCACATAGTACCGATAGCCAAAGTGTGAATAAACGGGCGCTGGTCCCCACAAATCTGAGTGGATTTTCTCAAAGAGTTCAACAGATTTATTTTCTCGTTCAAGAAATGGCAACCTACATGATTTTCCAAGTTGGCAACTATGACAAATAGAAGTTCTAGAAACTAAAGAGCAAACATTAATCAAATTTTTCTGCTGCAAATATCTCACAACGCCATTGTGATGATGTCCTAATCTGAAATGCCATTGTTCTTCTGAAACACGTCGAAATCTGGATGAAAAATATGCTGCGTGTCTGATCTTTCCAATGGTATAGACTCCATCACGCTTGCTGCCCTGCGCCACTATTTTCCCTGTTCTCCTGTTCTTTATAAGACAACATGAGGAGGAAAACTCAAAAACATATGGTAACTCACTAGTTAATTGACTGACAGAAAGTAAGTCTTTCTTTAATTTTGGAACGTATAGAACATGAGAAAGAGGAATTGATGATCTGCCCGTATCAATTTCACTGTTACCTATATGAGTGATAGAAAGAGACGTGCCATTTCCAACTACTACATGATCATTTCCATGATAAGCAGACATTTTATAAATCTTACAAGGGTTCCCAGTCATGTGGGCAGATGCTCCAGTATCGGCTAACCATTCTGAGTCATTAGCATCATCAATAGTGATAGCAGCGAGCGCTTGTTGAGCATCTTCGGCTTGATAGGCATGATTAAATCGTTCAAAACATTTGATGGCAGAGTGATATTTCTTACCGCAGATTTGACAAACAACATAATTTTTGCTTTTCTTCTCATCACCATTAGAAGATGAACTTTCTTGTGTCCGATTTTGATAGTGTCCACGACCTTGATAGTGTCCACGACCTTGAGAGTATCCTCGCCCTCTATAGCTGCGCCCACGCACTCGTCCTCGTCCAGATTGTTGGTGTGTCATTGCCATGATAGGAGAAGTGGGACTTTTTAATCGTGCGTCGAAACTTTGAAGAAGAGAAACAACCTCTTCATACGGCAGTGTAGGTGGTCGAAGCATAGATGCAATGAAAGCTTCATATCCTTCTCCAAGCCCTTGGAGTAGCCAGTAAACTTGTGC
>JAANDH010000177.1:393965-462783 GCA_011799765.1 Nymphaea thermarum | reverse complement strand
ATATATATATATATATATATATATATATATATATATATATATATATATATATATATATATATATATATATATATATATATATATATATATATATATATATATATATATATATATATATATATATATGTTGAGTTGTAGAATGCGGTGAAACCCTCACCATCGACATTCCTGCTCCTATAAATAGAGATGCTCACCCCTTTGCTAGTGCACTGAGTGAGAGTCTCAAGTGAGTGAGTCGAGTGAATGCTCGAGTGCAATTTAAGTGTGTTGGGTGTTTGGGAATTAGCTCACTACGTGAGCTGTTGAGGTGCGCCCTTGTGCCTTCCTTTTGTAAGTTTCATTTTGATGAGTGCAATAAAAGTTTATTATTTAAGTAAACTTGGTGCATACTTTGTATCATTGCTTAAGTTCACTTTGTGAACTTTATTGGTTTGGTTTTGAGCTTTCATTAATTAAACTTTGCCAACTTTATTATGGAAAAATATTTGAGGTATTGAGTTTTTGCTGAATTTTCTCTGCATAAACTGTTGAATATCATTAGAATTTGGACCTAGTGGGCATTGACATTTAATCATAGGTGGGCTCAAATTTTTCTATGTTCTTCAACCCAAAACCTGCTAATGTTGCCTGCACGAATAGTTTCTATGTCGAAACTATAATGGTGACTCTATTAGTTGTCCTTTATATATATATATATATATATATTATATTATTTTTCTTCCGTTTTATTTTGCTTAATTTACACTATTTTACTGTTATAGCTTTCGTAAGAGTAGAACATTAACAAAATCTCAACATAATTAGATAAAACTGCCGGATTTATCAATCAAGTGAATCCATTATCTGGCTGGATTTTAGTAGATAATTTGGTTTATGAATCTACACTTAAGATTGAACGAAATTTATAAAACACTATATTCATGAAGCAATAATAAACTAAGCTATTGCCAAACGCGCTCATTGGTTACTTCAACAATATTTTGACACCAGTTACTGGTAAATACCTGGTCTGAGGACTTATTCAACAAAATCATGTCATTAATATCACTGTATCGATGGGCATTGAAGAAAACATATTGTATCAGTTCTTGCCGAAATAAATATTTTATCCTTTACCATTTGTATATTTTCAAGCAATTTAAATTATTTTTCAAAAATGCATAAATTCTAAAACAAAGCGATAAAGCGTGGAGTGGACCAATGCGATAAGCCGCAGCCCTAAGGCAAGATTTGCAACAAAACAAAGCGTGCACGGTCCTTCTTCGGGCATGGTGTGGAACACGCCATCGTATTCATCAAGTAAACGCCAAACATACATTCGCCACGTTGGGACGTCAGCCAGTGAGCCCAGTCATGGCTCTCGCCTCGGAGGTCCAGCTTGTCGGCGGGCTGCCGCCAATTCGGCGGCGCCTCGTGGTGCCTCTCGTCTCTCGCACAAGCCTCCCGCCGGGTCGCAAGTCCCAACAAATCATGTGCTCTCGTCGTTATGCCGGCAAATTAGGTCCGTATTTGAAGCTAAATCTTTTATTTTACGCCCTTTGATTAATATTTGTGCGCTTCACATTTATGTTTTCCGAGCTTGTAAAGTATGGTGACTTTTTCCTTATTGTTCTATTATGTGGACGTAGCCCTATACGGTTGAAACGGCTTTTCGGTCTTCAATTTGGCCGGAATCTGATTTTTCCGGTATTAGAATCTTAGACTGGCCCGGCGGAGATATTTTAGATTAGTAGAAGCATCCATCGGGCTTATACGGAACGTAGGTCCTTGAAGAGTCGATGAATGATGAAGAACTTGGCATTATATAAAAGCAGCAGGGCTACTTTGGTGAGTTCTGTCTGAGGGGGCGGGGATGGATCGCGCGGGCCGTGGCCCGTGGGGAAAGATAGCCGGGCGGTTGATTGATCTCGTTGACCGTGGCGCCGAAACTCTCAGCTCTCTCCCTTACATTTATAGTGACCTCGTCTTTAGAGAGAGAGACGGAAAGTGTGTGCTGGTGGTGCTGGTATTGTTGCCGGTCGTGGTGTCGGCGGCGCCAGTATCGGGCAAATGGAGGGCAGTCTCGTGCTATATCGGCTACCGGCTTCTGGCGATTCTCCCATCGGCAGTGGGAGGAGTAGTTGTAGTGGTAGCAGGCGCAGGAGGTTCACGCCCCCACTCCTCCTCCCTTCCTCGCCTTCTTCTCATCCTCACCTTCCTCTACCCTCCTCCTCCCTCCTGGTACAACTGACTCCGAGTGTGTTTGCTGGTTATAGCGATTGATAAAGAGAATGAGAATAGAACTTTCATATGTTTTATGCCTAGAGACATTATTTGGGATTTGAACTGCATAGTTTATTATTAGATTGTTCCTTTATACGTCATCTGTGTCTATATGCAGTATTTTTAATACTTCACTATCCCTAGAGTGGGCTTGAAGCCTTCATCTGCCCTTCAATTGTTATAACACGCTTACACCTTTAAATTTCTGTCTTTATGTTTCAATGGTGTCTCTTGGTGAGGAGAATATTTTGGATTTGTTGAGGGTAGAGGCCTATGGTATGAGTACTGATGTTGCTTAAGGATGTACTAATTCTAATGGATTTTTATTCCATCGACGTGATTTATTCGGTTGGGCACCTGGTTCGACTGCGGGACATGTTGAGACTCTGATCCTCAATTATGGGTTGCTCCTTGTAGCAATGCTGCAGTCTGGCGTTGGAGGTGAGGACTGTGCCTCTTTGGCATTCATAGTGCTGGTTGGCCTTGCTGACAAGTTGCACCACTATAAAGTTTCAGTTGGTTGCTAAATTTTCCACTTTATGCAATGGATTCTAACAAAATGATGACGGCTGCTATAACTCCTAGAGTTGTTTAAATGAAAGCTAGGAAGAAATTATTCAACTGGTTATTATTTGAATTCCAGTTGTCTATGTCCACTGTTAGAAAAGACACTAAGAAGGAGGAAAGTGAGTTGACTTATGTAGATGCTTTGTGGCCTCACTACCTTCCTACCAATTCATAACCAAGCAAGTACTGCCCTCTTTCTGCATAGGCATGTCTGCATTTTCCCCAATTAGATGGCATGTGCTTCTTAATTGAAGTTTGTTACTGGATTCATACTTGTACTATTTGGCAGTCCCATCTAGGTAATTTCAGTCCTCCATTTCTTCTGTTTAAAATACGTTGTGCAGTTCTGAGTGTGTCTCAAGCTCTCCCGTTCACAATTCAGAGAGCAACAGGAAAACTCAATGGAGTATTCTACTAAGAGAAAAGCCCGTTGCCAGCTGATTTCACTGCTCACCAAGTCACCATCCATTAACATAATGTCATATTTTCTCACCAATAAAATAATCTTACCATCAGAACTTGGAAACTTTGATTTCATAGCTATGATGCTCCTTTCAGCTGCAATCTCATTTTGGCACTTTTTTGACGTAGAACAATTTTTTATGTGTAATCAATAGCGAAGTAGAGAAATTTTTTGTGTAAAATCAATGGAAAGATGGTTTTTGTTGTTATTAGTACGTGAGTCTCTGCTAAAAGTTACGGGGATGAGAAATGTTCCTTGTGAGTGGCTGATTCCTGCTGCTAAAAATTCCACTACATGTAATGGTTTCTAACAAAATAATAATGGCGACATTTTCTACAATTCCTGGAGTTGTTTAAACTATAAATAGATTTTTCGAGGATTAAATTAGTTCAACTGGTTATAATTTGAGTTCTAGTTGTCTAACTTCACTATTGAAAATTTGAAAAAGGCACTAAGAATGGGTAAAGCAAGTTGCCATATGTAGATGCTTGTGACATGGCTCACCTTCCTCAACTTGAAATTAATCTGTAACCAAGCCCTCTTGCTGCCCTTAAATGGCATGCATTTTGTCATTGCTGTTTGCTACTGGATTCACACTTGTACTATTAGGTGATCCCTGTGTATTAAGTGATTCTGGGGCTCTTTTTCTTCTGTTTAAAATATTTCCTGCAGTTCTTTGTATTCCTTTCTCCTTAGACAAATACTCCATTGTTTTCTCTTGCTCTGTCAATTGTGAATGGGATGGCTTGACATACATTCAGATGATTCAACCCACGCTTCCATTTTTGTTGTGCTATCCTGTGTAGCTTTCAAGATCTGATTGAAATTTAAATCTCACAAGCCACTGACAATAATCTCCTTGAGGGTTGAACCTAAAAGTGATTGATCAGACGTTCCTCTCAAAAATCTACAATTTAGAGCCAGCATATCTGTTTCCATTATTATCAATCCTTAAAGAAAGAGATAATGAAAATTTACTCGGTGAAGCTGAAGCCGATTATTTCTATTTATTGTGGTCAATCAGGAAGCTTATTTTTCTACCTGTATCTATATTCATTTGGAGTGCTTGGACATTCTGCTTTTATCCAAATCTTACTTTACTAAGGTGGGTATGACTTGCTAATTTGATAAAGCCACAGGACCTTCTGAATTTAACCCGTTTGCATACCTTATTCTGTATTCTTTTTGCTCTATAGTCTGATACATTCTTTTGCTAATATACTGGTTGTTGAAATTATTTGTGTACCAGAATTTGTGCATAAAACCAAAAATTGAATTCTTAGAAGTACGTGATTTTAGACTGATCTATTCACCATTCTGGAAAGTTCTGTTGATAACTTCTTAATTTTATTTGGAATTTGTTTCTGTTTCTGTCTTCATGTTTATAACTCCTTATTTCTTGTTCTTCTTTTCTTTCTTACACATGTTAGATGAAATATCTGTACATTACTAGTTTCAGTTTCCTTACTTTCATGATTTTTTAAACTTTGTAGTCTGTGTACATAAGGAAGTTTATTCTTTTTGACTCATTATAATTTGGTTCTTTTACATATTTGCAGTCAAAATATCCTTCTTGCACTTCCCATGGGGTGGCTTCAAAAATGAGGCGTGAAGCTACTGCAGAAACCACTGACAGGTATCAATAATGATGTAATCTGGAATTTATCTAGATTCTACTTTTAGTGTGATCAAGTGGCATGCCTCAAAATGCATACTAACGATATGTATTTTTGTTAGTTGTTGACTATAACCGACTTGTGGCATTACAAATGATTAACCATCAACCAGGCATGTTATTTCAAAGAGGACAGGATTATAGGATTAATAACATAACTGCTTTGATAATGCATTGAGTATAGAAAAGGAGAAATGGAGTTGATGCGGGTTAATTACATACAAGCAGACAAAAGTGTAAGGTGCAGTAGCCTTAACTCTTGAAAAGTTAGCCCCAAGATTACACAGTGAAGGAAAATATGTTTCTGCCACAGTTGCTTATTAGTTATTACCTAATCCCTGCATTCAAGCAACTCAAACTGCTTCTGGTTTTTGCCGTCCCTGATTTTTTTTTTTTTTTTTTGGCACCAAAAATTGTAACTGAAGGATATGTTAACAAAGAAAATATTTCAGATAATGGAAGACTCTAGTGTGGGTTGTTGGTATCTTGTCTTTGTTGGACTTTCTACATGTGCAAATAATATTGTTTGTGATGTCATGACTGTTCATAATTTAATGGTCTATTCTTCTGTTTTGCTACTTGACATCCAATTCAAGAGGACTAAGATGTGTCTGGCGTAAAACAGGAAAGCTGATTCTCTGCCAGACCTGGACTGGGATGACCTTGGGTTTGGAATTATACCAACTGACTATATGTATGTCATGAAATGTTTTGGTGATGGAAACTTCATGGAAGGTGAACTAAAAGAATATGGAAATATTGAATTGAGTCCATCTTCTGGAGTTCTAAATTATGGACAGGTATTTCAGCCTGAATCTTAGATTCAGTAATCTTCATTTTTATTCGTAGAAATGTACAGATTGAGACGTTTCAATCGAATTTGGATGCACTATATCAGAGATTTTCCTTCCTAATTTGGTCTCTTATTTATTAGCTGTGGGCTATTTGATGATAGGGCTTGTTTGAAGGTCTGAAAGCATATAGAAAAGAAGATGGTAATATCTTACTCTTCCGTCCTGAAGAAAATGCTTTAAGAATGAAGATGGGTGCAGACAGACTGTGCATGCCTTGTCCATCTACTAAACAATTTGTGGATGCTGTGAAGGATACTGTTTTGGCCAACAGGCATTGGGTACAGCCAACTAGCTTCAATTTTTGCATGCATAATTCGTCAGCACATGGTGAAGGTTGCATTTGACTTTCCTTCTATTGAATTCATGTTTCTTTGCAGGTTCCTCCACCAGGCAAAGGCTCGCTTTACATCCGCCCACTTCTCATGGGAAGTGGAGCTGTCCTGGGCCTTGCTCCAGCACCAGAGTACACATTTTTGATATATGTTTCACCTGTTGGAAATTATTTTAAGGTGTGATTTAATATTGATCATGCCAGTTCACTTGCTGTAGTTGTAGTCGTCATTGGTTAGTTGGCCTTTTTATCATTATAATCATTACTTGAACAGAACATGTGCTGGATATCATCTCTCTTCTAGTTGGACATCATATCCTAATTCATTAATCTTTTGTTTTGTCAGGAAGGTTTAGCGCCAATTAACCTAGTTGTTGAGAATAAGTTTCACCGTGCTACTCCTGGAGGGACTGGTGGCATAAAGACAATAGGGAACTATGCTCCTGTAAGTACGATGCAAACATACAGAGAACCTACTTTCATTTGTATTTCCCCAGCTTGAAAGGCATACTGTTTTCCTGTATCAATATTTCCTTTCATTCTCTAGGTTGCTTAGAAGCAAATCTGTGTAATTTTCCTGACCAGATCAGAACGTTTGCAAGAAACTTAGCTCCTTTCATAGCAATCAAACAACTTCCCAAGCGGAAGGCCTGCAAATTGCAATTATGAGCCATGGTACTTGAATCGTATTGATAATTTTCAAGTTACTGACCTTTGAACAGAACTGAAAAGACAAAAGTAAAGTCCAGCCAAAATTTTCCATGAACATTATTAACTGTTTATTTCATAGTTAGCACAGGAATGGTGCTTCTGATGACCTGCACCCATTGACAAAAGGGACACACGTTCATGAAACAATTTTATGTGTGCTTGCTACAGTTTTTAGTGAAGGATCGGTACTTGCAAACTCTAAATGCAGCTTTTTGAGAGCTTGTCCATTTGCTAGATGAACCAAATACGTTTCCTAAACTGGGTGGACTCAAAAATTATCAGGGCCATGTGAAAAGTATATTAATGCATACTTAAAGTGTGTTTTTTAGTATTTTATAAAATCTATGATATATTTTTAAAATGCATGGTTTATTTTTTTTCCCACCAAAGATCAATATTTTTTATTAGAAGTTTTTAATGACCTCAGCTAATTCAATGTCAAGCAAGTATTTTCAGTAACCGAGCAACACTGGAGCATTCCTTAAGTAGCCATCTGAGCCATCCATTTGATAATGTAGTTGTCAGCAAAGATCATTTTACATGATTGTAATAATACTTTTAAGGTGTATTCATAACAAAACAAACCTTTAATCATCTTTGTATTCAGATGATAAACTTCCTTTACACATCATTGAAAATGAGCTTAATCATGGTGTACAGTATATAGTCCTAGCATCATAGTCTAATGACCAAAAGTTCTGTAAGCAGTTAGTGAAATTGGAATATCATTCTTCTTGTTCCATCTATCAATAGTTGTGCTTCATGGGTCATTCTCCCCTTGTAGATCTGTCTATAAATTCCACAGTTGCTTCATAGAATTCACTTCAAATTTTCATTCTTATAGGTTCTCAAGGCACAAGCTGCAGCAAAATCAAAGGGCTATTCTGATGTTATATATCTTGATTCAGTTAATAAGAAATATCTTGAAGAAGTCTCCTCTTGCAATATTTTTGTGGTAAAGGTATGACAGGTGCTTCAATGGATCACATCCCATCTTAATAAAATAGGTCCATTTGTTGATAGGCATTACTTTGATCGCTATAAATGAAGAAGTATACTAGTTTTATATTGGAATCATTATTTTATTAACTTGCTACAAGCCTTATGTAATTCTGGGTCTTGATGTCTTATGAAATTAACTAACGTAACATGCAAGGTAACTAAAATAGCAACATTCTCCATTGAACCTCTGCTTGACCTATTCAGTACTTGTCTACCTTCCGGTCCTCATGAAAGGCGGATTCAAGTTTCAGAACTTAAAATTGATAAAGGGAGGGCAGTAGTTACACATTAATGTGTTACCTTGGTATCAAAAGCAGACCTGCTACTCCAGCAGACATTGTATGACAAGAATTCACTTCTCTTCAGGAAAACATTTCTAGATACTTAATGATTAATTCTTGATCCCCAAATTTTGCTTTATTTATGGTCGTCTTTGTCCAACGTGGATTCTGGTAGGATACTAGTGTTTCCTTGTCTTGGTTATGACTCGTCGCAGCCACTACTAGCTTCAATAGAGTAATCCTTCCATCCAACTTTGAAGTCAAAGTCATGGTTATTTCATTTTGTGAACAATGACGGGGAGGTTATTTTCTTCCAAATATTAAATCATAATGCAGGTTACCTTTTTCTTGTAGCTCATAAGGTTTTCCACTAAAATTCAGAGATGCCCTTATGATGGATTATACTATGCATATTTTATATGTTTTTTTTCTCTAGCAGAAATAAGCTTTTGTGCCATAATTGGTGTTTTCAAGTATGCTTTCCATGTGGTCTTAGATTTCTTTGGTTTTCAACGTTCTCTAGGACGACGTTATATCAACTCCTGCACTTGAGGGAACCATTCTCCCTGGAATCACGAGGAAGAGTATCATTGGTGTTGCACGTAGTCATGGTTACCAGGTACTTAACAGCCAAAGTCGTGCACACTTTGATGTGTTTCATATTCTTCCTAGTGCCATTTTATGTTGCCTTTATGGGGTATTTTATTTATTGTCATTAAGTGTAGAAATGGCTATGAACTAATGGTTATTATCTTTCTTGTTTCGTTTTTTTCTCCGTCAGTTTTCCCTAAAAATAAAATAATCAATTTTAGTTTAATAGGAGTGAACTACCTACTCTAGACATGAACATGCACTTGGAGCTCTTTGCTCTATTCAAAGCAATGGTGCATTGTGTTTCTGAAATATTTGAGAAAGAGTTACAAGAACGTGATGCTTGCACACGTCATTGGTAGGATAACAGTTCAGAATCTCAGATGATCTGTGTCCCTTACATAAATTTTCTGTTTCTACCCTGGTCACTGTCTATAGAACACCTAAGAAATGTTGGATAGATGTAACTGGAAATACAACTTCTGGATTTTGATCTACAACTTATTCCTTGCATTTAATGTCTGTATTTGCTAGTTAAGATTTTGGTCTACAACTTATTCCTTGCATTTAATGTCTGTATTTGCTAGTTAACTATACTCTTGATGGTACCGCTGAGTCTACAGGCGCTTCAGGCACAATGTAAATTTATAAGTGCATAGCATTTTTCTTTCTTTTGCTGTTCTTATGTTATACAATGCATGCTTTTATTTTTATAAAGATGAACAAAAGATTTCTTGGGCTTGTTTCAGATTTTCTGTTGATGCATATACATGAAGCACATACAGATGCATATGCCCACAGATTATATAACTTTTTTGTTTTTTGGCTGTATAATAAGTTTATGTACCAATGTGTCCCCATTGATATGCTGGGATTTGAACTTTTCTCTTGGTCCCAGGTTGAGGAACGTGCTGTCTCAGTTGATGAACTAATGAATGCTGACGAAGTTTTCTGTACTGGGACAGCTGTGGTTGTGTCTCCTGTTGGTAGTGTTACCTACCTTGGCAAAAGGTAAGGACAGCTGTTGCTTATGTTTTCTTTCTTGGAGTATATTGTTGTTTATAAAGAGCTAGACATTGTAAAGGTCTGTACAGACCAAACATGCTTCTAAAATGCTCCTCATGGTTTACAAAAGTCATTTTATTTAGCTTAATTCTTGGTTAACTTCTTGATTCTTGGAAACGAGAAAGTCATGTTTTTAGGGTAACGGATATTGTGGGCCACAAATTAGGGTGGGGAAACTAATTGTTGGAATTAAAGAAGATGTAGTTATATATAATACGTTATAAATCTCATTAGGTTTGTCCACAACGACACACTTCACTTGTATTCAATGTGATTCGCCAGAGTTTATTTGGCAGAGAAGCATATAGACATCTCTTCTGTTTATTTCAAGATCACTCCATTGATCCATTCTGTTTTGCAGTCAAACAAATAGACAGATCTTTTTTCTTTTGGGTCATGCTACTCAGTTATCTAAGACTGAAATAAATACTCTGCAATTATGTGGAAGAATGACAGATTTGAAGGACCAACCTACAGTTGTTGCAAACTTCGGAACGACAGATTTTAGGAGTGGACATATATAGTTGTTTTACTACCCTTTAACATATTCGCCAAGTTGTCAAAATTGGCAGTCACAGATTATTCGACCCTTAAAAGACTTAACAGTAACCAATCGGTCTGACTCGGTTGAAGTCGACTTTTGCAAGTTTACAACTAAATAAGTATATGTTTATGTGGAAATAAATATAAAAACTTATATTTTTACAAAGAAAAAATATATTTATTTATAGGTAGGGATTAATTGGCTGATGATTAGGTTGTCTAGTTGACTAATAGCTAGTTTGAAACACTAGTCGATCGATGACCGACCCAACTGGCTAGTCAAACTTGTTGTCCAACCGGTCGAGTTTTTGACAACAAAACACAGTTGCGTAAATTGAGTTAGCAGCTAAGGAATTGATATTGATGGATTATCGTTCACCTTGTTTTTAGGACCTTTTTTTGCATAGGTAGTTTCATAAAATAAGAAACAGATCAAGATGTCCGGCTGCAAGGTTTTGTTGAAAGACTGAATCTGGTGACAATGTTGTTGCAGGGTGCAATATGGGAATCAAGGTATCGGTTTGGTGTCTCAACGGGTTTATTCTTCTCTTACAAGCATACAGATGGGGCTTGCGGAGGACAAAATGGGTTGGACTGTGGAGTTAAGTTAGATAGAAGACAAGGTTTGCAGAAAAGTAACAGTTTGATTAAATTCATTATTTCCAGGATTTCTGTAACTTTGTAGCTGCAAGAAGTTGTCCATTTATGCATGTGTCTTTCTATCTCTGATCTCGTTACACTGTAATAAAGTAATTTGTATACGTGGGTTCTTAGCTTAGTTGTCATTCTGACCCTTCAGCTTTCCCTTTTATTTAAACTTCAGTTGGTGTTCATGCGTATCTGCCTGTACAAATCGATGCATTTGCTTCCAGTAATAGACAAATCTGCACAAATTCCCCACGTTGGGCGAAACCGAAAACCAATTACTAGGCCGATTTGATGAATCTGAGTGGACTTACAATCCATGCTGGCTATGACTAGTTGAGGCCGAGCGCTTGGCTATCTCTGGACGCTCTGGGCGATCAAGGATCTTGCCCCTTAGTCTAACTAGGCCAGGGATGCTGCTGACAGAGTTATTAATCAAGCCCAATCCAGAGCCAATTTAGAGCCCGCCTAGCGGTGCCCATCTCAGAAAGAATTAAATATCCTTGAGAACCCACCGAGTTACCTAATTGCTTGGCCGAGATTTACCTGGCGCGGCCTGGCTGGTCCACCCATGCATGTGACCTGTGAGCAGTAGCTCCCAAAATCTTGTGTCTAGCTAAGATGGTTGAGCACCCCATCCAGCACTATGGGAACAAAAACTATAGCAGTGATTCATATGGGTTAGGATCTGTATATGGATATGAACAGGTTCACCTCATAATTGGATCTGGTACGCTCTAAGTTCTAAAGCCCATGATGCCATATTTGCAGCCGTAGGCTACTGGCCCTTCTGTCGCAAGGATGCTCTCATTTTCTTGCGTGTCATGTCCACTTATTGCTCTCAATGAAAAAACATAGAAAGTTATTTTTCTGCAAAAAAAAAAAAAAAATCGCCCCTTTAGCCAAAGTTTGTACGTGAAATATTAAATCAACCTTGTCCCGGTTTGGAACTCGAAGAATCTCATTGTGTTGCCAATTGCTACTTGCCAACTCATGCAACCTTCTGGCTTGTCGTGCGCTTGGCCAAAATAACAACGTCCCAAATCCAGTATCTCTGTTTCCGCTTCTTTTTCTCTCGAATTTTAAATTTCGGCAGGTGAGTCGTTGCAGAAAGACTTGTCTTGAATTTTAATTGACCGGCCGCAAGAACACCTACCCATTTGATATATCATGGTATTAAACTCTCGGCCTTGTTTAAGCTGAAGGATTGAACTGGCAGGTGAATAAACTATGCACCCGTTGGCCCATCAATAAGTCTGTTACTGTTCTCTCCGTCTCTTTCTCGTTTCTTAATTTTTATGGTGATTTCTGCGGCCAGCTATTTTGGCTAATACTGTGCAAGGCGTGACCCTTTTCTTCTTGGAAGGAGAATATTAGACGCGAGGAGAGACATTATTATTTGCTTTCAGGAATTAAAAAAATGGATCATCACGTTCACCCAGTTACTAAAATATTGAACAATAGCAAAGCAATATCCTTGTTTAAGGTGAAAGAGGAAAGGAAGGAGAGGAACTTTTTTCCCATCTTTCTCCTTTTTGGCGTCCGATGGCGTTTGTCTTGTTCCGTTCTGCAGAGCGCATCATTAATCATGATGCTTGGCTGATTAATTACTTGAATCAATGTGAATTATTTTGATCCGGATCAATTGCACACCTGATGTATCTGTTTTCGACAGAATACTGTAGAACCCAGAAAACCAAAACCTGGGAACTACATCAGAGGTTCAGAATCCATAGCGCCTGGGTTCTCCATAATAAGGTTTTGAACTCATGGTCAGCCATCTACCAGCCAGAGCCCTCCCCAGTATTTGTGCCAATCACTTTGGTTTCGCTGCATAGTCTTAACATACCTTTCTTCTTCTTCTATTATCAAGAACTATAGGTATGACCTATTGGGCATGTTTAGCTTGAAATTTGACCTGCCAAAATGTTTTAGAATTTTTGAAACCATGTTTTATATTGAAACCACATATTTCAGTCATTTCCTAATGTGAACAAGGTTGACTCTTAAAGTTGGCCAGATAAAGCTTTGTCACCCATCAATTTCAGCGGCTAAAGGATGCTTTATTATGCTAGGAAATTACTTTGCTATCTATCTATAGAGACAATCCATCGCAATTAATTATCCTATGTATCTTTACAGACGTCTTCGAAACCAAGAAGAATGGTGAGGCATCAGAAGTTACAGATACACGACATGCTTTGGCTCTGTGAGAAGGTGCCGTCCTTTGGCTAGCAAAAACAAATGCATAAGTTTGATACGGATAAAGCATTTTGATATATAATCGAAATTGCACCAGTGGACTTAAGCACAACAGAAAAGAAATCATAAAGCAATATCGGTCTGACCTTGATTCAGATTTCTGATGCGACGTCCCTGTTAAATACTTTAATGGTAGCAACCTTTTTTTGTAAATATTTTATGTTTTCTATGTAAAGTAACCCCGAATCTTTGTGCCCTTTTCCCCTCCTTACTTCTTCGATAAAGAAGACCATGTTTCAATTATTGGTGGAGTAGATGTGCACAGCAGTCGTCCCTGAGTTCAGTGTGACATACAAACTGTGGGTTAAAAGACATTTTCTTAGGAAAATAACAATTTTTTTTGGGTTGGGTGTAGTATAGATATAGAACTCCGGGAATCCAACATCATAAGTGAAACTCATTAAGACGAGTCATGATATTATTTTGGTGAAGTTTAATATGATCTCCTCATCCTTCTATTCCTCTTCCCCTTGATTTTCTTAAGTAATTGGTTTTGAGATTAAAATCCTGTCCCAACTTTTATATTCTTTTCCTAGTTTTCTTCTCAAGACTGTATACGTCAGCTCTCCTCCATAGTTATCAGGAAACTCGCTATCCTTTTCTAGATTGCATAGATTGCTTCTTCTTTGCTAGCGCTTCTCAGTGCACATGGCTTCCACCAATTCCGTTAACTCCGCTACCCTTAGTTGCACCAATTACTTTGGCTTCATGTATCTCTTCCTTTATCCATTTGCTTGCTGGGTTGATATATGTTTGCCGCAGTTGGTCTAAACTGTTCGAATATCAAGTGATTATGTGGGAGATTTATCGGCCCCAAATTTCGATACACCTCTTAATTTATCTGTGATTTATTATTTAAGAAGAAAAAAGAAAAGCAGATCAATCTTTGTCGTCTTTCGCAAGTCAAAAGCAGTTTGAACAGCAGGACATTGTTCTTTTTCAACCTCTCTAACCAAATAATGAATTGTAAATTTGTAATTCGTTAGAGATTTTTCAACAACTACGTTGACTCAGATATTCAATTAACTTGATTGAAGGAGTAGGTCACCAGTCAGCTTGGACGGTTCCTTGCAACATGCATCGTGTTTCAACATGAAGGGTAGGACATTTTTAATCTTGCCGTTCCATGATTCCTTAGAAGGAAAAATTTTCTTCACTCGTAAGGGGAATCTTACAAAATTTTGCAACTTTTTTCCCTTTAGGTTTAAAACATAGTATTTCTTTAATGCAAGGTTGTTGGAGGAACTTAATCAACAACCGTGCTTAAAATATATTGAGATGATGTTCTGCTTCATCAAGCCAGCTGTCCAAACATTGTTGATGCACTTGGCAAAGCAGTGACATCTGTCATGAGCCTTAAGTTGAAGGATCGAGTTAGATGCTAATTAGTTGGGTTTGAACCAAGAAATCTTCTAGCCTCTCATAACACATATGTTTAATTAATCATAGTCACCAATCCATTGCATCGGTAGCCGTCAATGCAATGTATTGGGCAGCTGTGATTGGATTGAGCTCAAGATGGCCGAAGGGTATATATATATATATATATATATAATGAGTCAACTTAATCACTCAATCATACAGTACTAGTTCAGAAGTTAAGATGAACGACGAGTATAAAATTGAGTTAAAAAGCTGTGTATATGCAGCAACTTGTCAGCCACCTGATAATTAAGTTGTATTCTTATCATGTTTTGAGGAAAAGAAAACAAGGGGTTCTTAAGAAGCTAGAATACCCACAACGAAGAGTCCAGTAAAATGCTAATGAAGTAATGGCGCTTGTCAATGTGGCACCTAACTTTTTGAAGTTCTGTGCAAAACATTGCTTTTGATAGTCATAAGGGATAAATCTGAACTTACATTGAAGTATATACGGTGAGTTATTTGTTCAAAAGTCCAGCCGCATCTCCAAGAAACTTCACGTTATTCGAGAGGAAAGCCTATCACAGGTAGTTCCGAAAAAACAGTATTTTGATTTTTTGATCTTATTATTCCTTTAAAGCTCTTTCCGAGCATCCATTTGAGACAACCACTCATTTGCAAGGTTTATTTTCCACATGCAGCTTCTAACTAGTCCAACATTTATTTAAAAAGATATATATGTAGATAATTTTAAAAAGAAATGAAATGGGTATTGGTTTTTTAGGCCACTAGAAAGTAGTTCCGTCAGATTTCATCAATGATTGAGTTCTACAATAAGCAAAGCCATGCAGATCACACGTCGTGCACCCAGTTTGATTTATAAGCTGAGAGCACAGATGGGGCCTGACTACACCACAATGAAGTTAGATATGGTAAGATTTACAGCCATTTAGGTGGACGATCCATTCACTCGATCCCCATCAAAAATCGAGGTTCGGCACGTGGGGATGCTGAAATTTGGGTGAGGAATAGGGTGATGAATTTGGTGATTAGATTCTAGAGCAAGAAAGACAAGAAGAAAAAACCCTGGTCTTCCTCCTGCACTGTTTCCTCTTTCTTTAAAATTTTTCATTATTTTATTGTGGTACTGCTTTTTCTTTTAGGCAGGACACCCCGTCTCCTTGCAGCCCACACTATTTAAAATTTTCATGTGTTGGATTTGGCTCTCTTCTTAGCTTTTGCCTTTGCTATAAACTTCCAAGTTCCAACACCATCTTCTCTCTCTCGCTCATGATCTCTTTGTTTCTTCTTCCTCCTACTTCTTACCAAATATCAATTGTACTTTTATGCACAAAGAGCGATGGGAAGAGCTCCCTGCTGTGACAAAGCTAACGTCAAGAAAGGACCATGGTCGCCTGAGGAGGATAAGATGTTACGAGAGTTCCTTCAAAAGCATGGTACAGGAGGAAACTGGATTGCGTTGCCGCAGAAGATAGGTAAGTTGCCATTAACTACAAGCAAGTTCTTACTGTGTGAAAAAACCAGTGCGTTCCTTACAGCAAGGGGTCTATTGATCTTGTTAGATTGGTCTTGAGGCTTTTATGCTGATACTTAGTTATTGAAGAGGGTTTGATGCCTAAGGATCTTGTGCTTTGCTACAAGACCGAAGTATCAACAAGGAGAATTTACTCATAAATTTTCAGTGAGAGGAGCAGCATACTGTAAATATGCACCTGCAAGTCTGGGATATTTCGGCAAGAAACCTCGGTGATTTGTCCTTCTTATTCAAGGGAGGACAAGCGAAAGAAAACAATAACTTCAGAGCTCCTGTCTACAATTACGCGGTTTGGTCATCTACTCCTGTTTCATTGTAAATCTGCATCAGAAAGGTGCCGTCTTAGCTTTGGCGAAACTTCATTCTTTGCTTTATGATATATATATGTATGATGTTCAAAGGACGTCATGTAAAAACACGGGTCTAGATTCTCGAAAAAAAAAAGTCGAATGAAATACTTAAGTATCTAGCAAATGTGTCAGGAGGTTCTTCCTAAAGTTAATTACTGTGCTTCATTTAAGCTTATGTAAATGAAACAAAATGCCATTGCTCTACATTTTAGACTAATTAGAAACATCAACTTTAGACGGTTCAGCTGAAGGAAAAGGGCGAAAAAATGCAGGAAAGAAGAAAAAAATATTTCTGCCACTTTGCAATTTATTTAATGAAATATAAGAGGTATGACGATCGATGACAATTTGTATTTCATTATAGGGCTCAAGAGATGTGGCAAGAGTTGCAGACTGAGATGGCTGAATTATCTCAGACCCAATATCAGGCATGGTGGTTTCTCTGAGGAGGAAGACAACATCATTTGTAGACTTTATACAAGTATTGGAAGCAGGTGGTTTGTTTTTAATCAATTTAATTCCTTTCCATCACCTTTAATTTTCATCTCTTTTATGGTAGTGCAATGAAAATTTTGCCCATGATAAGATCTTTACCTTTGCCACAGACATTTATGTACATTTCCAATGGGTTATCGGCAGGTGGTCTATAATTGCGTCCCAATTGCCTGGAAGAACCGATAATGACATCAAGAATTACTGGAACACCAAGCTGAAGAAAAAGCTGCTGGGAAAAAGAAAGGAACAACTACAGGCCTTAAATTTGCCATCTACCAATCACCGAATGAGTTTGGAAGATAGCCCATACTTTACACGTCCTAGCATAAACGAACAGCAGAACACTTTGTGGTCTCAACTAGCATCTTTTCCACACCAATCATCTATTGCACATCAAGGCCAAGATCCAACTCTGGACAATCAATACTCGTTCAGGTCATTATTGAACATGGTAATGCCAAATGGCTCAGATATTGATGAATTTGATGAGGGCAGAGTTCCAGTAGGACATCTCTACTCATCTTGCTCCACGGCCAATAACAGTACCAGCTCCAATGACCAAAGTAGCTTGAACAGTGATTTTTCTTTTATTCAAACCGCCGGCTCTTGCAATGATGTAGACCATGAACCGCTAATGATGAACCAACATCAAATGGAGAGAACCATGTGCAAGGTTTTCGGTGATGCAGTATCTACTGGTATTCCTGTTGAATCAAGTGACCGCACACAAGCATTTGAGGGAATTATGGACACTTTTTATGGACTAGAAAACACTAACTGGTCCAACATCAATTCATCTGTTTGCTGCACATCTGATAGTCCTCTTCTACCTCAACAGCACCCTTTGGTGCCGAATTCCACCTTCGAACTTAACCGCAGTGTGTTATAGATTTAGGATATGTTGATTGACACTATCATTAATGTACATCAGTGTTGTAAATTTTATAATGGAGGGTGGAAGCCTTGGAAAACCAGATCAACTATATATCTCAGAATTTACTTCTGCTTATCGTTTGAATTATTTCAGTGTGTTTATCTCGTTCCTAGCATACAATGTTCATCTTGTTTTTTCCTCTTCCTATGTATGTTTTTCCATTTCCTTTACTTCTTCAAACTGGATAAATCCATTTCTGCCAACGAAATACTGAATAACGTTAAAATCTCTGAGAAACTTTTCTTGTTTGTCATGTTGGTGTTCTTCATGGTCAGGCCTCGAGAGTTGCATGGTCTCAGTCTTCCTTTTCTGTGCACAAGGAATAGTCACTTACTGACTTCCTAGATATCTGCTACTGCTGCAATTTAAGCAAAAAGATTCCACAATTCAAATGTCCGATTCACAACTTTTTCCTCAAAACTAGCATATCGAGCCTTGTTTAAAGATAAAAAGAGGAAAGGGAATCCGTCCCTTTGCTGTCCTCTTACTGTGGCATCGACCAAGCGACCACTCATCGCTCTTAATCATGAACTACGAACGGTCGAAAACAAATTTGTTGACTGTTACCGGCAGACGACCATGCATGCATATCAGTGGGTGCCATGAAGATCATTCTTATTTATGGGTATTTTTACCTTTTTTAATCCCGTCTTTTCATGCCCCTTGAGATTTTTCAACTCAACAATTCTCGGAATAGATGTACTTTGGCTCCTCTCTCTCTCTCTCTCTCTCTCTCTCTCTCTCTCTCTCTCTCTATATATATATATATATATATATATATATATATATATATATATATATATATATATATATATATATATATATATATATATATATATATATATATATATGTGTGTGTGTGTGTGTGTGTGTGTGTGTGTGTGTGTGTATAACAATGTAATAATTCAAAATTTTGTTACTAAAACACAGTGGCTATATTACTATTAAAAATAATTTATGGTATGGAAATTGTTTATGATGACATTTGACGATTTATACCCTTTTTGGCAACTATCCTGCATTCTTGACGATTTATACCCTTTTTGGCAACTATCCTGCATTCGGTAGTTATACATATATATATATGTGTGTATTGAAAACTTGAAAACAGTCGGCTAATTCTGTAGGCCGTTGGGTCTTTTTTGTTTTTGAGTACTGTGTTAAAACCATTACAAAAGATGCATTGGCCTTTTGGAAGTGTTCTTAGCAACAAAAAAAATATCATTCGGTCATAAAGGTACCTGATATATGTATATATAAATAAATAACTACCGAATGCAGGATAGTTGCCAAAAAGGTATAAATCGTCAAATGTCATCGTAAACAATTCCCATACCATAAATTATTGTTTATATATATATATATATATATATATATATATATATATATATATATATATATATATATATATATATATATATATATATATATATATATATATATGTGTGTGTGTGTGTGTGTGTGTGTGTGTGTGTGTGTTTGTATATGTTTGGACATGGTGGTCGGTCGTATTAATATTCGGTGGAGCACGTCCATGCTTTGTAATAGAAAGTGAATATAATTTAGTGTGGCTCATTTATGTTACAAACAAGTGTGTGAGTATAAACAGAAAGAAAGGGGAAAAAAAACTACTTGTGCTCATAAGGGTCATGTAGAAGTGACATTTTGTCAATGTCTCATGAATTTATCCTAAAGATTAGGACAAAATCATGGAAACATTAGTTCTAGTAATCTATAAACCTGTTTTAATCTTTGAGACAAATTTACGAGATTTAACTTAGACGACAGATATTTGACAAATTTTGACTATATCAATAGTTTCGTGGTACTTTAGTTATTTAAAAAATGATTCTATACTTGTCTTCTAAAACAAATCATGACCTTTTGATCAGTTGTCAGCCGGCCATTGATTTTTTATTGTTCTTGTTCATCGTCCATACTGGTCAAATTAATGTAAGAATTTTATGAGGAATTACAATCTATGTCACCGCTTACGCGGTTTTGCCCCTCGGGCGGTACGCGGTGGTACGTTTGGATCTGGTAAAATAATATGATTGGATCTGCTTTGAACCCAAAACCAGATCCAAAATCCGGTTAAACAGCCTCTATTTCCCACCCGTCCAGGTATTGATTGAAGATTTCATTTAGTTTATTATATTTTAACTTTTTTCTTTCAAAAACATCAATACAGGACTAAAACACTTCCTCAAAACCAAATGTTCAAATTTCCTTTTTGAAGGTGAAAGTTGCTCTTAGTCTTAATATATTATTTACATGGTTGATTTAATTTGTTGAGAATTAGTCAAATAAGAAAGAAACGTTGAAGCTTTGCTCATGAAATTTCGTATATAAACTCCATTGCTCATGAAATTTTGTATTTAAACTCCATTTAAGCTTAAAAACCAGAGTTACAAACATCGATTTGTGAACCAACTCGGTGGAGATACCAATTTTGGGGAATCGGTGGTACGCGCAAATATAATTTTAATTAAAAAATTAATATTATCACAAAAAAAATACACCGTACCCGTACCATCATTTTTAAAAACACCGTACCCGTACCTGTTTTCCCATACCCGTACCCGTACTGCGGTGACATAGATTACAATCTGTTCGTTGCAAATGTTGTTGGATGAAATTTTCTTTTATTTTCTATTGTAAAAACTACTGCAATAGGTGCATTGGTGAATACTTTTGTTTGGCCATGATTTTTTAAGATTTTTAGCATTGGTTTATGTGATTTTTACTTTGTTCATTTTAAGTAAAACATTTTATCTGAACGGCTTTATTTTGCGACAATTAATCTTAAATAATGCGAATATGATGATTGTGATTCTGTGAAGGAGTTGAAAAAAGTAAACTGTCCTGCAAAACGCACAGCGTGAGTAATATATATATATATATATATATATATATGGGGTTTGTGACATGACGAGGTCGGTTATTAAGCGCATTTGGATTTTGCAGATGAGTTGTGAATGATGTGACCAAGTTTGAGTCGGAGACGGAGATCCTACAAATGTGCAGCTGGATGACGTGTAAATGTTAGATGTTCTGCTAGTTGGATCTGGATTTGATGTTCAAAACTTCAAGAATTTAATCCATCCAATTCCTCGGTTATTGGATTGACCACTTGAACAAACTACCGAAGACGTTTTACACAAGAAAATGTGGGTCTTCTGTCATCAAAACGGAGATCTTGATTTCTCCATGTCGATCTGTGTTTACGAAAAGAAGAAGACTGCTTCAAAGGGCAATTGCACTTAAACATCCATCTGCAAAAAGGGCTCGCCGCTGCAGTGTAACCATATTGCCATCCCGATCATGACTTTGGTTCTTGGTCCACATTGTTTGATAAGTTCCTGACATAATGCTATCTCCTGTAGAAGATCCATGAGGACCATTTTCGTTCCAAGGCCTGGATTTATGTCACTGCACGGATTCTTCTTTCTATGGCCCAATGATGGTATATAGTAAAAAGTCATTTGATTGATGTTTCAGTAATAGGATTTTACTTTCTATGGCCTAATAATACGATCTCCGAAAGAGTGACAAGTCTTCTGTTTCAGAATTAGGATTCTTCTTTATATGCCTACTACGAATGGTCTATCCTTAAAGAGTTTCTTGGTTGATGTTCCAATAATTTGAACTCTAAGTCTAAGGAGACCGAAGCTTTGGAGAAATTGGAAATGAACAATATGTCCCTCCACCTTTTCGACTTCCAACAGAGCTGACAAATTCCTTATACCATCTCCGTTTCTTCCCACGCTCTCTGTAATCAAATATATCCTTCATTCGTTTTTTATGTAGATGAAAATTCTTATTTTTCCGACTGGGGATGATGTATGGCAGAGCAATCTTATTACTTAAGTACGATTTAATGGGGAGCAAGTTTATTAGTGAGGTAGAACTTGCATGGCGTTGAACCTGACAAACTGCAATTGGCCAATTAATTTCTTGCAGAAAAACATACAAGAATATACAAACTTGGATAACATATAAGATCTCCTTTCGACAGAACAGGACATATTACAGGTAAATTGAACTCAAGACCATTTTTTTAAACATAAAATGCCCAACAACAAGGTCTTCCCAGGTAGAAATTATAATTGCCAAGTTAATCGAGTGGAACCGTCCATCCCTTTTTGTCATCGACACGTCCTGTTTGGATATCGGTTAGGGCAGCATAGAGTTGCCTGCTTACGTCTCCGGGGCTCCCATTGTTGTACACCACTCTGCAAATGGATAAAACCATCAGAGATTCTCTCTCTCTCTTCCTATATATATATATATATATATGTGTGTGTGTCTCTTTCCGATGCGACATTGCTGGGAGGATGGGCCTCCCAGACCTTTATTAACAATAAATGAGAACAAATACGACAGGAGGAGAGATACATATATCTTTTTCTCCTTTTTCTCTCAACCACTAATCTAGAAAAATCAAATGTTGAAATCTCTCTCTCTCTCTCTCTCTCTCTCTGTATATATATAGTGTGTGTGTGTGTGCACCATCATAGCAGTGAAACAAGGAAAGTTAATAAATGATGTCCAAGAAATAATTTGAGACTAGAACCTGATCAAGTGAAAAAGAACAAATGCTCTGGGATCTCCATGGACTTTTGGATGACAACATGTAAATGTTTTGGTAACGTGTTGCTTCTTATTCGGTCAGGAAAATCAGAATGATGATTGTGAAATGCCTACCTCTTGCCAAGATGTGCAATACTGCCCACGGAAGCTACAACCACAGCGGTACCAGTACAGAACACCTCATCAGCATCCATCAGTTCATCAACAAGTACGGGGCGCTCCTTGACCTGAATAGGAAACAAAGAGTTGCCAGTTAACTCATATTTTCGGACAGTGAGAAAAACATTCACCGAAAGGGTTTTTATAATATCATATTGATAGCGAGTCATATTTCATCCATGCAAAAAAAACTTAGCTAGTAAACGGATAACTCAAACTCAAACATGAATGCCTTCAACTATACATTTCCCACAAGATTGTTCCTTTAGTATGTGTTGGTTTCTCTGAAAGTGCAAGGAATAAGCACAATAATTAACTGATTGATAGAGATTATCAGAAGTCTTCATTCACAAGAAGTTTTTTTGTGCAAGAGAATAACATAATGCATCCATATTCATCAGTTGGTTACCTGGTAGCCGAAATCGCGAGCTACTTCAATTACACTTTTTCGCGTTATTCCTGGTAGTATGGTCCCCTGAGTTGGTGGGGTTGAAATCAGATTGTCCTGAAAATTGCATATGAACATCACTAAGCTGAATCAGAAGCATCAGTCACTCCATAAGCGGCACATAAAACTTTATACTGAAGTTCCACAATACAGTCATTACTTGAGAGTAGTCCATTTATGGTCTTCCATGTAATTAATCGCAGACAACATATGAAGAGCTGAGGCTTTTCTGCCTCAAAACTCCAATACCAAAAGGACTCTATATGAGTGGATATCTGTAGTGAATTTTGCTGCACACATTTTAAACTGTTCGTGTCTGACTAACAAAAACCCACCATAAGATAGAATCTCCCATGCAGCAAGAAAAGATAATCAACACATCCTCCAATCTAAAATCCTATACATGGCTCAAGTTATGACAAGCACAGTACTTTTGCTTGAAGTTCTCATTTTCTACCAGGCTCATCCAGTACTTCTGGTGTCAACTAAATCAACAATATTGGTGTCTAATTTCTTAACTAGTCCATTCAAGTAAAATTATTTAAAAGGTCTGCCTATCAAAGTCTGAGCTTTCATCAACTCCCACCCACCAAATCCCCCCAAAATCTGACATTCACAAATTAAGAACCTTCTGTCAAAAATTAGATGAAAAAGTAACCCTTTAATCAATTCCCTTGGAGACTTAACGTGTGCACGCTGTGAATATTTGGTAAAAACAAAATTTTGCAGTAAATTGCAACCTCTTTGAAGTTTGAACATACCTTTACTATGAAAATATTACAGGAAGAGACCTCCTCAAGATATCTTCTATTGACAGAGTCCAAGTACAAGACATCGGAATAGCCTTTTGCCTTAGCTGCACTCTGTGCCTTTAGAACCTGCAAAAGATGATAACGTTGTAGAAATATGTACGGACTATTAACAACTGACAATTTCTCCTTTCAGCACTATTTTGTTCTAGTTTCCTGTATGAGTAGGTTCAGCCTTGGAGAAGGCACAATCGATGTGTTTTCTGTTGTTTTCTTCCTTTCCAAACATAAAATTCATATTTGATGGGTACATGATATAAACTTAGAGGCTCCCTTTCCATTTGATCTTATTAAAATACATGAGCTGTTATACCCATTCCTTTATATTTTAGTATTCCTAAATACATCAAAAGTTTGATATTTCTGTCACAAGCAGCAAAAAACTTCTGAAAGAACAAATAGACCTGGAAGTAAGGCCAGACAGATGTTTCCACAAAAAGGAAAACATAAAAATAAGAAATGAAGCTAGTGTTAAAGGCATTACTATTAAATATGCATGCATGGCCAATTCAGGGAACAGTTTATTTACCGGTGCATAGTTGGTTATGGACTTAACTCCTCCAGTTCCACCAGGGAAGGCACGATGAGAAGTTTCCTCAATAAGCAAATTAATGGGTGATAAACCTTCCTATTAACAGAGAAAAGTTTAAGGAATATTTCATTAGTTACCATGGTTAAGAAAATGCCATATAAAACCAAGACATCATCTCAAGGAATGGAAATACAAAATCAAACCGAGTCATTTCACAGAGATCATTTATCAATTATGTGTTGTCCACTGTACAATCTGTTGATCAATGACATGAAATAAAAGCACATTGAGCAACCAGAGATCAGTTTACAAGGATAAAATTGTTTAAGCACATTTCAGCCATCAATAACATAAACAATTTTCAAATATAAAATCAGAGAACAGTGCCTCATGTCAGTATGATCTTTCTCCTGGATAGTTCAATAAGAAGCTGAAAGATCCCCCATTCTTGTACTGCACTGAACTGCAGAAAACAATAAACCAATAATTCTGTGTTTGTTTAACCATGCAAGTGATGGAAATGTTTTCTCCTGATCCCTTGACTGCACAATTTGTCTGGCAATTTTAACCTTCCAAAAATATTTTATTGGAAATTAACAATCCTTTCTCATCCATTAATGGCGAGAGATAATTCTATGAAGATGCTTGGAAAAATTTTAACCAAGGAGATGGTACTTTTCTTATACATTGTAACATCCATCCATCTGTCCATGGACCAAATTTGCTTCCTTTCAGATTCCGTTCTCAATTCAGCTTCTGCTTATTGAAGACTGTCTCAACTCACATAAAACAAATAAATTCACTTGAACTTACATAAGTCTTCTTAAAAAAATTCAATGGGTTGTTCAAGTAACAAATGGTGCAAATCTTTTACCTAAATAAGGAACTAAAGAACTGATTAACAGATCCAACTAGACCATGCTACTTTATGTCTCTCTAACTGAAAGCTTCTTCTGAAATATCTCTATGCTTACACAGCATGGAAGTGGAAATCATGGTACAAAATATTGAACAATAAGCTGAAGACTGGAAAACCGCCAAGGACAATTCTAGCAAGAGTTTTACATCCTAAACATTAGTATAACAAGCAGTGAAGCAAGAAAAATGAAGGAGATCAACATTCACAGACAAAATTTGGACCACTGCATTTCATGTAGGTGGAAATGGCAGTCTAGGACTTCACCAGCACACTTGGAGGATTTCCCCAAAAGAGATTTCAGACAAATTGGTGAGTTTCATTCATCGAAACAGTGACAACCAAAATCTAAAGACATCTTGGTCAGGAAAAGATGAATTATTGCCACTTGGAAGGAGGATAAGCTATTTTCTTAGAACTTCTCGAAAGCATCACAAGAAAATCTGTTATTTATATATGAGGAATTTGCCAAGCATAAAATTCAGAATAAATCAATGAAGCAAATCGTACTCTACCCGGAAATAGTTTCCAACAGGACATGCAAAAGCCAAAAATGTATATTCAGGTGCTGGTGCTAGGCCCAGGAGGCCACCCGTTCCTATCAGCAGTGGCCTAACGTACAAAGCACCCTTTCCAGGTGGAGGTACCTGCAACATCCTAACAGATAAGAAATATTGGCGTATCAAACAGAAATAGACAAGCAGCCAAAAAAAAAAAGGGATACAAAGTCATTACCCATCGCCTGTTTGCAAGAACTGTCTGTTTTACTGCATCAACAAACTGTTCTACAGAAGGTGAGGGCATGCATAACCTCTCTGCTCCCATCCTCATCCGCAGAGCATTCTGATCAGGACGGAATAGAAGGATATGCCCATCATCTTTCTGATATGCCTTTAAGCCTTCAAATAGACCCTACATTGTGCAGACACATCCAGTTGAGCAAACATATCCAAATTTTCCTTGACAGAATTGCAAATTCAAAATTTTCTTTGACAGGATTAGCATGAATATATGATCCTAAGTTCTCATGTATGTGATTTGGAGTCTTATTTTTCACGCAAGATTGCTATTTTTGAAGTCATGGCTAAACATGATGACGTGACTCATAAATGAGCCTAGGACACACTGGTAACAACAAAAATATTGAAACATGACCCAACATTAGCCAGTTCAGAAAACTCTAGATTCTTTCAAATAAATGTATGTAGTCCTAAAAATAAATAATGTTTTAAAAATTGATCTCTCTCTCTCTCTCTCTCTCTCTATATATATATATATATATATATATGTGTGTGTGTGTGTGTGTGTGTGTGTGTGTGTGTGTGAGAGAGGTAGCATGCTCCCATCTTCTTTGCCCTAAAAACGTTTAATCAAGTGCTCAGATAGTCAAAAGAATTTGACAAATGTGAACTACACAGTTTATTTAACAACTCATGGGTTTCGGGTGGTGCCATTTCAATGTATGAGAAAGAAAAATCAAAGGCATGAAAGTTCAATGGCTCACAATGCATCAAAACTTGATGAATTAAGTGGTCATGTTTATATTTTGAAAAGCCACAAACCAGAACATGATTCCTAACAGAAAGCCTGCAATCCGTCTATGCCTTCTTTAGCTTGAGGTACACAAGGGCACACATGACCTGGGGGGAATACCATTCCATTTCTCGATATGGTATGTGTTTTGTTGTGTGTATGTGTATACATATAAAACGGTGACTCTAACTACCCAGCGTCACCTAGCTCAATCATAAGGGCTGCCTGGGTCATCGTGATGGACAGTTGAAAGAAAAATAAAGAAAAAAATGTGTGAGCTAATACTATATGGCAAAAATGTCTATCACCTTTTTCTCCTTGTTTTTCTATCAGCCATCGAGCACGATGGATCAAACGGCCTTCATGAGTGAGCTGGGTGCCTTTACATAGCCAGAGTCATATATATATATAATAAGAAAAAATGCCAGATATATGCACAATGCACAGTATTGGAAGATTTCGTTTTTGTTTCAGCATTCACAAAATATTGAACCACTGACCTGTCCATAATTCAACACCCCAGCAGATGGACTCAGTTCAATATTCCCATACTGAACAAGTTCACCCTTGGAAAAGCCTTCTTCATTGGAGCACTTCATTGTGTACATGAAATCAGTTCTTGTTAGACCAAAACCAAGTCTATCCCAATCAAAATCAACATCCTCATCTCCCCTGCCATAAGGAACATAGGTACACAATGCACCAAAACTTTATAACTATATAAGATTTCAGAGAGAATACTTTATTTGTGTAAAGCTCAGGATATCAGATCATGTAAACAGTGACAAGAAAAAAAGGAAATCCTCCTCGCAAATGTCAGACAAGACCTTCAAATGAATAAGGTGTAAAAAAAACGGTTGAAATGAATCATGATAAATGGCTGTTCTTTCTTGATTTTTCATTTATTTTCACAATGAAATGTTTCACTGAAAATTTTGTAATGTATGTGCATATTCTTTATTAATTATTACTATTGGACGATTGATTTGTTTAATTAATAAAACAAGTATCTATACATAAGTTTAGTGGCATATCAGGCTTTAAGCTGCAGAGGCCTGATAAAGTAAAGCTAACTGAACATGTAAAGCACGAAGCTGTTGAGATAGGTATCAAGGTCGGACCACAAGTTCAATTAAAATTTCTATTTTTGGGACACAACCATGTCCAAGAACTTCACTATTTCTATTCCAAAGATGTAATGTGGAGTTTGTTCTTCCAACAGAGTCTTGGTAACCATATTTTGTATTTTCTCATATAATATTCAATCTTGGCGAGTTTGAAGCTAATGTTTCAGTTATTTCCATGATCATCATGCTTTACTTGTTAAAGAAAGAGAAAGCAAAACAGTCTCATGTGATATTACAGGAAAGCTTTCTGACATCATTGGGATTGTAGCTGGAAATGAACGTGTGCTTCATTTTTTAACTCTAAATTGTCCCCATCTGATACAATAGTTCTTGGAAAGCAAAATTACCTGGTTGCAACTGCTCCATAACTCCGCAAAGAAGATGAAGCACGATAATGGATAGAGCCTGTGGTACTTCTGTACTGCAAAATAACACAAAAAAACTATTCAAAAAGGAAATATTTGTACATTTTTCAAGAGCATTCGGTAAGCCATTCTGATAATGATGATCTTGTGACTTGTGAGCAAGTGAGTAACAAATGGACCATGAGGACAAGTGTGTACACGATAGAATTGTTCCTAGCTTTATAATATCCGTATGCAAGAAACCATAAGATGCATAGTAGAGATCTTGTGATATTCCAAAAGATCGACATACATACAAGATAAGGATATGAATATATGATAGAACAAAACTGTTTATTATCTCAAGCATGGACTTTCCAAGTATACCCACAAACATCAACTCATCAAGCATAGAAGTGTCAAAGAATTTCAGGAATTTTGAGTCTGCACATTCAGTAACCATATCCTTATCAACCATATAACATGACCTCATCTATTACATATAGAAGATGGTAAAGTTTCAATGTTCAAGGCTATCTGCCAAAGATCTCTATCTACCATTCCTTTTTTAAGGTACTCTCCTGAGAAAAAGGATTATAAGCGCAGAACAGGGAGTAGAAATGCTCCCATCCTGATTACGTTGGGAAACCCACAAATTATGTCCTATTCTGGAAAGAAAGCTGTTCATGCAGGAAAATAGCAAACAAACTATTATATGCATTCTTGTATCTTCTAGCTTCTTCCAGTTAATAAATGACCTGCCCTGTCTTTGTCCAGAAAATGCAGTCCATCCAATTACAAACTTATCATCCTCTGTTCAAGTTTTATTATTTTTTATGTAACAAGCTTTTGTGGCAGTTACACCATATCTCTAACTAATCAGCATCAATTGCCATGTTCAGCTGAGAATTCAAGAATCTGTTTATACCAGAGAACAACAATCAAGCGGCAGAATGCACTTTTTCATGGCACCCATACGGGCCATACCACTTATTACTGCATCATCTGTTCTGACCTCTTAAAACGTGTTTCTGCTGTATGATTGGCTTCATTACCCAGGAAAGGAGAAAAGCAAACAAAAGAAAAAACTTCCCTTCCTTAAGCGACCATTTTTTTTTCCTTCAGAAAATCGTCTTAGAGTATACTATATCACTGTCATATTGTCCTATTAAAAGGAACTTTAGCAACAACATGAAACACAACAGATTGTTCACTGTTTTCAGATTGAGTGAGTGGACAGAAACCGTTTACATCTTAAGCTTAAATATACTACATTTCCATCTGAGTGCTTCTCGCTTTTATCTTGTGGACTCAAAATTCTCGACTGCCTTATGTTCATCCATTTCCAAAGCACAGAAGCAAATTTTAAGATTGGAGAATACAGAGGCAAGATATTTATCATTTAAGCAGGGCATGCAAATTACTATGTGGTCCATCTGGGTAAAGACAAATAATTTAAAGTGGTTTTGTCAGTCATCCATCCTTACGATGATTGACCGAAGGTGCTTTAGACCCCGTCCACACTCAAACTAAAGGACAAAATTTGTTCACGTACGTAGGAAAGGGATAAATAAGATGAACCGTCTGGCATGATTCAGCATCTAGTGTTAAAATTAATATACCACAAGAAACTACATCACATCGAATACACTTCCCGGGACTTCAGTTGTGGATTTTGTAAAAATCCAACTATTGAGTCAAATGCAGAGTTCCTGTAAAAGTGTGCCCCGATTATATGGCCGTTCTGCCTGTCGTTCCTAAGAAACCACCATCTGATTAAGATAGATAATCGCTTATCATACTAAATTTGACAGCACATAGTAATCATTTATGCAGCCAATTCGTCTAATTGAACACTCAATCCTGAGAAGAACCATACATTTAAATGCTTCAGCACAAAAAACAGACTCATGCAATTTTGGGCATGCTGGTCCAAATAATGCATGCACCATTAAACGATGCATTCAGCATTTCTTATGCAACAAAGAGAATGATTTTACTGTCCCGGGAGCACGATTAGGCCACAAGTTTGTAACACGCTAAAATGCGGAGCAGACAGAGAAATACAACTGTAAGCAATCTACAGCAATCCATGACAACCAATTACAGATTAAACTTTTATGGCTGTGCAGCAAATCAGGCCTTCGACAGCCATCATGCTTATATCCCCCAACCAGAAAAAAGAATCACCAAAAGGCATGTGTTCTCTCAGAACATTAAACCTGAAGTTTTTCATACTTCAAGTATGACCAACCTCTAGAGGAGTTTCTATGCCTGCCCCGCACATTTACCATTCATCTCCAAAGAAAGAGGGTATCAAAAAGGAAAGGAGAAAGAAGAAAAGAACTGATAAAATAAGCCACGTCAAGCCAACCTTCAGAGAAGCCCATAGCATTCTTGCACTGCAAATGCTTTTCTCTGCCATCGCTCCTTAGTGCTAATCAGACCCCGATCAAATCAGTAGCAGCACCATGCAAGAGAGAGATCTGTAGAGAGAGAGTGAGAGAGGCGTTTCCCGGAACCAAAACAGTTTTGCAATTAAACCGTTAATATGTGAAGCACGATGGAGACGAACTATCACCACGCGCAGACAATGCATAATCTTGAGAAGCAACCAGAGCAACGGATGGGCCCTACGTACTCAAAGAATGACAAAAATAAAGAGATCGGCAACTGCAGGCACGTTCCCGAAGCTCGAGAGACGGAATAGCAGATGGATAATCCGTACAGGCCAGCAATGAAATTTCTGCTTGTAACTGAAGACGAAAGCAGAGAGACTACAATCGCAGCGTGCACAATCAAAAGGTTTTAATGGCATTTTATAGACTTGAAATGCACTCAGTTAGTTTTGGCAGCAATTTAACACCATGAGTGGATGTGCTTTCCTAGTTCTACACTATAAGGGAAGGTCGACAAGATAGGGACGGAATCGGCTCGCTGATTCATTGGAGAAGGCACACGGCTCTTCCACGTCACTGTCTATCTAACAGACTCTGCATGTCATACGCCACCGACGGTCACCATTAAATCTTTAGCGTGGGAGCCGCGTCCATAAAAAACACCCATTTGGTATCTTTACTGTCAATTCCTCAAAGGCAACGACTGTTTCTCAACGAGCAAACAAAGATACCAAGGCCTGAGAAGCGATGCTCGCTTCTCTTAAATTATGTACGATAAATCGATAATGAGAGGCACGTGATCGCAGTACTTTTCATGTCATTAATGTCAAAGAAGGAAAATTTGGACTGCCAAGTTGTTTCTCTTAAATCGGAGCTATATTTGGATGGTTGTTGCTGGTCCTCTGGTTGGAAGTGCTAAATTCGTAGAAGAGGCGGTCGATGTTGAAGATGAGCTCATTTCCATCGACAGCCCGGTAAAAGTATGCACGTATTAATCGGGATTTGACACACGACGTCCTTACTTAATGTTGATGTGTTGATGCACTACCAAAAAAATTGATGGCAAAAAAATGTCAGTGAAACATGATCAAGCGTGGACAATAATTTTTTTTATTGTCGATCGTTGATCGCTGGCGAAGACAGTGTCGATCTTAAAGGAGTGATTTTTTTTTTTTGGTGACGGGCCTATGTTTATCGAACTGATGTGGGCGATGGCGATGAAGATGCCCGTTTCAGCTTTTAACTTTTTTTTTTTGTTTGCTTTTTCTTCATACGTTGAAAATTAGCTTCGAGTTTGGGTCTGGGTGAGTGGAAGAAATCAGAGAGTTACTGCTCCACTGAAGGCTGAAGTTTTCCTTACTCCTCGTCCCTTTACGATAAATGAAAGAAATAGAGAAGAAAGATAGTCAATTCTATACTTGGTTGATTAAGAAAGAATGAAGGAAAAAATAAAAAACATACTTGATTGCAAAAGAAATGAAAATTGATGCTGATCCTTTTGATAACTCAATGTAAATTCAATTCTCCCTAAGATTAAAGAAATTGAGATGAAAAAGAAAATGATTTCTTTTCTTTCTATTTAAACAAACTTTTTAATCAATTTTTTCATTTCATTTCTTTTTTTTTCTTCTTCATTTCCTTCCCCCCTCTTCCCTTTCCTTTTCATCTCTCACTTTATTTCCCTTTCTCTCGTTCAAACAAAGCCTCCTTGTATTACAGCATAGAAACTTAACAGTTTAGGAATCAAAACGAAAGCCACCTACCAGCTCTTGTCTTATCCGTTGCACCAACCCCACAAAAAACAAAGTTAAGCTCCTTAGAGAAGCCCATGCAACCATTGTGATTTGGATGCCAAGTCCACCAATGTCTGGACGCCAAAGTGATTACCTCACGGTTCAAAGTATTCGAACCCAACTTGAAAAATTCATGAGGCGGCTAGCTTGAAAACGGGCATTGCCATCCATTGGTTCACAAGTGGCCGGAGGAGACGAGATGATTAGTCATTCAGGAAAGTAGTGACCCCAATGCTCAGATGGAGACAATGCTTCTACCAAATGACTCATGCTCACTCGATAGGCACAAACCGTTGAAAACTTTAAGTGTTTGATAGTTGCGGAGCGGCTACGAGGTAAGCCTGGGCGTCGGGTCGACTACTTTGTCTCAAATTGGGTTTGGATTCGAGCCCAAACAAAAGGCACCGGGCCAGCCCAAAAGTTATCGGGCCAGCCCGAGTGGACCCGACTAAACCCGATTCGGTCCGATAAGATTTTTCTTAATAAATAGTTTATTGATTTTTATATACAATTATTAAGGGCTATGTCAGGCACATAATCTAATTAAGACAATGGCATGCCTCATAACTATCCGAATTAATTTGGAATCTCATTCTAATAGTAAGAACATGAGAACAAATGCTTCTATTTCACCAACGCTGCTATGTATGGAAAATATATAGTGGCTATAAATGTTTTTCTCGAATCCAAACCGTGGAAGTAATCAGCGTGTGTTGTTGAAAATGGGAACATGACATTCACCGAACATGTATCATAGACATGCATTTTTCTAAGTACATCTAGTTGAGTGGAGTACGGTGTACCGTTCAACTTGAGTAATATTAATCGGCCAGTAGTACGTGTTAACTTTGAATTTTTTTTTGTTCTGTTCTATAGCATAAAAAGTTAACATCTTGTGAATCAAAACAAAAACTAGCCAACTATCAACTAGTGTCTTATACATTGCACCAACCCCCTCAACAGAACAAAATTAGCTCCTTCGTGGAGCCCATGCAACCATTGTGATTTGGACGCTAAGCGCACCAATCTCCGGCCGCCAAAGTGATTACCTACGGCTAGCTTGAAAACGGGCATTACCATCCATTGGTTCACAGGTGGCCGGAGGAGACGAGATGATTAGTCACTTAGGAAAGTGACCCCCAATGCTCAGATGGAGACAATTCTTCTACCAAATGACTCATACTCACTTGATACGCACAAACCGTTGAAAATTTTGAGTGTCTAATAGTTGGGGAGCTAGAAAGAAATTTGAGGCTAAGTGGCACTATTCCAAAAATTATTGCATCTCAAGGAACACCACATAAGAACAAATCAATAACTGAGGGCACTCATATGAAAGTAGAGAAAAATTATAGGGCAGGTATGGACAACTGTTCGCATTAATGCACATGTGGATGGGCTATTGGTTTTTGGCCCTACCTTTTGCTTGTTAGTTCTTCCAACAAAGAGCCGTGATAGTTCCTCCTTCATCACCTCAGGAGGAGAAATGGAGTTCGAACTTGTAATTGAATTTGTATTCATGGTCGACTTATCCTGTAGTCTTTGAAACCAAATTCAAACCCGACTACCATATGACTACCATTTCCAAAAATCGCCATTTGGACCCCTAAAATTTTTCAAACTTATACAGTACTGCCCCCCCCCCCCCCCCCCATGAAAAAAATCATAGCTCTCCCACCGGCATGAGATCCAAATTTTATATGAAATGCGTCAGAGTTTTATTGGATCCCGGCGGGCAGCTGGCACCAGATATCGTTCCGTTGAACCAAAGAAATGAAACTCATTACTTCTGAAGCTGAGTGGGCATGCAATTTGACGCATATCTCGAGCTCATACACCACCATATACGGTCTTAATATGCAATTGAAATATTTTCAAGACCTATGCACAGCGCTACAGTTCACTATCTTGAGATAGAAAAGAGAAAACTTAAAATTTCAAGATTATCGTGATCTGAACTTATTGGCAATTTTAATATATATGGCGTCGTTAATGATAATTTGGCAGGTTTGGTGAAAGATACACATAAGCAGTAGGAGTAGCTCGAACTAGGCAATTGCGACAAAAGATTAAAGCACAATTGCATTGTGGATGAAGTAAATTGTTGGAGTGAAGCACAGATACTGGTTTCTTTCACGCTGCCATTTCACTGCCAAAGTCGAGCTTTCACATGAGGACAATTACACGTGACATCACTATATTTGATTGTAAACACCAATTACAAGTTGATGAACTCATGAAGGTCGACCTGTGTCATCAAAGTTTTGTTCAATTGATAGCCTTTTGGTTTAGAGGTCTCACATCGTCAATTTTTAACTCATTTTTGTAATATACCCAACACTGTTCCTGTAGAGGGAGAGAAGGGATGTGGTTGCCTTGAGATCAACATGAGCCAAGCTGTAGCATGCGTTTAAATAGTATGATTACTAGGTAATCTCCTAAAAGATTAAGTTACCTTGACGAATTAATTATCAGCAATTTTTTATTTTGTTGTGAAAGGAAGTAAACAAATAAAATTGGAAATTATGAATTTGGAATGCATGGTTGCAGCAATACCTCCTCCCTGTAAAATCAGAAATTGCTGATAATTTATCAAGGGTTACCTTTTTACGAAATCATTTATGAGTCATACATACTTATAGACACAGTATGACCTGGTTCATGTTAATCTCAAGATAACGGCATCCCTTCTTTCCGCCCTTTCATGTCAAAACAAACAACCATTATCATGTTTTACCTCAGTACATGTATTTAACATGAAATGGAGGGAAAGAAGGGATGTGATTGTCTTGACATTTAGCTTGATCCAGATTACACTGTTCGTGTATATATAGTATCCAGGCAGAGCCTCTGGTACCTTTATAGAAAGCCTCATAACTTGGCGCCCATCGCCAGAGACAACCAGTAGTTCATCTTCCCGACAGGTAAAGGGGTTAGTCTCCGGAAGAGGCTCACTTTATCAAGCGAAGAAGAATGGACACTGTAACCCTGATGGTGGTTGGGGGCTTGTAATGACACCAAGATAAACAAATTTTCCAGTTTAACTTCCCTTTGGCCGGCTGAAATAGGAAAGAAGCTTATATGTTAAAGGGTAATGAATGGTTAATCAGTTAATCCAAGCAACCTAGACCAAGTAGTTTCTACTCTCTCTCTCTCTCCTTATCCCCTGCCTCTGTGTGTGTGTGTGTGTAGGGCATGTTATAATTGAAAATGACTGATTATATGCTAATATTCTTCTCTAGCAAAAATGAAACTTGCTGAAAATAAAGTATAAAAGAAAATTTTTAATGAGTAATTGACCGACTAACTAGTCAAACAAGTTCCTCCATCAAGAGCTATATATTGGAACTAGTAGGATGTGGAAAAAGTAACGTCATCACAAGTCAGAAGCAACTTTCAAGAAATATCTATATACTAGAATAATTTAGAACACATACTTTGGCCTGCAATTGCCTCCTCTACTACTTAACAGTATCGACTTTAGCTTTATTGTCAGGAGCAAAAGACAATTTCTCACTTGAGTTTTCGCAGTCTTCAGAAAACCTATTGTTTTGTCTATCTCGAAATCCTACAATAAAAGGCACGAAGAATTATCTGCTAGGGACATGCAGTAGAATCCTGCAAATGCGATGGGACCTGTGATTTTTTATGCAACACCAATTTGTGATAGGGATGAAGAGAGAACGGCTCAGATGTGATGTGATGGCAATTCTGTGTCTTATTCAGGTTCAATTCTCAATCCAATTGTGTGATTTTCTGTGGACTTCCACCAGTGATCTTGAGAAAGTGGAAAGTACTTCTCTTGATAGCCATGATACAAACAAATCCGCTAGATATCAGTTTATGAGATCACTGTTGATCAGAAACCTTCATAGGCATCTCAAGGAAACAACATCACTAGATTTTCCAGTAAAAAAGTGATCTATGACATGTTCACATGATCCTAAATCTAAGTCTACAACCGATTTGCCAACAAAATTAGTTGGAAAATACTTATTGTTCAATGCTAAAACCTGTTTTTCTGTATGGGCTCGGTGTCATCTGGAAGTGACCTTTTAGATTTAACAAGAAAGTTTATTCTTCGTAAAATATGCGATTGTTTCATTCTGAAGTTCAGAACAGGAATATCCTGACTGCTGAAGGAAGGGATGAGTGCAGTATAACAGAATAAGTTGGCTGTAACAATATAACAGTAAACATGTTATTATGGGTTCCTGTTCATCACTCGAGTGTATATATTTGTATTAAACACTGTAATGTTAACTATACGAGTGATATCCAGTTTGAGGCACTTCCTCTTTAGCCACTTGCCCTGCTCTGTTTCTCTTTCTGCTCTTACTCTTGCAGTGAACCTCTGCAGTCTCTGTTCTCACACTGACTAAATTCAAAAGGTGGCTAGGCAAGACGTGGTACCCTCTGTCCAACTATCTTCGCAGTGAAAGTATGTTAAAGAACTGCAGGGCATACTGAAGCAGCAGAGTTTTGAAGAAGCAATAACACACTGAATGGCGTGAAAACATAAAAGAAGAACCTAGGGCGCTGGACAAAAACAGAACATGGGACCTGGTTGCACTTCCTAGTGGGAAGAAAACAATCAGCTATAGAAGGACGTACAGGATAAAATACAACGGTATTGGAGAGATAGATCATTATAAAGTGAGGTTAGCCGCAAAGGGATACACGCAGGTGGAAGGGGTAGCTTTCCATGAGACGTTTGCACCAGTTGTGAAAATGGACACAATATGAATATTACCATCAGTTGCAGCAATCAAAGAGCGGCCACTCTATCAACTGGAAGTGAAGAATGCTTTTCCGCCTGCATGATTGTCCAAGTTGAGCAGTAAGCTAACTGAACTGGGGTATAAGAAAAGTTCTGTTGATACTTGATAACTCTTGTTTACACAAACAACACATGAAATAACTGCAATCTTAGCGGGTATACATGGATGATATAGTGCTAACCAGTAATGATGAGCAGTTTATGAAGAAGACGAAGGAAGCTCTAAACCAAAGTTTTGAGATTAGAGATATTGGTACACTGCGGTAGTTTTTAGGTATTAAAGTGGCTCACTCATCAAAAGAGTGCTTATCTGTGAACGAAAGTATACATTAGAGTTGCTGCAAGAAACGGGTATGACAGGCAGTAAAGTGGCTGATACTCCCATGGATTTAAACATTAAGATTACAAAGGATGATGATGAGCTAATAGAAGATGCAGGAAGTTTTCAGATATGAGTTGGAAAACTACTGTATCTTACAGTGGTACGTCCCAACATCCTATATGAAGTCAACACCCTAAGCCAATTTATGGCCTGTCTCAGGAGCCGCATCTGATAGCTCTTCACCGAGTGGTACTGTGGAAGATAATTGAAAGGCACAGCTAGAAAGGGTATCGTTCTAAGAAGAAATATTAACATAAAGATCATAGGATATTCGGAAGGCGATTGGGCTAGATACCTAATGACGAAGGTTCAAAAGCAGGGTATTGCTGTTTCATGGGTGAAAAATCTTATATGTTGGGAAAGCAGAAAAGAGAGAGAGAGAGAAACAAGGTGTACGTTGTATATTTGTCACCGGTTAGTAACATAGGTTTACCGTGGTAATTAGTTTTTATATTAAAATCTAGAAATGTATACATAACCTTGCTAATATATATATATATATATATTAGCAAGGTTATGTATAACTTGAAATGGACGTACTCTCTTTACTTATTTTAACAATTAATTTGACAACTAGTTATATATATATACATATTTTTCATTAACAAGGTGATTTTGAAAATTTTCCCACATTTGACGCCACTCCGCACTCAAAACCATTTGATTCGTTAATTAAATCTGTTAATCTATGAGCGCAGATCGGAGTCGTCCAGATGTGCATTGTCTATGGACCTCGCTTGCTACTAATTAAACAAGATACCGAAATCAATGGAAAAGGCAAATCCCTTACGATATGCTAAAATTAAATCATGCTCAATTATTTACAGTGTATATGCATCTGTCATTGACATTCATCTCCCTTTGATCTGGTCATGCAATGGAGAGAATAAATCACGAAGTGGGTTCTTATTAAAGAATCAAATCTTGTCCACATTCTGTTCATCGACAATACGTGATATGAGGGATATTAGTATCGTATGGATTATGGAAAGAAAAAAAAAAATAAAAAGAAGGCTAGCAAATCAAAATAAGAAAAGTTCTATCTGTAACCCCTATATGCATATATATTAGCTTTTCTGTCCCAATGTATCCAAAAAGCTTGTCACTGAAGATATCCCTTCAGAGGAGGAGTATAAAGGAAATGTCATTTTCTGTAATTAACCTTAAGTTACTACCTGGGCCTCAATTTATCGTGCGAAAATTGAGATACTTAATTGTTAATTGTTTGAATCATTATCGTCAAATTCGTAGATTTGCATGTTCCTGGAGAGTGGAAGTAGGTATGTCAATATATATATAAAATTTAATTTCCACACATATATATTTCTTAAATTTATTAATTTCAAAAAGACCATAAAATAAAAAGTACTGCAAGTCATAAGGCTTTTAAATTTAATTATGTGGGTACGTCTCTAGAGAGAGAGAGAGAGAGAGAGAGAGAGAGAGAGAGAGAGAGAGAGAGAGAGAGAGAGAGAGAGAGAGAGCTGACAAACTAAAAATTCATTAACGAAACTGAGTGAAGAGTAGTCACAAATAACATAAAAAAAAAGTCAGCAAGAAAAAGAAAAGAAAGCGAAGTTAACGAAGAAGTAACTAATCAAAGAAAATAACAAGAGATATGGGGGAGGGGAGAGAGGAAGAGAATAAAAGCTAATCAGTTGCCTAACTCAATGGCTGACTAAGACGGAGTGCAAAATGCACATCGGCCTTGACCAAGTAGCTAACAAAGTGTATTGCGGCCATATCTCTGAACACCCTGTTGTCGCTCCTCCTAAATCCGCCACCAGCAACTGATAAGCAATGGCCACCAAGTATACCGCCAAAGCCAGGAGGTAGAATGTGAACGGGTGAACAGAAGAACCAAAAGAAGCAAAGTAACAGAACGCCATGATGGAAGAATAAAAAGAGACAATAAACCACTCGGAGAACCTAGGGGACCCACATGGTGGCTCCATCCAATCATGCTTGATGCATTGCATTGGACCAATGGTGGAGCCATCGTGTGTGTGTGTCCCTTAAGCATTAAAGTCATTGAATTATTGCTTCTTTAAGCCAAAATTTCTAGCTTTGCCAGATGAGAGGCTATAAGATTTCTCCATCCAAACCTGGATGACGAAATCTAAAATTATATATATATATATATAGTCAAGCGGCTATATCTATTGTCATATAATTAATTTTTTCTTTTGTGTTGCTAAAAACCACATTCTATCCCTAAAAGTTGTGATTAAGTAATTGGCCATTGCAAATGCACTTTTTAGGATGATATTTTTTAGTAATATAACATAAAAAATAACCATCTGGTCACCGTTATAATTTGTTGATTTAGATTTCTTGTGTAAAATCATATGATGGCGCGAGCGTGCATAATATTATTAATGTATCGACATCTCCACCCTAATTCGGCATCCTCGCTTGCTGTTCAAACGTAATTGTCAGTCTGTAATGGTTTGACATAATCAATGCTCATTTAAATTGGGTTCTGACATGAAACTCCGGATGTGAAAAGCACGAATCACCCATTGATATAACCAAAGCTGATATGCCAAATCTCTCGTCACTCCCCACGCCTGCCACCCCTCTCTTTTGCGTCATTCATACAAAAGCTAAGCAAGCGAGAACGAATAGCACAAGTTGTCCCTTCAATTAATCAAGTCCATGGCGTCGTCAATAGTTCAAAAAACTTTCGCCCGTCATTTCTTCGATCCTCCTGCCTTGGTGAAACGACAGATAAAAAGTTATAGAAAAAAGAAGCACCACCTGCTCTATCCCTCCATAAAAAATTTATTATTATCATTATTATTAAACAGCTAAAAATTAAACTACTTACTAGGCTGGATAAACGTAATTTATTTCGTAAGGCATTAAATATGTAGTTAACAAATTTTGATTTAGTCATGGGCAGTGATTCAGATCTCATGGGACAATGATTTTCAATTAGACCGTGATTTGGATCTAGTAGGGCTACTCTTCATAATTATGCTCAAATTCACCCAAGAAGTTTCAAGACTGAATTGAAGTTTTAAAAAGTGGGTGCGAAAACCTCACCTGCCTACGCCTCTCCTTTACAAACTAAATCTATAGGTTCATAGTTTAAGTGGTACTACACCGTCGTCTTTATATCATAAACTTCTTCTAGAGTAAATAATATTTTTAAATTGGTCTTTTAAATGAACCAAAATTACAATAGCATTAGCTATGGTTTACGATGTAGCAATCATTAGAAGCACTACGAATGATTGCGACATTGTAAACCATAGCTAATGCTCCTCTAATGGTTATTTTCTAATGATACATTTTAAATTTGCAAATCCTTTTATATATATATATATATATATATATATATATATCAACCGGCCCATTTCAGCCAATTTGGAGAAAGGCCATATTCAAGTTTGTTCGAAGTATCTTATCATGGCAACGGTATTTGTTTCAATATATATGCATTTTCCGCATCTTCAACATGCTCAATTATATTGTATCTAAGCAAAGCACAACAACATGATCTATGGCCGTCGCCGAGGGACCGGATCTCCTACTAAAAAAATTGAATCTCCACATAAAAAATTTTGTGAAATTTTAAATGTATAAATTTTGCGAATTTAATACTCGAAGCTTTTTGCTAATAACCGCCTAGATGCCCAGCTTGCTTGCCATGCACTGTAGATGGCGAAATCCAGAGCCTATATATACAAAAACAATCAAATTCTAACAACTGTTTGTTGGAATATACAATTCTTTATATGTAGGTTTACCGTTCTTTTCATTAAATGTTCAATAAAACCCAACGGATCGAACGTTCCTGTAGCGAAAGCGAGATGCTCAAAAGTCATGTTCGAAATATTCATAAAAGTCATAATTTACTTTATAAGTAGAAAATTAACATAAAACGCTTCTTACCGCACTATATATTATCACCTATTTAAAATTATCGTACACGATTGAAACAGTCCATATTTATAAGCAGTGATTATGTATGTATGCTTTCGTGTACACAACGATTCACAGGTCCACAGTTTTTGTGCAGCTAAATATCTGGAGAGATTTTCAACTTGTGAGTAAATATTGGCAGGACCTGGTTTAATAAATTTTGCCTCTGCAGGAAGACGGAAGATTTTGGGTGCCTCACTTCCCTTCCAATTCTTTCTCCTTGCTCAAAATTCTAGAGCTGTGTTGGTACCAGATGAGATCTTCTTATGATTCAACTTACAGGTAGAAACCAACGTCATTTTTAATATATTGTGTTCAAGATTTAAAAAACAGCAAATGTGGAAGTTTTTAAATGAGCGGAATTTTCAAGAGAGATAATCGAAGCTTGGCATATTCTTAGGAGAAAACCAAAACGATGGTGATTTACAAAACACTGTTTTTTCCATATTGCAGCATCATTAAATGAGAGAGAACTTTCAGAATCTGATGAGGCACCAAAATTTTGTTTGACGAATTCTTAAGCGACTACGAATTAATAGTCGATATACAAACAAGCAAAGCCTTCCTTCCATGATGACCTCTTCCAGTTTCAATTCCCTTCTCAACTCTGGAAAACAACAGTACCACATTGGCGAGATCCGTCACCTCACCAGATCTGCCGACTAAATTTCCAGTTGACCTTGTTAAATTTTTCTCCAAATTTTTGATACACCTTTGCGGTTATCATTGAGCCTTGTGCTCTATAAATTGCCGAGGAGCAAGCCATGCTTTCATCCTCCACACAATCAGCAAGCTCGCCAAAATGAAGTGCCTTTCGTGCTTCCTTCTGTTGGCCTTGGTGGATCTCGCGTTATTGCTTGGCCTGGCAACCAACCCGAGCCATGCCCAGAACTCACCTCAGGACTTCCTTGATCCTCATAACGCAGCTCGGGCAGCCGTCGGCGTCGCTCCCCTTGCTTGGGACGACACGGTTGCCAGCTATGCGCAAGCCTACGCCGACCAGCGAGCTGCCGACTGCGCCCTCATGCACTCCGGTGGGCAGTACGGTGAGAACATATACTGGAACTCCGGCGACGCCGATGCCGCCGACGCCGTCAACTATTGGGTGAGTGAGGAAGCCTTCTATGACTACAACTCCAACACTTGCATCGGTGGGGAATGTCTACACTACACTCAAGTTGTATGGCGTGATACAATGTACCTGGGGTGCGCTAAGGTCACCTGTGACAGTGGAGGCACTTTCATAACTTGCAACTACGATCCTCAAGGCAATATTATCGGTGAAAGACCTTACTAGAGCCGGGAGGAGAAGATGCTACAAAAAAATATGTTGTGTTCTTGTTGTTATGTGGTACTTAGTTCACAGTATGCTGCTAGGGGCCTTATTTATAAGAGAGCCATGCATATCTGCAATATTAATTGATGTGCCCATATTCTAGCATGGATGACTGATAAAACTTTAATATCCTTTTCCAGATTTTTAATAATGTTAATTTCCATTCTTGGAAGTCCTCTCTTTCTCTTTCTCTTTCTCTGCGCCTTAGAGTGGTAGATTTGATGAAAGTATTGTTGGTAAAGGCACTGTGTTTTTGTTAATTTACAACTAGTTTTCCCATACAAGCTCTTTTCTTATTGACATGTTACCAAGCAGGAGCAGAGCCACATTTGGACCTGTGTGGGCAGTTGCCCACACGGTCCCGCAATTTCTGTTTTGCTTATTCACATATTAGACCCGCTTGTAAAATCTTGTGCCCCTCATTCATGTGACTGTCAATTTTAATTAAAAAAAAATGCTTACTAATTGTTCATTTCTCTAAGCCTTTTCGCGTGATTCTATTTGTATATGTGTAAGATAAGTTGTTTCTTCTGTCAGCAACTGCACAAAAAGAGAAAACATGCTCAACGAGATGAGAAAAAAAGGTGAATGCTGGAAATCTTGCTTAAATGTTAAGAAAACAAATGTATAAGCAAATTTGTGCGTTTTATAAACTGTAGCTTACAAACAAAGAATAAATATATACCTTTTCTGTTAAGATAATTCTTTGTCATAAGTCGTCTTTTAATCATGTTACATTTAGTCAACCTTCATAAATATTATAAAGCGCAAGAAGTATGCAGCCTTTAATATTTCAGATACGTGCAAGCATTTATAAATTGTTGAAACTTTAGAGAGAGAGAGAGAGAGGTCATCCATTTAACTTAGACAGTGGTGTAAGGAAGGATGAATTTATCCTGACGACCTCGAAGAAAAAAATTAAATATTCGGACAGTTTTAGACGGTAAACATGTTTTAAAAATATATTTAATGAAGAGAAAACTATTGCAATAAGCAGCAGCATCCTTTTCCTTTCCCTTTCATTTTATTCCGAGTGATCATCGCATATTCATGGCTTCAACTCGAAGAAGGTTTTGGGTTGACCCGATCGACGATCCAGATACCGTATCAGATCCTGCGCCTTATTAATTTGGGGAAAAAACGGCGTGCACGCCTTCTTTCATGACTCACCGTTCAACCAAATTATGTAAGAAGGCTTGTTCATTGCATTGTCCATTTGTCGCGGAGGTTTATCCACGGGTCAAACGGTTCGGATTGAGAAACGTCATTTCAACCAATTCAGATCCGTTTACTGAGATCCAATCAAGGCAATATTGGACAACTTAGAAATGTCATATGAAATTAATTTTCAGTTCTCAATCTCAATAGCTTAAGCTATTTATTATGAGCGAAAAACTTCGAACCTTTATGCCTTTCATGTGGAATGAGATTGATGTTTTCATCGAAGTTTGTTCATCCTCCTTCAAACAATTTTTTGGTAAATAACTAGTTGGGTCACACTTCGATTTCTGTGACAGTTTTCCAATGTCAAGATTATCCAAGATATGTATGACTCTAAAAAGTAAGGATGATAAAAATCAAAATATAATAGTGAAATAAGCAAAAACCTGACAAGGAAACGAACTAAGGATCTGACACCCCGATTGAGAGCTTTTATTTCAGTTTCTGATTAGCGTTCTTACTTGGCGAACCGGGACCGTAATTTGGTTTGGGTTCGGGTCGGAGACCTAACATTAAAACCCAACCTGATGACAGCGCTAGGAGGAAACCACAAGGAGAGAGAGAGAGAGAGCGTTCTTTTGCGATGCGGTACTTATCCGGAGGAAAACTTTCTAGACAAGAAGCAGGTTTTGGTTTTCCCTTCATTTCATGCTAAGAAATCCCTTTTTTGACTTCCCAAAGAGCCAACGGATGAGAAAATCTTAAGTGGGTGCAAGGTTTTTTGTTGGGTCGGATACATGGAGGACGAACGATAGAGTAAATACTGCAGAGTGCAGACTCAGTGAACTAGTAAGACTATGGAAGTGGTGGTGGTGTTGGCTCAGGCCACTCCATTCACCTCAGTCTCTACCGGCTGTCTAAGGCACCGGGTACATCTCTTGCTTTCCGTTATTGTATACGTTCGTTTTTTTTTTTTTTGGGTTTCCCTCTTTTGTTTGACAGAAATTTAGTGTCAATGTTTCGTGTTGCTCTTTGTAGTTTGTCTCCTGCAGTTTGGTTGGTCAGTTGTTTTCATGTAGATTTCCTATTAATGTGTTCTTTCAGACCATTTAGGAACTTTGGGAGTTCTGAATTCAAACCTGAATCCAACATGTGCTTTTATGGGCGTTCGATTTTGATGAATTTATGAGGATTTTCTCTCAGTAATCCCTTGATTGATAGCTGTAGAGCGTTTTGGTATAACTACTGAAACTCAAATCTTCTCATTGTTGTTTGTCTTGATACCTGTGGGTGTTTGCGGACTTGTCTAGAAACCTGGAGGGGATCCTGCGATGAAGAAGGATACGATGATCCAGTTTCTGTCTTCTGGATAGCTCGTGCTTCGGAGGCTCCCGTTTGTTTTGCATTGTGGGTTCATGAATATCTTTCAATGGACAAAAACTAATAGGAACAACTTAAATAGGCTACAGTTAGTATTTAATGATGCCAATTATGAGATTGTTCATCTGTTCATCGTGTCTCATGTTAGCCAATCTGGTTTGAACGTACTTCCAATTGTTCAACATGGTGTAAGGTGCACTATCCTAGTGATTGATCACAGGAGGTCGATGCACAATGTTTAGAACCGTGTGGAATAAACTTTTAAGCGTCAAGGTTTTTGGATAAATTCTTTCTTTTAAAATTTGGTGGACAACTTGTCGGACCACATTATGCCCCAGAATGCAGCAGCAAGTCCTTCCATCTTTTGGGAGGCGTTCACATCATAGGACCATCTTTTTCCTCGTGCTGTTCGAAGGTATGTCCATTCTCCCAAAATCTACATAGTCTGGATTCTCTCCCAAAATCTACATAGTCTGGATTCTGCATTTGGCAATTCAATCATATGGGCTTGCACAATTGGACTGTCAGAAATAATGCATATGGTTAAGAAACCTTGTCTGATCATATTACATCTTTAGGTGATGTTCATTTCTTTGCCTTTGGTATAGCCTCTTCCTTATGTAAGATTTGTTTCTCACTGTCATTTTACTGTATGTCAATTGACCATGTTCCAGCAATCATTCTTTGGATGGTCAACTTGTGAGCTCTATTTCTCATGGACATTTTGTTTTTGTCCGAGAGCTATAGGAAGCTCGTCGCAAAATTTAATGATAAGCTTGGCTGAGTCCAAGATATTTGTTCTGCCCAGCTTCCACCACAAGGTTTATTTGTGACAACTGACAATGTTATGCATCCACTTTGCTTCTTAAGTTTCATTGAACTATTGAAGAGAACCATTTGCAGGAATTCATGCCTTCTGTATTCTACTATGAAATGAACAATGGTACTTTAGTGGCAGCAGCTATACATGTTTTTGCTCCAGTAAACCAGAGTAGAAACTAGCGGTCTCTTCCATCCCATCCAATCCAGATGTATGAATCCATGAACCTATGTGTCTATATAGATATCAGTCCTCTTCATTGGGATTCTGTTCTTCAAGAGAAATGGAATGATAGCAAAATATAGTTGTTGTTGTTGTTTTTCCCATGTTGGCAGTGGATTTCTTTCTGTCTTTGTTGATTCTTGTTCACGAAACAATAGATCTATATTGGCATATTACAAGCACATATTGCTAAGTTGCATATGTTATTCCGTATCTTCATAATCATAAAATACTGAACCTAGACATTCCATTGGACTTTATTGGAACTTGCTTCCATAAATTACCTCTGCATTGAAGGGCACAACATTTTATGAATTTCTGGGATATCCACCATTTTTACATGGTATGCATTTAGAACTATGTCATAAACACCAGACTTGTGTTGTGTACTAAACTGTAGCTAAGACAGTGACCCATAAATTAAGCAAACTATAGGTTCAAGGATATCAGAGTGAACAACATTTTTTCATACCTGTGTAATTTAGAGCTCATGACCACATGATGAAGTCACAATGACATAAAATTATGCTAAAAGAATTTTACAAGATTAGAGAGCTGATGACTAAAATGACCTTGAACATCAAAAATACTGCTTGTGGAAAACCATAATTTCTTTTTTCCAGGTTCATCAACATGGTCTAACAGGGAAACATGAAGCAAGGAGTTTCTAACACAATGATTGAGGAGTCACTCATAAAACCCCTGTGGTTAGAGATGCACTAAACTGATTAACTGGAAATACCTAATCGAACAGGGAAAGAAAGGAAAAAGCAAGGAAAAGGAGAGATAATAAAAAGGAACACAAAGCGTTCTCTTAAAATGCATCTATCATACTTGAACTCAGTGGACCCAGACATTCATTCTTCAAAAAGAAGTATATTTCCAGAAGAAGGAGGAAGAGCAACTAGAGCTGCATTAATTCTTCAACAGGAAAATGTTCTGCGGTTCTAGAGTCTCAAAATGCATCAGAGACAACAGTTCAAGATGCAATGGGTGAGCAATAATTCAAGAATGCCACCCTTGTGGAAAAACAGGTGCATTAGAAACAGGAAAAGCAGGACTTCAAAACACATATATGTGAAAGTATGACTAAAACAGGAAAAGCAGGACTTCAAAACATGGGCATAATGCCCCATCATGGCTCCTACAAATTGTTCCATGCCATAGTCTGCAGACTCAATATTAAGCAATATCCATTCAAAATTTTTAATTCATTAACCTAAAGCTCGTAGCATCTTGGAAAACCACCTTGTCACCCAACGAAGGTTGTGTCCTTCAGCAGCGTCCCTGCTCTGATTTTCAGTACTTAAATTCACTTTCTTGCTACACAAGATCCACCAACTGATGTTCCAGTCTATTTGATTTATGCTTAACTTAAACTTCCACAGGAAGGGGAAAGAGAGAGAAAGGGACGCCTTCCTTGTCCCATTTCCTCACCATTATTAATCTTCTTAGCTCGGAAGTTGGCAGCAGAGCTAGTTGTTGGGTACATTCGCCCACGAGAAAAAACTTAGAAATACCAAGACAAGAGGGGCATAGTCTGAACGATTGAGTAAGCATCTAACTAAAGCCTTTTCATCCATCAGATCGAATGCGTTAGATCAGTTGCCTCTGTAGAGGGACGCTATGCATTCTTATCTGTCTTTTTTCGACTACCATCTTCACGGTCAAACTCTCAATTCTGTTAGATGCTTACCACAACCAAAACTCTCAATTTTCTTTCACCATTATCGGCATGAAGTTGGCAGCAAGAGCCGTCTGCCTGCGGACTGGTTCGCCAAGGGAGGAGGGAGGTTTTGGGGATGTCACCGACTCCCATCTCTTTTCATCTTCAACGTGCTGATAATGGGGGAAATATTCAAATGCCGCCGGTAGCTTCATCGGTTACTATGTTCCCACGTGAATCAACGAAAAGAAAATGCACAAAATCAATTAAGCAAATAACATAGCTGCTAACCACAACCAGATCCCATGGTGGTCGGATTTCTCGATCCCAGCATCATGCCGAGAAATTCCTCCGCGAACATAAAAATCTAGGGCTTCCACAGAGATGATAACATAAAATAAGCAGATATGGTCATAAGACAGAGCGACACGACCATACCCATAGAGCCGTTTGTTCTCCGTGTCGACGGAGAAGCAGAGCTTCTGGTGATACAAACCTGCACCGGAGCTCTACGGCTTCTGATCTTCGCTCTTCGCCTTCTGAGCTTTCGCCATCCGTTGGTGTGCAAAGACGAGCTCAGTATTGCACCAATGGCGCCACCGCCATATAACGAGCGCCAAACGGTGGAGGACGAAGATGAAAAGAGGAAGACGAAGCGTGAGGCAGCGGCTGGAGGAAGACGCCACAGGCTGCGGCAGGAGGAAGATGGGAGAGGCAGGAGGCTGCAGGAGAATTCCTGTGTATCAAACGCCCCTAAGGAACATGTATCCATGTGTGTAGAACCCTAGGTCCAAGTATTGAACTTATGTTTGATACCCTTAGAACAATCCAACCTATTTCTACACTAGGCTCGCGTTTTGGATTTGGTGGATCCTAACCTGCCTCTTAGTAGCTTCGCTAACCTCCAAAAAGGTAAAACCAGGACAACCAATCACTTAACAATCATCTTTATAAACCCTTGAAGATTTTCCATAATCAAAGTGGGGTTGCACCAATGGTCATTGACAGGAATGGAATTAGGGGTACTGGTGGACACGCCTTTGACATGACATATTAGTATTTTGTTTGTTTAGTAACCTATATTTTATGAATATAAACAATGAATCTATGTATTTGTTTGCTTGGTATCTCATTGTTGCTCTCGCTCTCTCTCTCTCTCTCTCTCCCTATATGAATTATGAACTTGCAGTCTATTGAAAGCAGAAGTGGTATTTTTTTGCTGTATAAACTTTTAGAAAAATGACTGGTTTATGAGCTTATGACACAAAATGAGTTTGGGCAGAAGGCCTAAAAGTTTTTACTTAATGTTCAAGGAGAATTCGCATTGTTGAAATCACAGATTTTATATCATTTAGATTACGATTTGGCACCTTTGAGGAACAGGAAATGATCTGATTTTTGGTGAAATGAAACACGGTACAAGTGAGATAATGGCGTTTTGCATGGCCAATGTCAAGACCAGGGTATATACTTACACTGAGAGAATGCAGAACTATTGGTGGATTGGATTAACATGGAAATTTACAGCATTTCTAGGAAGTATTGGTTGTGTTGGTTGCACTATGTACAACAGTAGAATAGTTTAGAAAAGCTGGACTTTACCAAATTATAGCTGTAAAGAACATGGCTTGTTGGGAGGCTGCATGGGGAACTGATATCAAGAAGAGAAGTTAATGAATAAAGCCAATAAAAAATATTCATATTTGTATTATTTTTATAGCAACAGACTCATTGAAGGTCATGGATGGCAAGCACTGAACTTCTAATGAACAGATTGTTGAGATTCTGTGCAGATTATAAGGCAACTCTTTAAATTTATTAGCAAAATGGTTCATTCTGTAGCTCACCAGCTCACCAAAATGGTGCCAGCTGGGATACTTTTTTGTTGACGGCAAATCTCCTCCATGGAAGCCTTACAACTGATTGTAGGCCTGTACATTCTGTTCTTTTTCTGATGAAATAAGCTAGTAGGACAGTAAAAGTCTGCTAAACCCTCGCTTGCCTATTGAAAAACAACAGTATGAGTGTGTACCTGCATGTTTCTAGTGTGAAAGCCATACAACTGATTGTAGGCCTGTACATTCTGTTCTTTTTCTGATGAAATAAGCTGATGGGACAGTAAAAGTCTGCCGAACCCTCGGTTGCCTATTGAAAAGCAACAAGATATGAGTGTACCTGCATGTTCCTAGTATGAAGAATGCCCCAGTTAGAACTAGGTGCAAGTATCCTAACCCTCTGCCTCTCTGGTACCAAATTAGTTGTTACTTTTTCTTATTGTCTCATAAGCATTCAGGTTTCACTGAGAACTGGTTTTCCATATAATTGTTCTCATATCATCATGAAAATGATTTGAAGTATTAATTGGATAAAGAGAAATTAAGATTGTTTAATTGTTGGTCTATCACTAAAATAATCTAACTTCTTTTTAGGTAAACAGAGATCAATATTGTTTAGTTGTTGGTCTTCTCAGTTGAACTTAGTTTGTATTCATTCTCAAAGTAGTCTTTGCGATGTGTGTGATGTAACCTAACTTGCTACTATCACTCTTCTTTATGCTTTCTCTTGGCCTTTTTTTTTTTAGCTGTATCGGAACAATAAAAATGAGAATTTTCATCAATGTATTCTTGCATTTTGCTTGCTAATGTCTAATATATCTGCAGGTAAAGCTTTTCAAGCAGCACAGGCCATTAAATTTTAGTTGGCCACTGCCTAAAATATCTCAGAGGTATCTAACTTCACCATGTTCAGCCAAGGTCTCAACCACAGAGCAGTTTGGTGAGTCTAGTAAGGCCAAATGTGATACAAGAAAGTCACCAATGAAGCTTTTGGAGTTTCTTTTTGAACCAGTTAAAGATTTCCATTGGAAGAAAGCAGGAACTGCTTTGCAACAGAGTGCAAATTCTTTTGGATTGAAGACACTGAAGTGGTCCTTGGTTATTTTCTTTGTAATCAGCTTTGTGTCTGATATCTCAGTTTCCATTCTTAGAAATAGAGAATTGATCATTCCGGTTGGTCTATTTATTGGGTGCATGTTGGCTGAATTCTTGAAGGAAATGTCAAGTGAGCTGGTGAAAATCAAAGAGGTAATAGCACTTTAATTATCCATTTTCCCTGGACGTGGCTTTACTTCTGCCATGGGCCTTTTCCTCAAACCTTTTCCTTTTTTGTCTTAACAAACCGGTGACTCTCCTAATATTTATATATGATTAGGTTGCACAGGAAGGAGACAACCCGTGGCAACTTGCTTTTCTCGCTGGTTTTTTCCTTGTAGTTAGGCTTNTGGTGGGGCAAGAAGCTGCAGGTAGTAAATGCTGAAGAGGAGCAACATTGTAATGCTTCTGTCGTTGGAGATGAGAAAATCCCTGAGAACTGATAAATGAATCAAGAACTTGTATAGGCTGAGAGTGTCATGAATTTTGTGTTCTATTTGTTGATCATGGGAATGTACCGTTAATAGAGGTTCTTTTAGTGGTATGATTGTGCTGTGATTTTAAGCTTTCCATTGTACAAGCATGTCTCTTTTATAAATTGGCGAGATGGATTTGGCAGAGGTGTACCAGAGTATGACAAGGATACATCAAATAGGAAAGCCTACTAGCCTCTCTTAATCCAAAGGTGTTAACTGGACCGGTAGACCCACGTAACCAAGTATATGGCTGTCGCTGGGCTAGGCGAGCCCTCGATAGTTCACCCGTTGCTCGGGCATGTTAGTGCAGCTGATGATAAACTAGATTCCTCTAAAAATTCATGTGATTTTAGACTAAATTTGAGTTGAAAACCGCTGTTCCTTCTACTAAGGTCACTTGCTTGGGCGCCATATTTTCTCTCTCAAGCTTGCTTTCTGTTTGAATGAGCTTTTAAAAGGTGATGTCGCAGATTGCGCTGACCTGTTTGAGGTTTTAAAGTTTCGTTGCAAAGAGAAAGCTTTGATTCTTACGTGATCTTAGCATATGAAACTGATACTGAGTTGTGAAAAATGCCATACCAAGCTCAAGTTCCAGAATTTTCTAATTGTTTAAAAATGAAACTACCTACCTTGGTTGAGGTAAATGGCATTACTTGATTATGTCTCCCCAGTCTGCTCAAATTGTTCTTCGAGATCTTATTAAGAGTTTGCCCGTCATGAACTCCATCAGGACGGCAACTTGTATCAGCGCTTCAGGTTCAGTTTTAAGGGTCTGGATTCAAACCATTGTCTGCATCAGGATGTAAATGGTTGGTCGCATAATAGGTGCGCCTCCAGCAAGTTAGGTGTCACAGAAAAACTAATCATATGTGGACCATTTAAACAATTAGCCAGTAAAAAAAGAAAAGCGCTCCGTTCGATGTAAGGTCGATACCATATCCAGATTAAAGAACATCGATAAGTCAGACGAAACAAGAACGCAACGAGGCGTTGCCGGAATCAGATTTTTTATGGAATCTCTGTTAACCGTCTGGATGTTCATGATTCCGATCTAACATGTTATTCGGTCTGCATCCATCCGTCCCTCATTAACCAATGATATTTTAAAACTCGATATTGAAAACCTAGTAAACTCGATATTGAAAACCTAGTAGCTCTCTCTCTTTTCACCTCTTGTTCAGCTTCCCTGTCGGTGGTCACAAACACCACTATTCTCCAAATCTCCCCATTATGAACTTGGCTGCTCGATTCGGCCACCGTCTCTCGAATGCTCTGGGCAGTTGGTCGAGACCCATTTTCCCCAGATTGATGCAGCAGTTTTCCTCCCTCCCTGCCAAGGACAATGATGAAGAAGAAGAGGTCTACGATCAGAGGAAGCTCCCGGCTGACTATGACCCTGCGACCTTCGACCCCACCGAGCACCGGAGCCCTCCAACCGACCGAGTCTTCCGCCTGGTCGACGAGGTATCCTCGCTAACCCTCCTCGAAGTCGCCGAGCTGTCGGACATCATAATGGCTAAGCTCGGAATGAAGGAGAAGCCTGTCATCGCCGTGATGAAAGCGGGGACGACCGCCCCGTCGATGGCAGCGGTGAAGGGGGCGGGCGCCGCTGCGGAGGAGAAGAAGACGGAGAAGACGGTATTCGAAGTGAGGCTGGACGGGTATGACGCGGCTGCGAAGATCAAAATTATTAAAGAGGTTCGGAGTTTTACCGAATTGGGGTTGAAGGAAGCCAAGGATTTGGTGGAGAAGACGCCAGCAGTAATCAAGAAGGGAGTGTCCAAGGAGGAAGGGGAGCAAATTGTGGAGAAATTGAAGGCGTTGGGGGCAAAAGTCGCCATGGAATAAGCTAAGATTTCTTGTGTAGTCATGTAATTCCGCTTTTCCCCAAATTTTTTCTGTCCCGTCTTTTTAGTTCTCTTCCCTTTTCTCCCATGGAGATGCATCAGTCTGATGTAGTTTAGAAATTTGTTGAAATTTCCAACTGCCATCTTGATCTTTTTGTTTCGTTCTATATATGAAAGGAGAAGGATACATGTTTGGCTGAATTCTTGAAGGAAATGTCAAGTGAGCTGGTGAAAATCAAGGAGGTAATAGCACTTTAATTATCCATTTTCCCTGGACGTGGCTTTACTTCTGCCATGGGCCTTTTCCTCAAACCTTTTCCTTTTTTGTCTTAACAAACCGGTGACTCTCCTAATATTTATATATGATTAGGTTGCACAGGAAGGAGACAACCCGTGGCAACTTGCTTTTCTCGCTGGTTTTTTCCTTGTAGTTAGGCTTNTGGTGGGGCAAGAAGCTGCAGGTAGTAAATGCTGAAGAGGAGCAACATTGTAATGCTTCTGTCGTTGGAGATGAGAAAATCCCTGAGAACTGATAAATGAATCAAGAACTTGTATAGGCTGAGAGTGTCATGAATTTTGTGTTCTATTTGTTGATCATGGGAATGTACCGTTAATAGAGGTTCTTTTAGTGGTATGATTATGCTGTGATTTTAAGCTTTCCATTGTACAAGCATGTCTCTTTTATAAATTGGCGAGCTGGATTTGGCAGAGGTGTACCAGAGTATGACAAGGATACATCAAATAGGAAAGCCTACTAGCCTCTCTTAATCCAAAGGTGTCATCATTTCTTATGTTGTCAGGGAGCCTAGTGTGCCAAGTGAACTTAATCCACAGGAGGAACCTGCAAGGGCAATCAGACCAATTGAATCAATGTTAGTATACTCTAGATGGCACTCCTTTTTTTCCAACAGCAAACAAACAAAACACTTTCCTCCTTAAATTATCACCTTGGTGTCAACCTATTTTTGTGAAGGAAAATTTTCTATTCTTCTGGATTTCCCACTTACTGAAAGAGAGGGGGCGGGGGGGAGAGAGAGAGAGGTTATTCAGCTGTTTTAGCTATTATCATCTCCCTGTTTTATTTAAGCCACGTTTATGTCAATATATGTTGAAACCTGTTTTATTTAAGCCACGTTTATGTCAATATATGTTGAAACACGGAAAAATCAGCAGGGAACACGGAGAAATCAGTGGGGAACCTGAAAGAGAAGCATCTTGCCATGCCATTTCAAGGTGGCACTTTCATAGTATTTTTTTGTCGGCCTTTTATATGAAAGCATATAGACTAGAAGGAGTTTGTGCGGTGGTGGTAACATTTTCATAGCCATGGATCCCATGCTTTTCTCGTGACATGGATGGTCAAACTTTGCAAGGAAGTAAATGTGCGGTACTGCGTTATGAAGTAAAGAATGAGTTAGAGCTTCATTAATTTCGTCTCTATGACGTAAGTCAGAGTTGAATGGTTAGGCCTGCATCACCATTCATTTTCATCTGGTCTAACATCTGAAAAATATTGCTCATTAGTGTTGGATCTAGAAAACAATTCGTTGCGACTGACAGCCTCGTGCAAATTAGCTGTTGGTTCTTCTTATGACTTCATCTTCTATGTCAATTTCAGTCCCCATTTCTACTGGTGCCAGTGGTAGTTCCAGTAGAATACTTATTCACCTCCAATAGTATACTTATTCACCTAATAGAATCCCAACGTAATTATGCTTCTACCCAACAGAACTATTAAACATCCAAAAAGAAGACGGAACTGAATTCCATCAGCACATAAGAAAAGACATATTGATATCCTCCCCAGAAAAAGTAGATAAACAAATAAGGGAAAACGACAATTTCTGGAGAAAGGATCGTAAGAACAAAGCGAATTCTAGGTTCGATAAATCAGAAGTCTGGAGGAGAGCCCACGATATCCTTTATCGAAGAGCAGAGCATAAGAAATGGTCAGGTGGATAATATTCTGTTGTTCAGTGAACGGCGATCAATTCTCTTCGATTAGGTGACATGGCCTTTCGAACAGTAGTTTTCTAGCTACCTGTAAACTAAAATGTTACAGAACCTAGGAATGGTTCTGAAAATATTTTCAAACTCATTCAAGCCTATCTTTGTCTCAGGTTTGATGTCCTACCCACGAAGTCCTTAATTACCATCCCTACATGGGCGAGCCAACAGAGCAGGGCCTCAGTTGCTGCTCAGGCTGATCGGTTTTATTTAGGCCCATTGCAAACAAACTGAGCCTATAGTTGCAACAAAACATTGCACAGTACTACAGGTTCTTGATCACAAAAATCTCTCCGCAGATCAGAAAGTTTTTCATAGCTAAAAATTGTCAGTTCAAAATCTGAAATATCTCCAACACAGGAAACTTTTTTGAAATAAATAAGCTTTTCGTTGCTGCAAAAATCTCTTCTTTTTCAGAATGAATTGCACTTTGGACGTTGTACTGGTCGTTTGTTGGTTATCATGAATCTCATCATCAACATCCACCTGCCTTTTCCGTGGTTGAGCAAATTTCTACCTGTTCATCTACAGTGGCGTGTATACCGTCAATTTCTAATGGCATGCCGTCAGTATTGAATCATCGACCTCTCTGAACTTTTGCCAACTACCAGATTCCACGCGTCATTTCTGGAGATCGGTCCTTATAGCACGCATGTTTGAGTCAAGCATAGGATCCTCCTGCCTCCTGTGGCAGAGGATGGGGTCATGGAGACTGTGTAGGTCCGGCTACCAAGTAGGAATAGTGTTGAAAATTTCCACCAAGTCAATTGGTCTTGCTGAAATGTCATAAGAAAGCTAAAATTAGCAGGAGACTTTCAAGTCAAGAATTCAAATAAAATAAGATCAATTAATATCATAGTGGGTGGATGACGGCTTACATGCTTTGAACAAAGTTAGGCTTGTGGAGTTAGGTTGAAATTGTTTTGTTCGAAGCATGCAGACAGCGATCATATGGGTTTGCCTTGAATTTTGCAGCTAAACATTCTCTCCCTGTCAGAAGAAATGATCATCTTGGTAGGGTTAGGTGCCAAAGATAATCATTCTGATTTTGAAAGTGCTGCTTTTGAAGGGGAAAAATCCAGTTCGGAACTCTGTTCATGGTAGGAAACTTAAAACTCTATAATTGCCGGCCTAAGGAGAGAAAATTTATGCTTTCTGTCATCACATTTTTGACAATCCACAGTGCAGCACTTCAAAAACTTGTTCTAACATCACATCTATCTTTTTTCTCCCAACCTCGATTATTTTCTTCGACTAGTTTTCTGAAGGAAAGAAAGAACCGATAATTTTGAACATTTCGGCCTTCCTTGTTTGGCAGAGCATGTGAAATTTTTTACATGTACATTTATTGGCTTGAAATAAACGCGTCACATTTTTATCCAAGCACGAATCTTGTGTGTATGAATGGTGCACAAGGAATTCAAAGCTAGCTAGCAGACGCACATGGTTCGTCAGTTTGTTATATGCATTTCATGCCTATATATTTCTTATGTGCTTTAGAAAAAAGTTAAAGAATGTAAGCAGGCATACAATAACAAATGGGATTAATTCCTGAACATGGTACGTTTTAAGAGAACGTGCACGTGAAGTTAGCTGCCTGAACCAAGTAGTACTGTTTCAGAAATTTGTTTCACGAAACGTGAAAGGAGACAAAATTTGTGAAGCTTTTTTTTTTTTTTTTTAAACTTGCAGTCTGGGTCTTTACAAATTGCAATTCATATTGAATTTTGGAAATAGATATTCATGAACCCAACCATGGTATACGCTGTGGAGTTTAAATTAAGGAGGTTGAATCTTGGCATTTGTTTGAGTGACTCACGTGGTCAAACCAAAGGAAATGGCATCTCCTGGGTTCACGGAAGATTTACCTAAGAGATTTAACAGCTGCTCTCCTGAGGGTTCAAATCTCCTTCAACTGATCATCCCAAAAGAGGGGAAAAACAACTTACTAATATTGAACATTTTAGGTTGCATTTGATAGCCTTGTATTTTAGATCTGATGCTGCATAAAAAAAGGTGTGTTTTGAGATTTAAACCAAGCATCTCAGTAGTATGAATTTTAAGTTCTTGCTACATGTTAAAAACCATGAATTTAAGGTTGGATGGAGGACGGTCTGATTCTAAATCCATAGATCTGAGATCCTAGATCACTGGGGATCAGATCTGAGGTGAAACAAAAACAACCTTCTTGCAGCTTATAAATACTTTACTTATATACACATAGAAACAATCATGTCTAGAAGAGAGATTGTGCATAAATAAATTTAGGACAAAAGTTGATCATGAAATGTCGCGACTCCCAATTTCTTCAGTTTGCCATCCACCTTATCCGGACACTGAAGTATCAGAACTGGAGCTGAAATAATTGAGCAGGGAGTTCACTTCTCACCCCCAGATTGAGGATGAATTATTGGCAGTTGTCTCTCGTGGAACCGCAGTATGACAATGAACCGAGCCCACCTCTTGAATGCCAAAGTAGCATCCATGTCCCAAGCAATGTTATTACGGTTCCAAAGTACCACACTCTGGAAGTGATTGTTTTTCCCAGTTCAGCTACTTTGTCATATTGGCTGTAAGTTCATTTTTGGAACCAGGTGCAAGGTGTGAAAACTCCATGTGTCTGTCCCTCTCAAGAAATAGCCTCATAAATTATCGGTCGTTGGATGTCCTTGAACACACTCTCTCTCTCTCTAGATCTCTCTCTCCAATTCATGGTGTTTCATGGAAGCCCTTCACAAGTGTTAAACAGCCATGCAATATTGGTGAAACACACTCGTTCATGAGCCATGGCTTCCTCTCCCTCTCTCTCTACATTAATGGTAAGAACACTAAGCATGTGATTTACCAATAATTTTCACTGGACAAAGGCATGAAACCCTGCTAGCTGGTGTGAGCCAGTGGACTCATCTGGCTGTGGGTCCAAATGGTGACACCCTGTGCGGTCCCCTCTAGGGTGCCATCTTGGGCTCACAGGACCTAATCATCTGTCTTCTTAGTAGAGGTGTTTGCCCCAATTCTAGAAACCATGATCTCTCACCTGGAATTCTGAGCAGATCATTATGGCGCCAGGCAATGGCCTTTACCTAGTCCCACCACAGTCTTAAGGAAGAAGAAAGCAACTGGTTTCATAAAAACGGAGAAATAATTAAGAAGCTCAGTGAAGGTGAGACATGAGTCATATGGTGGCCCCAGTACTATCTACTTGTTCCCTGAGCAGCATGTAATTGCACAGTGGGCACACATCTCCGCCATGATTCTCCTTTTCCCCAAACAGAATTGTGAATGAGCTGGGGCATATTTGAGCTGTGACATAAAAAGAATGGGCCACACTGAAAAAACAGAAAAAGAAAGCAGGGAAATGAAAAAGTGCCCAAAAAACAGAAGAGAAATTCACTGTGCTGCTATCCTTTGCTTTATATAGAACAGTAAATTTTTTTTCACGACATTGATGACTTCCACATCCACGACAGTTGCATAATTGCTAATGAAATTGAAAGGTCACCGTTTTCTCGATGCCCACATGCATCGGGCAAGAAATGGATGAGGAGGGTTTAGCACGAGAGAGAAAGAGATTGAAAACTGAGCTGATGGAGTCTTCTCTCACTGACATTCCCGTGGAATCAAATGCATAAACCCAACAGCCACATCACGTGGGGACGACCCCACACGCCATGGAAAAGGCAGGCATCACTCCCTCAATCTCGAGTGTTTTCCCTTTTTTCTTCTCCCATCTTCCCCTTTCGCTGCCGAGATACAGCCAAACCCTTCACTGTTCCTCCTTCCCTTCAACACCCACCAAATCTTAGTCTGAATTTCTTTATGCCTGTACAGGTGAGAATATATATTAATTAATGACGAGCGGCCGGCCGATGGGAGTTGGTCTTTGCATGACTCTGTAAAAACTAAATCTCGCGGCCAACGAAAGAATCATGAGAGCAGTCTTTTTCTCATTAGTCGAAGCGGTCGCCGCATTTATCTTTGCTTTGAAAACAAGGGTTTGAGGGCAATGATTATCGTATTTTCTTGTCTCACACGCCTCTTGGACTAGTCTTCTTCTCCCTGCTGCCTTTTGATCGAAGCATGGACAGGAAGAACACGTGAGAGGCCCACCCGCCCAACATCTATATCCAACCATCCATCCATCTAACGAGTCATCCATCACGTAATCATAATATCACTAACAAGAGAGAGGAAAGGGNGAAAAAATCAATCAATCATCATCATTATTCTCTGCTCATCACCATGTGAGATGTGGGAGACACATGGGGCCACCCCCACCACTCTCTTGTTTCCCTACTTTTGAAACGTCCTTTGTTCACATGGTAAACCCATTCATTATTACACATTATCTCTCTTTCTCACAGTATAGATATATATATTCAAGAACTTGACAAAAGAGAAGGTGTGAACGGAAGGCAGGAAAAGGAGAAGATGAGAATGGTTTGACATAGAAGAATATTATATTGCCGTAAAAGTTAACGTAGCATGAAGTGTTGCAGTTTTGCACTGCCTGAGATATGCACAAGATGTCTCATCACTAAAATCTGTTGAATTTCTACAATCTTTAATTTATATTTTAATGAGGAAAACATGGTCCTGAAAAAAGTGAGGATTTACAAAAAAAGGGGAGGGAACTTGGTCTAGAGCAATCGTGAGACAACCACCTAGAAGAAGACAGACCGGAAAGAAAGACAAGGGCAGTCCTCCCCTGACTCGGTTTCCCGAACCCTAACAGGCAGCCGAGGAATGGGTGAAAGGGTTGTAGAAGGGGGTCTTTGTGGTCATGGTGAAGTGGTTCTTGCTGGTGTCCTTGATGGCAATTCTCTCGCAGGAGGGACACATGGTCAGGGTTGCTGCCGGCAGCTGCATGCACAGTGGGGAGGCCAATTTCAGGGCCTTCAGTTCTTGGAGTTCCTTCTGCAGCCTCCGGTTCTCGTCTGTTAAAGTTTCGCAGCACCGCTTCAAGAATTCGCAGTCGACTTCTGTCTGCTTCAACTTGGTCCTGCACAAAGAAAATCAGATGGCGTAAGGCCACCATATTTCGATAAATATACTTTTCACACAACATAATTCACTCCTATAAATACACAAGTGACGTGCGCAGAGAAATTTTCAAGTTAATCTCTACCTTGCCCTCCTATTCTGGAACCATACTTCCACCTGCCTCGGACGCAGATTCAATTGCTTGGCCAAGGCCTGCTTTTGCTTCTGTAAAACCATTGCATATAGCACGTTACGATTGAATCGAGAGAAAGAAAAGGATCAGACCAGAAAAAGGGAAACATATATGAAGTTGGTCTTACGGGATTGAGAGTGCTATGCTCCTTGAAGCTTTCCTCCAGCAGGGCAGATTGTTCCTTCGTCAACCTCAGCTTTTTCCTTCCACTACCCTCTTCATCTTCATCACTGACCCTTGAAGAAACTCTCTCTGTTTCTAAATCTTCACTGACAGCCTCCCTTTCTCTCTTTACGCAAGAGGAAGCATTACGAGGCGACGATAGAAGGCTGTTCTCCTTCTCTTCGTAACTCTTGTTGTCATCCTTCCCCTTGTGTGACTTTCCCTCATCTGAAAAGGCACATTCAAGCCTTCGTTAGCATCCAAAAGGAAGCAGCAAAGAGCAAACACAGGAAATTCATATTAATTAAGAAGGAAAAACGCAACAGCGGAAAAGCATGTACCTCGTGAGGGAGTGTTGAGAAGGCACAAGGAAAGATCCGGTTCGTGATTGGCAGAAAGGAAGAGGCGATCAGATCTTGCACCGCCGCCGAAGGGTCTGTTCAGTGGCTTGTATGCCTCTCCATGGGAGACGCTGCCCAAGGAAAGCGCCAAACTGGTGTTGCACCCATCTTCGAAACCCATTTCTCTGAGAGCAGAAACAAGATCGGGTGAAGCAGAAGCTAGGAGGAGGAATAGATGGAGAGAAGAACAAGATGATGGGAAGTTTCAAAGGGGGAGATGAAGAAAGCAAAAGTTGGTATTATTGCTATGCTCGTTTTATGCATATATTTAATGAAAGGGGGGAGGGGAAGAAATGGGACAATCAATGCGTTTTCTTGGACATAATGAAACCCCCCCGGATGTCACTCTTAACAAGGTTGACCATGATGAAAACCGACACCATGAATGAATGACTCATAATTGAAAAAAGAGAAGCTAAAAAAAGTCGTAAAAAGTATTAAAAGAAAAGGAATAGAAGAAGTGTTCACCTTCCGTGAGTCTTCCAAACAATGATATAAAATAGAATTGGCCTACACGTGGATCCACATGGGAGTCGGGTACATAGCACACATCAAGAGGATGGTTCGTATTTTCTGCACCAACCGTCGATAAGTCATCGGCGTGCTTTCTTTTACCACCTCTTCTTGTAACCGGCTCCTACTGCGTCGATTATAAGTATTAAATATTACTAATTCAGCATTAGAAGATGTAATAATGATCAGATCCCATGAGTTATATCCCCCAGCTTGCCTATCAATAATAATAATAAACGTTTTATTAACATTGTCTTTGGAATTGTAATATGCTACCCGTTATCATGAAGATAATGAAACATTCATTACCGTCGTTACTGTTGCTAGCATTATCCACCTTGATCTGCGGTACATTTCAATGTTGTCCGAGTTGCTCTTAAAAACACTAATTTCTAGTTAATTGACATAGATATCTATTTTATTTGTTTTTGCGTTGTGTGAATGTCTGCATGCATGTGTCTTAGATAGGGATTTCACTCTTCCTGTTGATACTGGCATGTCTTCGATATGTTCTTGACTTGTAAACCCCCTTGAAAAATGTTGTCGCAAGTGGTCCTGTGCATGATTGCCCCGAAAGGAGCGGTGTATAAAGGATGTCACAGAGCACAGGACCATCTTAGAGAATTTCTACATGCGCACAAGTCCTCGATTCAGCAACAATTCTTTCTCATCTTTTCGATTTGTTTAATTACATTTTTTTTACGACTTGGGGAACTGTCCAGAATGTCCCTTCATGGTTCCAGGACACAGGGCACTACCAACCTGCTCTTAGCACATCCCGCACAATCATGGCTGCCCTACTGCGCCTGCGCATTTCAAATATGAAGAGAAAAACATCTCTACTGTGCGTCTCATGCATGTGTACATGTATGTGCAGATACGAGTCCATGGTCCTTGTCATTCATTCATATAGGGTACAGACAGCATATGTAAAAGATGTTAAAGCAGCCATCATTAATAGATGCATTCTACCATGTCCATTGCCGCCATCATCATCATCATCAACACATCAACAAAGTGCCAAGTTGGCATACACTGTTCCCTCGGGTAAGAACAGTAAACTTACAAGGGAAAAGGTGTGAGCCACGGGTAGGCTTCATCTTATCTGTACCCTTTTTGTTTTTTACTTGCGAGGAAGAGCAGGTGTAGGCAAGGGTGAGGTGTTATATATATAGATAGATAGACAGAAAAAGCTGGGACAGAACAGAAGCAGAACACTGCTTTCGGGGCCCATATGCCTAATCAAGAGGGTGGGCAGTTGTTTGCTGAGGGCACACCATCTGCTTCCCACCCCAAACATTTGTTAGGTGGCCTTCTTTATTGGTGGGCTCAACGTTCTATCTCCAATGGTAACAAATAATGAACGAGCGTTCATTTTGTCGGAATTATGCTTCTTTTTATGTTAGAATTGCTTATGTAATAATACACTTGAAAACCCAGGGCAAGGGAGGGCCAGCCCACTAGATAGAACAGCATGACCTCCATGATCAGGTAGACACAGAAGCACAGGAAGCTGCAGAAGAAATTATTCCTTTTCTTGCTCCAGATTAAAGTAAAAAGTTGGTATATAGATTTACGATCGGTTTTTTTAATCGAGATTAGGTGTTGTTGTACTCGTAGAATTGAATTAAATAACAGCGGAAGCGATAATTTCCGTGAGGGCTTCGTGAATTGAACGTTTCTGCTTGTCCCCAAACACAGGAACACACTTCATCTTTAATATTTCGGATTAGAAGCATTCAATTACTTTAAATGGAACCCCAAATGAATGGTACTGTTACGGTTTTTGAAATTGAACTCCCATAAATTCCAAGAAACGCATTCATGTCTTCGCCCTGTTAGCCCTTGACCATGCATGCAGATCGGAGGAAGAAAAAGAGATGGAGTTGAACTGAAATTGGGGAGCTTAATTAATTAAACTCCTCTATTTACCACGAGTCAAGTCAAGATCGAGCTCGGGGACGGCTCCTTTGAGAGAAAAATTAATGATATTGTTTGTTTACTCAACCCTATTGGAAGGGTACGTCTGGAGCTAGCCAAGCCAGCTGCAGGCTTGAGCTATGCTTATTGAATTTTACAGTCCAAAACTGCGAGATAAGTCGAGAGTCGTGGTCGCCCTTTTAAGAGCATAATACCACGAAGTCCATTTCTTTTCCCCCTTATTTAAAGTAGGAAGAATATACGCTTTGTCATATGCGTGGAAGAGGCTCGCTGTGGCGCCCCTTGGGTTTGAACCTTCAGCTGCACCCCGAGTACCAGTCGTAGCCCAACCTAATATTCACACTTAGTTTTTTACTTTTCCAAACCACCAAAATCGAAATATTTTAAAATATAATCAGCGTAATTAATTGTATTAGCATCTGCGTTTTATATAATAAAACTAAATAGTGACTCTGATTTCTTTAAAAACACCTAACCATTTAATCAAGACATTTTGATTCAACATGATAGAATGTTAAAAGAAGGAGATAAAGATCATGGGTATTTTTATTATTTAATATTAGTTCATATGTTTTTCATTTTGTTTTTCTCTCAATCATTTATTGCTTTAGATAAACAGCCTTAGTTAGATTGCTGGTTTTAGATAGACAAAGTCTTCATTTTGGCTCTCTCTACCACCTTAATTGAATGGCTAGCTTTTGTAGACAAAGTCATCATTTTTTTTCTTTTTCTTTTTTTTGTCTCTCTCTCTCTCTCTCTCTCTCTCTACATATATATATATATATATATATATATATATATATATATATATATATATATATATATATATATAACCATTGCTGTCTAAGTTGTCTACTTGGCGAGTTGGTAGGGGGCTGGGCAGGCTATTTGGAACGCAAATGTCAAAAGGATACGCATGATCTTGACTTGGACTTAGGAGATAATTTGGTGACGATGATCATGATATGGCGCCGTCCTCCCACAACTTTACACACACACACGTACGAAAGCGGATGATCAGCATGATCTTAGAGGATCGAAAGCGGAATCATCTCGAGTCACCCATCCATAATATTATTATTATTTAACCATCATCTTGGCATATGTACACACAGGCAACGAGAGAATATTCTTATTTCTTTTTTCTTTGTAGCACAAGGGAATATCTGCTGCCCGAATACGTTATACCAAAATGGAAATTTGTTGGAGCAACTGAGATATCGGCATCCTGCCAAAGGAAGGACTTGGACACTCGTTCTTTTTTTTTATTAAAGGCTGTCATGAGCGACCTTCAGAAAAATACGATCTACAAACTGAGCATATACGTCTAAAACGGACCTTTCTTAGTCGACGAGAGAGGCGGTTGAAGCAAGCTTCCATTTCGTGGTAAAAGGATTAGTTAATCTACTCCAACATAAAATATGGTAAAAATGTGATTGCTCAGTCTTAGTGATGACCCCGTCAGATCTCGTTAGCGACCTCTCATCTGCAAATCTTTTTTACTTACATATCACTAAAACAACAAGACAACAAAATTTTCGATTCTTTATCATGCCCTGTTTCTAGAGTCAGGATATATACATGAAACATGATACCAACAACAAAAAAAAAAACCGTATAATTTTTTTTTTTCACTTTGGCATGTCATCTTTGAAAACATAAATTAAAAAAGTATAATCTTTCACATATTATGAAAAAAGAGCCTGTAAAATCACGTTATCTTTACTCTACCAGTCGCATGGAACTGCCTTGGACTTGTAGAGAGGAAAAGAAAAGTAACACAATTATTCGAAAACAATCAGACAGCGAACACAAGATACGGCGGAAAGCAAGGGCTGTCAATATCGGTGGGTGTCGACTCGTATCGGAGAAATATACACGCTACATATACTATATGAAAGGAATCCCCGGTTCACGGAGATGAACGATACGATTCGGTCCTGCGTGGTTGTACCGGTGTGAAGAGGAGGGGGGTGACAATGGTTGGGCAGGTGGTCCCCACAAATGATTTGCTATGATGGACGCTCGATTCCCTGCTTGAGATTTTGGAGACCTCAAATCAAATGACGAGGGAGGGCCCTCCAAAAATAAATTAATTAAAAAAAAAAAAAGAAGGAAAGGAAAAGGTGAGTAGGTGTTGTTGTTTTTGGAGGATGAGGTTTTTGTTTGTCATTTTGTGTTTGCTTCCAGTTTTGGGCCAGCCGCCCACACGGGTCCCACCCCACCAGATATCGACCCGATTTTGCATAGAAAAAGTAACGAACTTAGTTTTAAGTGGCTTTTCTTTTTTCTTTTTAATTTTTGTTTGCGGTTTGCTTCGTTAAACCTTTTTGGCATATTTTATAAAAAGGACGAAGGTTTGACGTTACTATACGAACGATAGCAACATTTTGCTTGTATAAGCCAAAAAAACATGGTGCAAATAGAGTTGCTGCCAATTGGGGGCCGTCCGCTCTCCAGATCTTATCGAGTAACAATACCTTCTTACGTAGTTCTCAGCTTCAAAGTTTTTAGTTCTTCTTCTTGCTGTTGTTTTATGTGGGTCCTCAAGAAAATTGTGTCTGACTAGCAACACTTTGTTGCTTGCCTGCCCTGTGGCGTAAAACAAACTCCAGTGTCTAGTCCCCCTATCCTTAGGGTCTATGCTTGGTTAGCTTTGTGCCAAGGGTTGATTCATACAGGAATTGAACCAGCAGCTAGCCTTGTATTAGCCACTGGCCAAACTATCTACGCTAAAGTACTCGTCCTCTTTTTACTATTCTTATTGGGGTTTTAACGAACGTCTATATTGCAAACAATAAATTTTTGTCGACAACCAAAAATGTCCTTTGCTTCGTCTTCTCACTGGTTGGGTGAGTAAGGAGACCCCACAATCACACATAAAACCGAAACCCTTACCCAACCACTTGTATCTGTAGGGTGTAGAACTTGCTTTTGGTGCTTTTTGGGTGGCACCCCCACTATTTTCAACTTGTGGTGGCCCCTCTTTTGCATAACAGAGAGTTGACACCTCAAGAATTCAAAACAGAAATTGGTAGTCTACTAGCCCATGCCCCGTTCGTTGCACCAACCCTCTCAACAATGACACCACCCAACAAATGTCTAAAGCTTTACGCAATTCGTCATCCCCTAGGATATGTAGCCTATTTATAGTCTCTCAAGGTGCTGCCCCTATCACCATGCTTCAACTTGTATGTAAGTGGCGTTCCCTTTGCAGCACAAAGAGTTGATATCCTACAGATTCAAAACAAAGACCGCCACCCAGTCTCTTGTACCCACCTCTTTGGGGATAATTAGGTGAGTGAAGAGACCCACTACTCGACAGATTGCTTCTACCCCCTCCCACTCTTTCATTTCCTTATGATATAGATTATACTTTCGGTGTCTCATAGTGGCACTCCTTTTGCTACACAGACAAACTCTTAGATATTTGAAATAGAAACTGACTGCCTATCAATTTTTTCCCTGTTTGTTGTGTTAATACTCTTAGAAACAATTCGAATAAGCAAAGAAACCCACCGCCCAACAAAAGGCTGAAGCTTCCACCCAACCTCTGATCTCCTTAAGGTACAAAGTCGGCTTTTAGTGTTTCGAGATGTTGCCTCCACCATGCTTCAACTTGTGCTCGACGGTGTCCCTAATAAAACATAAGGAGTTTATGTAATTGTGATCGACCATGTCCCTTTTAAAACATAAGAAGTTGATGTTCTAGGAGATTCAAAATGAAAGCTAACCCTCCACCAGCTCTCATCTCGTCCATTGTGCCAACCCCTTGATAACCATCGTTGTTGACTATCTTATCATGCATGCTCATATTTTGGCACTGTACTTTCTTATCTCAGCTGGAGTTGTCTAAAGTAAAAATAAGACTGAAACTCCAAAGGTCATCAACTTGGGAAAAGCCCCTAAAAAATTTGTATACCACAACTATCAACGGCCTCATGTTTTTTTTTTCCATCCCTATAATCATGCCAGGAAGTTAGGCACAACCCATCTGAGCAAAGATCAACCCAATACAGGAGTTCACATGATGAGTGCATAATGAACAGGGGAAAAACTGGTGAGCGAAAAAATACTGATGACGTTTAGGTGCCTCTTTAAATTTCCCAAATGTTGTATATAACTTTAGGCGGAAAAGAAAAAGGTCAGGTGCTCTGAAAAGTTTTCTTTTTTTTTTTCTTGGCTTATCAATTACATCCATCTTGATTACCGCCATTAATCCATATGAGATCGCAACAGAGGTTTCTGGTTTGCTTTCTTTTGTTCATATGCCGTTCAGTTGAAGCAAAGTATCAGCAACGTCCCAATAATGCCGAATAATCCAGCCCGACCCATCCTGCCCGTGGCCCCATCTTTCCTCCCCTTTTCATCCACATTTTCCATCCTCTAGATTATGGAAAGTGAGCACAAAATGATTGATGACGTATTGCAGGATAATTGGGTTTCTTCTCTTTTTCTTTCTTTCTGCTTTTGCTTTTCTTCTAAATAGCGATTCTTCTGCTCTGACTTTAGTGATAATGAATATCGGGCTCTTGGATTTGGATTTGACGAGACTCGGTTGGCTATCATTACTGAGAAGAACTTAGGCATATGATTTCAGAATCATGATTGTCTCCCCCTTTTTTTCGCTCCGCCTGAGAAAGGACATTAGGCATCATATTCTTCCGTTTTCACTTTCCGTTTTCCCCTTTTCTTCTTCCAGGTCGTCGTCATTGTGGATACACCAATTACCACCATTTTTTTCTCGTTTTTCTTTTCGTAAGTGCCTTGAAAAGTTAGTATATAAGAAAGCGGCCCGTCCAGTATGACGGCCTATACATTGGTAAAGGTTTAAAAAGAAAAGAAAAACTTAAAGAATTATTTTAGAAATTTGAAAAAAAAAAATATTTTTCTCATGTGTTTTTTAGGCTAAACTTACTTGTTGAGGACAAAAAAATGCACTTGTTATATTATATACATATATGTTTTATCTAAATGTAAATTACTTGATTTAAAATCTTTAAGGATATAATTAAATGAAATAATCTTAACTACTCATTTTGAGATTGGCATACTGCTATGGTTGGCCAAAAGCCTTCAGATCCTAA
>JAANDH010000177.1:147954-393865 GCA_011799765.1 Nymphaea thermarum | reverse complement strand
ATATATATATATATATATATATATATATATATATATATATATATATATATATATATATATATATATATATATATATATATATATATATATATATACAGAAATCATTAACATAGCAAAGTGTTTCAAGACAATTAACCATAGTAGCGTGGTGAACTCCAAATTAACCATGAAGTTCATGGATATGTGCAATTGCTAAAAACCCTGCTTGAATGTAAGAGCTGGTCCAGGTTTTATGTAAATATGGACCACGCTTTCTTTATTTTTATCACCTTATCTATCCTTCTCTTGTTTTTAAGAGACGAATGATCATTCTTCCTTAATGCTTTGCCAACTCCGTGGTTCAATGTCCTCAGGGTACTGTCAAAGTGATGAATGAATATGTTCACCGATAAAATACTCCTCCGACTCACCGAGACTTTACGTTGCAGCGAAGTTTGAATGTGAAGGTGCTCACCCCTCATCCAATGCTTGAAACGAGGCAGCTTGAATTTCCAGAACTCTTAGACCCGTGGAGAATGGCGCAGGCAATTAGTTTGAGTAACGCTTCCCATCTTGACTAAGCATGAGAAAAATTCATTTGCTGGCTAAACAGAGAAGAAGAAGGGGGAGAGAGTATGCACGTCATAGTGCTACATACATCAGCAACTAGAATATGAAGATCAAATTAAAAATACAATATATTTGTTCGTAAGGACTATAACTATGAATCGTTTGATTAATTTGATTTAATCATTAAACAGCATAATCATGTGCCTCACATGCTATGTCAATGTCAAAGTAATTGAACTGCATGGATACTTCCGCCACACTATTCAATCGAATTATAATTGAACTGCACACATGTTTTGTCACTTCAAAAGTAAAGCAGTTACTTGTTGGATGTGCAGCTACCCTCCCAACAGGGTTGAGAGTTGAAAGCTCTCTCTTTCTAATTGTGCAACCATTTCCTTGGTTAAAGTTAAATGCAGATATCATTCTTGTGTAAGTTGCCTTAAATCGAGCGTCTGTTGCTCATCTCATACTCACTGCGCACTACTCTACTGCTATTGGTGAACAAGAGAGGAAGCGTACTCCGTCCCACTTCTGTAACTTCTCTTGACATACATAACTTCTCTTTCTAGCATAAAATTAAAACCTTTCTATGCTCCCTTTTTCTTATGCAATCGAACCTGTTAGGCGTAAAATGAGGAAAAAGGATCAATGCCTCCTATGGGTGAGGTGTAAAACAGGGAAAAGATAGCAGAGGTAATTTCTTAAAGCTACTTGTGTTATTGAGAGAGAGAGGGACAGAGAGAATCGTCCCGGTAGAGCTACTCCGGCGAGCTTCTAGACATCTACTTTAGGGAAGAAGCGGAAAGTAAAATAAAGCAGGGAACAAAATCTATACCATTCGATTTCGATAGCGGCACGTAATTCAGAACGTGTCCGCCGCAGCAGCAACTCACCGACTCAAACGACTTCCTTCACTCGGGTAAAGTCCCTCTCTCTCTGATCCGAGACAGTATATTCACAGTATCATGCAAAGAATAATCCCCAACAAGACAGGTGCTCGTCGATCTTTAGTTTATTATTCTCTGGTTTGGTCGTGGACTCATGTGTGTTGACGTGTGTTTCTTCGCCTTTCTCCCTCCCTCGCTTTTTCTTCTGCTCTCTCCTCTTGTTGCCCAGTCATTGCCCACCATCAGCAGTGTGGATAAGGATGCATTTGTGAATCTCTATGTGCCATGCATTGATGCATGGCATCACCATCACCATCATCATCATCTCACTCTCTCTGCAAATTGATCTTCACCCACACTGTCAAAAAGCTCAGCGCAGCAATAATGGCAAATAATGCTTCACACGCGGACACGGGAAGGCTTCATTGGACACAATCATGAAGGGAATTATATTCTCTGATTCGTAATCATGCTGCTTTCCTTTGTTCGTGGGCAGATTATATTCGCATCCGAAATCACATTCCCCAATTTTTTCTTTTGACTTAAACATGCGGTCCGAATCATTTCCACTCATTGGCCATTCTATCATCCCCACGTTCATTTCCCATCTCCTTTTCCTTTTACTTTACGTTACCGAGACTCATTGTTTTAATCAAACTGGGCACCATAGAGCATCGTAGCCAGTTGCAATATAATCTTTTTTTTTTTCTTTTTTTATGGTAGAGTAACCTATGATTGTACCTAAACTCAACCTGCTTCACACACGGGGTGTCGAAGTTGAGCCTCTTATATATGAGGTTTAAGAATATTTCTAAATCTGACTGGTAGTATTTACAATACAAAACCATAACATCCACGAGAATCAAAGGGAACAATGTGTCTACCAACTTAATTTGCTATGTTAATAGGCTTCTAGAAACTGCCCAACCTGCTTATAGGGCCTTTTGTATAGTAGTCAAAAAATCAAAAAGAGTAAATTGTTTAATGCAGCTTCTTGAATAAATCGATGGACCCTATCAAATCAACCAAGATCGCAATTCCAAACATATTGATTAGGACAAGTGGCAGCAAGGAGGTTTGAAGTGGGGACGTGGTCGACTGTGGGGATGGATATAGGATGCTGTCTCATGGCTATCAGCATCAGGAAGGGTCTATTCATACGGAAGCAAAGGACATCTTGGTGCTGCTAATTGCGGCCATTCTTTTTCTGTTACCTTCTACTGAGGGTCTATTCATACGGAAGCAAAGGACATCTTGGTGCTGCTAATTGCGGCCATTCTTTTTCTGTTACCTTCTACTGTTTCTACCGATGCTATCTCCTGACATTTCAAACAGGACACACCACCTGAGCTAAGGAACCACATTCAAGATAAGGCCTTTAATAAAGCGTAGAGAGGAAGAAAAAAGGATGGCCAATGGACTGGGTTTTGTATTTGCATATTTTATTCGTGAAACAAGACAACAGCCTTTTGATGGAAAGTAGGACATAACATATTCCAAATGTGATGGCCCTAATGTCTCCTTAGACAGCTTGTCTGTGCATTTTAAATGCCTTCTTACGTATGCCGCAGAAAAGAAAAATGGCAGTTGTGCATTTGTATAAATTGAGTGTCCACACTGGTATATTTTTCATAGACACGATAGTTACAGAAGCAGGCCAAGTTTGGGTATAATTAGGCAGTCCAGCATTTCCTCGTGACTTTTTGGTATATTAACAAATGATCGTATGGTTGCAGGAAAGTAGTATACATACTAAAAGCACTACAAGTTGTAGTGGCGGACCACATAAAAGTTATCCATGTCCTCCAACCCCATGAAGGTGTTCGAGTAGATCAATAATGCGGTAAGTTTATATATTATTTTATTTTAATCTGGTCATACCGGTCAGTATTTCTTTTGGACAAAATCATGGTCACATATATTAGTGATGTTTTGAAAATGTTGAGTTTTACAAGGTAAGCGGTTTTTTTGTCACGAAAACCTTGTGATATCTTCAGAATATGGCAAATTAAAGAAACATTTCTACCATACTGTTTTCCCTTGTTCTCAAAAAGTGTGTGTGTATAAATAAATAAATATATATATGTATATATATATATATGTGTGTGTGTGTGTGTATAAATAAATAAATATATATATGTATATATATATATATATGTGTGTGTGTGTGTGTGTGAGTGTTTTTATCTTAAAGCTGAAAAACTATTTTGCGCGTCTGTCAGTCTGCTTGTAGAAAAATGATGGGAAACACATAATTTTGCTTTTGACTTTTTTTGTCATAAGAATTTTCTGGGTAAACAATTTAAAAAATAGCCCAATAAAAACTTTGTCAATATAAACTGAAGAAGGAGGTCAAAGATTCAGTATTTGAAGCCTCTTGGCATGATAAGCAGGGCTTTGCTTAATCTTGTTTGGTCAATAAAAGGAGAAAGAGAAAAAGAGATTTAGTTGTTGATCTAATGCTTCAGAGAAGTAGTTTTAGTATGGTGGATGCCAGATGACATGGATAAAGGCTGGTTTTGGTGATCAAGACAAAGAAGGTAACCAAGACTTCATTAAATAACAATTAATTAGATGAATCTATGTTGGCATAATCGGCTAGTGTCTGCCTAACCTTCACTTGTGCATAAACAGCAAAAATATAAAGAGAAAGGGTAGGAAATATTTATTGCAGTCTTTCTCATTTGAATAGTTAAAGATCAATGGAGACAGAACAAGAGGTAGTGGACCTACAGAGTCAACATATCTCTAGACAAATCGTATAAAAGCTTGAGTCCAACTGCAAAATAATACTGACTTCTGCTTGGGAATCATAAAATAACGCCCATTATCTTCTTCAGGGGCCCTCTATAGATTTTGCTTAGATTCTGATTACAGGGACAGCAATATATGACGCAAGAAACAACTTCTTACATGTGAAAAGTGAATTATCCCTCTATTGCCTATATTACCTACACGTCAATATTGGATCAATCCCATGACAACATAAAAGCAATACCAAGCAGTCAGAAGAACAGAAACTACAAAGCAATGGATGTAAATGCGTGACCTTTTTGTGAGGAAATTAAGTTCGTGGACATTTTATTAGTCAATAAATGACTCATCTTTGAAGTGAGAATATTCTACACTAATGTGGCACAGCTCATTTCATAAACTGATTTTCTCTGAATCGTTTATTTCAAGAGAGTAAGCTTCGATCCATCTCATTCTGGATGACAAACTGAACCAACTTACTACAATCAAATTGACTTCTCGTCACTGGTCGTATTGCAACACCCGGACTACATCAGCAATACTACTGCCATATGGAGCGAATTTCTCCTTCAAATATAAAGGTTTTCTCAGTATTTCTACGTCGCGATGAATGATCTTAAACTACCCTTGTTTACCTCTTTCACCAGGTTTAAGCAAATGCTATGACCCTGACCAGATCAGCTTGGTTCTTCCTGGTGGTGGCAAGTAGAAAGTACGTCCAAATGGTTGAGACTGCTGTATGAAATTGCCAGCACCAACTGTATCATCTCTGTAAGGTTCTGGAGAAAACTTGGTCACCTTAACCTTCTCTGCTCTGAAACTGTCCTTCTTGGTCGACCTTAACCTTCTCTACTCAGTGTGACATTACAATTTGCAATTGATGTTACAGTAAATCTTATTTTTATATCACAAGTTATTATGCCCTATATTGTTGCATAACCGACCTCCAATTTCTAGAAACTCTTTTTCCTTTGTCGGAATTTGCAAGCTGGGGTGACGCAGACCAGATTCTGCAGAGAAAACGAACGGTCCAGATGCAGGAAAATGAAATATGTAGAGAAATTCATTTGCCTGGCAGCCAGTGCCACTTAAGGCATCATCCACTTTAAAGGAAGCAATTTTAGCAAAAAAAATATTCAACGTAATTACTTGATCAAAGGCGAGCAGTTTGGTGCTGAAGGATCGAACTTCTGACAGCCAGTTTTAAGCATTAATAGAAATGAAGTTGCATATGCTGGCTCCCTAATCATCTAAATGTATTAGAAACAACTAAACGAAGAGTGTTAGACCAAAGCAAAGAGTTGGCAAAAGCAACGTCTAAATTGGGATCCAGGTACCATTTGGCTCGTTCATCATGAGAAAAAAAAAAAAACTGAGTGCGAGAAGTTTCCAATTTTTTTGGGCTACCACAGGAAAATGCCATTAATTTCAAACAAGTGGAACTTCTTCTTCAATCTTGAGCCCATCAGGAGATTTCCAAGGAGAAAACAGAAATGAAGAAATGAGTTGTTGTCTTCCTTAGGGGAAACAATTATATAAGAAGCTGATGAAAATTAAGAGGCTTCGAATTATCTAGAAATTTTATTCCTGAGAATGTTCACAGAAACGGCAACGTCATGTACTAATGCGCATCACTTTGCTAAATCAAAAATTCTTTGAGTAATCAAAGGTTGATTGAAATATATCAGCATATGGAACTTCAACATATATAGGATTCTCGGGCAGGTTTCTCTCGTCTGCAAACTGAGTACGTCTCTGTTTTACGGTAACAGAATCTTGATTATATTTCAAGGTTCATTCTCACGCATTCAGCAACATATCGAAATCCACCTGTACAAACATGGTGTACTTGGTCCTAGATATATAAACGTTTCAGATTCAGTTGGGATCCAGCATTTATAGTATCCAAGCGAATCAGATCTCCCTATTCGGAATTGCAGTAGGACTGAGACTCAGATTTGAATTTCTGAAACCGAATCTGATCCAACAGTGGTAAGATCCTACTTTTTACTTGTAGTCGGTCGGATCTTTGTCTGCTCTCACTCTCATTTTTTCGTTTGGTTGCCTGGACCATTATTAAGATTCGGATCCAATTTTCTAGGAGTGTTCAGATTAATTGGATATGACTTTGGTTTGCAATTGGTATTTTGTGCGAACTAAAGTATGATTTCCCTTAGCGCTACTGTTGGCAGGTTAACTACGTTGGTATGTTCGACACACCATTGACCAAATACAACCACAAGACTCATCTCCTTACAAATAGTGTCTGCATCAAGGTCTCGAGTAGTGCTGGAAGGATTATCTTCCACCTTTTTGTCATTGGTAAGCACCATTCTATTACCTGAAGTAGTGAAGGATGAGTCTTCAGTATGTGTTTTCTGAGTCACCTGTGAGGCAAAATCTCGACGAGGTCTGCATGATTTCCAAACTGCAAATCATTGCACAGTACCGTTCATCATGTCAATGAGGTTTGGCTAAACAGGTAGACCAAAACATGAGCACTGAACCTTCAATCTTGTCTGTTTATCTTCAATAGTTCTTCGAGCAGCTTGTAGCACATCATCATAAACCTTCAATCTTGTCTGTTTATCTTTAGATTTTTTGACAAATCATGCAAAATAAACCTTCCACAGAACAAATATCTTGTGTAATGGTTAAGATTCCAAGATAACTGATGGACAAAAAAGTAGTACAGAACTGTCCGAAATATTCAATATGAAAGTGATCATTGTACTAAACAAAAGATCCTTATTCAATATCTTCAATCCGTCACTCTTCAATTTGTTGAGTGATGAATCAATGGATTCAAAAACAAGCTCTTTAGAGCGACTCCATCAACCTGAACTTCACAACTTTTTGAAATAACAAAAAACAGAATTCTGCTTCAACTTCAAAAAAGAAAACAAAGATACAGGTACCTTTATCAGCACATGTGCTTCAACTTAAAAAAAGAAAGCAAAGATACAGTTGAAACATGCTTTTATCAATCACAGAAAAACATGAAAAGATTCCCTCGCATTACTCTAGCATCAATAAACTGGGGAGTCAAGAAAGAAAGATTGACGGAAACAATTCAAATTTTTCCCCCTTTGGCACTACTTGGCACTACAACTACAAGAGATAGTGCCGGTGCTACGTTCTTTTATGCCTTCCTACAGTGATAATGGAAACTTGAGAATCAAACTGAGTGAACGTCGGTTTCAATGAATGCTCATGACCTAATGATGAACCCATAATCCTTAACAAACACTTCCACCAAAGACTAATAGAAAACACCTACTTCAAATAAACAAGAGAATAACAGGCCAGAAACATAGCTACCTCGTAAAATAAGATCTCGTTTTGGAGGGCCCTTTGATTTGGGCATCTCCTAGCAGGTTGCTGCAAGCGATCTAGAGATCAGTCCTTGATTTAGGGCAGCTCAATCTGAGGTTGGGCAAAGCTCCAGCTGTCATTGCAGAAAAAACGAACCGATTTTTGCGGTGTGGCTGGCGAGGAAATAACAGGCGGGACTTTGACAGGAACATTCGTCATTTGAGCAAGCCAGTAGTGTCCCACAGGGCCGCAGAATGAGTAGAGGAGCTCGCGCAGCTCCAATTATCTCTGTTCAAGCTCGACTTATTTGCGTAACGAGTTTGAGGAAACTTGTAGTCCAACTCAAATAAGTAAATGAGGTTAGTTTGAGTTACGTACATGAACTCCGATGATCATTAAATTAAGCTCTCGAGTATGCTAGTACATATGATCGTGTCTTTGGTGTGGCCGCCGACTATGATGAGTTTGACGAAGTAGATTTCAATTTCAAAGCTCAAGGGTTACACTTTTCTGAAGAAAAACTATTTTTATTCAACTCCTCTAACCTTAACGCAGACACTAGCTTGGGTCAAGTTTTACCAGAGCTTCAAACAAGCCTCATGAGATAAAAGGTGAATTTGTTTGGTCTAGGTCGACTCAAACTCAGATTTCAAAACCCAAGGATGACATAATCAACCTTTTCATTCAGCGCGTGAAAATCAGTTAACTGAAGCTTGACGGATAGTTCATCCAGGGACGGACATGACCCGGGTGAGCGTGGGAAATTTTTATTTTATATTGGAAAATCATTTTTTTTTAGTTTGGCCCGACCCATCGCTCTTGGTTGTTCCTCTTGGTCCGACCATGACCTGACCTACGAATCGTCTAGACCCGACCGTAGAAAAAATCCTGGCTATTTCCCTGAGCAGAGCCAAGTTTTTTTAAATTGAACTCATAGCATGCAGCTGAGAATGAGTTGGATAAGCGGACAAAGTTTTGGTCAGCTTACAATATTGGTGGCCTCAATTTAGTGAAAGAGGGAGAAAAGTTTCGACATCTGCTGCTGTTGGTGGTATTAAGTTCACGAAATAGAGGGGATAACACATGAGAACCAACCCTGGTTAATAAGAAAGAATTTCGAACTCAAACGTGTCTTTGGTTACACTATTAAATTGAGCCTTGCAAACTTGAGCTTAGCCAAGTTAAATTCATATTTCTTCAGCTCACTTCACGCCAAGCCTAGCAAGTGGGCACGGGTTTGAGGTAAGGTTTTTCATTTTTTTCCAATAGCCAACCCCCTTTCTGTAGAGCGCCAACTACCGGCCACAAATGCCAAGAGAAAAAATTCATATGAAAGGCCACCGAACCTCAGACATTTGGCAGGGATTTACGGCAAAAACTCTGTGCGAGGCATCGGTAATTGGATCGCACTCCAAAAGTTTCAGATGAATTTGGCCAAATACTCGTGAGGATTTTTTATGTCAGCTCTGTTACAGTTTGAAAGATCTCAAAAAGATGGAGCTCCAAAAGCACAAAAGGAACTCCGACATCGATTTCTCCCTTCTTCTTCCAGATCTGAGCGATTCCAAATGGGAAAGGAACGAAAAATGAAGATCGCCCAACTAAAGAGGCTCCAGAAACAACGGCAATGGACAAATCTTTTCTCAGCATCTTGCCACAAGATCTCCCCCTAATCCCACTTCTCGGGGAACACCAAAAGGACACCACCCAAATGGAAATTTGTTTTAAAAACTTCTCTTCTTTGAGATCCAGGAAAACCTTTCTCGAAGCGAATGGTCTGAATCAGCTGCTTCCGCGTATCGACTCTTGGAAAATGTAGAAATTCGATTCAAGAAAGAATAGGCAGTATGACAACAATTCCACATGACCAACGCCCAATAAATAACAGACTTATTCTGGTCTATTTGTATAGCTTCGGTATACAGACAGAAGGAAATTTGTTTTAAGGAGACAACAAGCATTATCCCTTTAGAATTGGGGGCATAAGGAGATGCGCGACGCGCAAACGCAGAAGCATGAAGCAAACCGATATCACAAACTACAAACTAGAAAGAAAACGATAGAGGCCAAGCGTGAATCCTGCTGCGGTGGTGATGGTGGCGCCGCTGCTGCCAGTCTAGCCATGTTCACAGGATGACGCACATAGAGGAACTGCTAGAGGATTCGGCTGCAGAAGCTACGCCGTCGGCTCCCAGGGGCTGTACGCCAGGCCACGGCCGGCAAAGACAGTGCTCGCCCTCATTGATCTGCTTATGGACGGAGGCGACGTGCCTTCCGCACCCCCCCCACGTCGTCTTCCCGCATTTTGAGCAGCTCACCTTGTAACACATCTTTCCCCTCCCTTCCTTTCTTCCTTCTTCTCCGCTTCTCCCTTCCTCCTCTGAGATTCCAAACGATTTAGACGAAGATCTATGGGTAAACGGCCACCGGCAGGCGCTCTTTATACTTTCCACCGAACCTTCATCCGCTGCGTTGACTCTCCTTTTCCCCCCTTTCTTTGAGGTCTTTAGCTGTTTTCTTATTCTGCAAATAGCGCCATTAGAGATCCGTGGGCGGTGCCAGTTGCCTGGTCTTTGGAATTAAAGCACCAACTCCGGCCCACATTTCCGATCCAGGCGGAGTACCGCAGGACCATCAGAAGTTCACATTTGGGACCGAGCCCGATCGGTCAATACGCAGTGAATTGTAAAGGAGATAGATTCTACCTGATTTTTTGTCTTCAATTGGTCTTGTTAGTTCTTAAAAAATGATAAACTGAAGGTCTGATCCTGACCAACTCCCCGGCAGCTTAATCTGGTAACGACTAAGTTGTTTGTTATCGTTTCATACGCCTAGTTCTCAACGCTTCTAAGCTTTAACTAAAAGGTTCGGTGGATGAGGATGTCAAAGAACGGAAAAGATGCAGTTCAGTTCATGTACTTTCTTAAAATTATTAAAAATAAATTTAACTAATATAAAATATTAAAATTATTTTGTTTTTTCCAATTCTTAAATCGTGACAATTTGCGTTAGCGTCAGCTATGACGTCGAACGAGAGGGACATGGCGTTAAATACCGTTCATTTATTTTTGAAATTTAAGTTATTTTTGACGGACTAATGTAGAGGTAAGCTCAAAATGGGGTGGGAGTGGGAACTTGGGAAGGGATTTGGGCCGCAATAATAAATAGTATGACGGCAGGCATTCGGTCGTCACGTCCAGTTTCAAAGGACTAAGCCAACATGATGCCGATGGCGATAATGAGAAATTGGTAATGTTGTTGTTGTTGATAATAATAATAATAATAATAGTAGCATCATTAAAACCGTAGCTAGCCGGAGAAGCTGTCTCTGGACATAATACAACATAGTTTCACATCTAAATCTGATTGACAGTCTAAGAGATTTTCAAGAATTTTGGTTTAAAACTAAATTTTTGTCACAGGATTTTAGATCGTTTGTGTTTTATTTGCCCTTTATATGGATCATGTTCGTTTTAATTTGGAAAACAAAACAAATGCTCACTATGCTTCCTTTCATCAAAACAAATGCTCACTAAAGTTTTCAAGTGCATCGACCCTCTCTCTCCCCCCCCTCCCCCCAAAAAAAAAAAAAGTAAATTTTATAAAACTCTAGTTGTCCTATATAAAAAATTTTGATGATATTTCGGTCCATGTCAAAATTTAAAAACTTTAATTCAGTCTCATGAAAATTTTTTAGCTCTCCTCCTCCCTCCACCTACATAACGAGGCATGGAATTATAAAAGTTGCTTAAAAACCATATGTACTGGAATCGCCCACGTGATCGGATCCACTTGGTGGGACACGATAAAGCAAACTGGATCGGGATCCTGATCGCACTCAGACTTGATATGTGGATTAAGAGATTAAATCCTAAACTGTGTTCAAGACAGAACCTTATTACATGTAAGTAGTGGATCTTTTATATCTACCAGATCCGGATCGGTTCTGAAAAGTCGGGTCCCAACGAAAGTTCTGAAATGGTCGGAACAGATCCATTTGGGTCGGAAAAGAAAATGGTGGGTTCAAAGTTCAAACTGGTTGTGAACTATCGACTTCCCTAATTCAAACCCCCAACTGGACAACCTGCTTGGTCTCTCATTTGTTTTTCTCCTCTTAATTGCTTTCACTTTTCTCCAAAAGAGGTGACGGTGGGCATCACCCTTCCACCGCCGATACTTTGAAATTTGCATAGGAATATTTTTTTTTTCTCTTTTGCTAACTGGACCTTTAATCGGCAAAATCTTCTCTTTTTTTTTTTTACTCTTAAAGTAGATAAATATTTTTGACTATTTTGCAGATGCCAATTTTCTTTTTTGTTGAAGAAAATATAGTGCTATTTTCTTTGCGTTACTCTTTCAAATTCAGAAAAAGGGGTCCATTATGAGGCCGGTTGCGTACGTAGCAAAATCACACAAGTTGGATTTTTCTTTTCAATTGAGCGTCATTCGTTTAGATACGCTGAAATACGTGAACATAATGAGCTGACGTTCTTTCAAGAATCGAGTGCGTTTCGATGGAAGATTGATATGAATTTGTTATTCTAGAGAAAGTGAAACAATTTAGAGAACAAGATGTCAGCAGACATTTTCTTCAAAAGCAAACAATTAAAGCATTAACTTAACGTTAATTAAAAGGGTCAAAGTGCACGTTGAGCACTACCTTCGTTGCAGAATCTTAATTTAGTTAGCCCACAATCTCCTTCTCTCTTATATATTCTAAATTGCCAGCTAAGTTATTTCATGAGCCCAACCTCCTCACAAATGCTGATGTTGTGTAGACGATCACCAGATCCTGATGTCTGCCATTGAAAGCCAAAATCATAACGGGATCTACAGACGGGGATTTCTTCCTTGTTTGATTTGACGTGAGATCCTTAAGTTCTGAGATCAGCAGATTTCAAGTTCAGAAGCTACGACTTTTGATCCTTCGTCCTTCCTTTCCTTCTCAATTTAGATCAGATTTTTAGGCTGTATATATCATAAGAAAAGCAATGGGCATCCCAGATCAGGCTTCAGGTCCCAGCTGAGATCATCGTGCATGGGTTTCCAGCCGCTGGCGTACTAAATCCATGGATTTATAATCTGGATGCCTTGCATCAATTTACCTCCGTAATCCCGGCCTTATCATCTAGCTAGGTTCCATGATCAGCACATCTTTTTCAGGCCGATTTTGATTTCACGACAGATTTTTTGCAAATACGAAGTGTAGGTTTCCTATAAGTTAGAGTCTGTTCTAGTGCCTGTTTTCGAATTAAACTTGAACTAAGTCAGGATCTGAGAGAGATCATAATTCATAACGCCAAACCCAAACAAATTCGAGTTGGTATCTGTTCTTCTCGCACAGCATCTGAAAGGTGTCGGCATGGCGTTTCATGCATCTCCCAAAGATCCCGTTTGCCTATTCCTTCGTGCCTACGCCGTCTAGTTCTTCAATCGAGCAACTACGGCTTACGATATTTCTTCTCCGCTGGAGTGACTCGGAACGAAGCTTCCAGAGAGATCCTCAATACTATCACCCCCGAAACTAATAAGCCGCATTTGGTGTATACTGACTTTCAAAATTGAACTGGGTTGCTTGGATGGGCACAACATTCCTGGTCGAGTTGGTAGACCACCAATGAAAGACTGATCATCAGTTGTTGAATTATCATGGGCACTATTCTCCTGCACTGCATGCTACTCCTTAATTAAAGGGTTCCCACAGATCCCTGAACGCGGGGTAGGATAGGGGCTTCTGCTTATTATTCTCCTAGTGCCCCCTTAAATTGAGCTGAGTAAAGTAGTTTTCTTTTTCTCTTTTAGGTTTCATAAGAAGACCCCCTAAATCGATTTGAGTAAAGCAGTTTTCTTTCTCTTTTACGTTTCATATGAAGACTAGTGGCCTGACTCCATATCTAGCAGTCCTAACTTTCAGTTGTACCGGAATAGGGACCTCCCCTAATTGTAAGTTACTCTATCGATTCCTACTCCCCGTCAACTCTGGACAGATAAGAGCATCTAAGCACTTTCTCATTGTGTTTACCTTCACTTTTTTGTGAGATCATGATTCAAGATTTTAGATCCAGCAAGCGTTTAGCTTCGTGATACTGACATGATACAGGTTTATGACTACTGGTTCACACTTGAAATGCTAAAAGAAAAATGTAAGCATATATAACAATATTCTCCTAATTCCAAAGCAATTAGGAATTAGGACATGTCAGCATCTTTCCATGCACCCGCTCCGTTTTATGCACAGGAATTTTCATGTGCATCAGGATAAAGTTCATTTTTTTGTATGGAATTTACGTTTTGCATCAAACGCTCAAATTTTTAACCCGAAAAAATGGTAGGACGAAGGTAAACTTACAGTACAAAAAAGTTGGACCTCTGGAGGTTGGACTTTTTTTGCGTGGATTTTTTTTCCTCTGTCTGAGCCCTCTCTTTCTCCAGGCTGAAGATCTCTTCGTGGTGCTCCTCCTCCCCAGCGCTTTGCAACTCTCCTCCCCTTCACACCGCTTCATAGCTCTCCTCCCCTTCGCAAGTCTCCTCGTTGCATCGCAGAGCTCCTCCCCTCCCCACAGTTAGCCTCCAGCATCGGCTCCAAGTCCCGCTTCTCCCTTCTCTCCTCCGCAGCAGGTCAGCTCTTCCGCTTCTATTTTCTCAATCTTCCAGTTCCAGCCCTTGGGCGTTTTTTGGGGGCTCAGTTTTGGTTGTTCAAACTTGTGCATTTTGATGTGTTTTTTTGTTTGATTTATTTTTTATATGGTCTGCATCTTATTCTCTGTTATTCACATTTTTTTTTGCATTCGTTTTCGGCGTTCGCATTTGTTTATGTTACTAACGATTTTGCGTGTTCGATTATGATTTTGATGGTATCATCTTTCTCTATTTTCTCATACCTCCTGCTAGACGGAATTACAGTATCCAAAAGTTATACTGAAATAGCATTTTAAAATGACCTCCTGTCGATATCTTTGCCCTTACCGTAGCTTAGCTTGGTGAGCACCCCTGCCAATTTGTAAAAAGGTCAAGGGTGACTTATGCTTTCAAGGATGAGGATAATTTTATGCTTTCGTGGATCATAAACAGTGTCGAGGATTGATCCGACACTCAAGCAAAAAGCCACTAGTGAGGTTTCTCTTAGGCCACGTTTGATGGCCACGAAAAACACTGTTGATCGAGGAAAATTTTTCTTTTTTTTACGGATTTAACCGGCGCCATCAAACGTATCAAAAATTCTCCTCCTCAAAACTCGTTTCCAGGGTAAATTTACCCTGCAAAAAAGTCAGACCTGAGGGGGTCCGACTTTTTTCGAGCGATCCGACTTTTTTCGAGCGATTTTTTTTGTAGCCATTAGGGTTTCTTCAACGAGTTGGGGAGGGCGAGGGGGGCGACGCGGCAACGTTTGTTTCAATGTCTCTTCTTGGCGCCATGAAACCAATCACCTGAAGCTCCTGCTCCTCAATCTATCTCTCTCTCCAATGGGAGTCCAAGAAAGTCCTTCCCAAAAAGATATATTTGGGACATCCCCTTTTCATGGTTTTAGCGTTTCTTCATTCCATTCAAATGTATTGTCTTCTCCTCGTTCAGCTCGCTTGGTGGGGGAAGGACTGTCAACAAGCTGAGATGGTCGAAAGCTTTGATGATTTTGGAGGGGACGACGGCTTTCCTTTGACGATTCCGGAGGGGAAACGGCTTCCAGCGCTTGAAGTTGTCCAAAAAGGGGATAGACAGCGTATCCTAGTTTCCAAAGATGCATTTGAAGAAATGAAGACGCCTTTCCGCTGGTCTGTCATCGGGTGCTTTTTCCGTGGCACAGAAAGGGTGAGTGTCGAATCAAAGTTTGCCATGGACGGGCTCAAACGGCTATGGAAACCCTCATCCTCTCCCAACTTCACTGCGCTTGGCAAGGAAGGATTTCTGGTTAGATTTGCCCATGCCGAAGACATGCGTCTTGCTCTGCGTCAGCGAGCGTGGCGCTTAGCAAGGAAAACTTTTGTTGTCAACCGATGGACTCCATCGTTAGACTTGGAGGTGGAATCGTCCTTCAAAATCACGGTATGGAACAATTCCGGAGGGGAGACGGCTTCCGGTGCTTGCCGCCGGACGGCAACTCCCTGCGTTGATGCAGAACGGCAGGGCAGGGCAATTCCCTTCTGCTTACCGACTAATTTTCTTGCATACCAAACGTGGAATATTTTACGTTGAAAAAAAAAATAGAGGCCATCAAACGTGGCCTCGATTAGGAAAAAGGAAAGTTTAATCAACCGTACATTTACCATTGCTTTTTTATCTGGAAAAATTCTTCCTCCTCAAAAAATCCATGCCATCAAGCGTGGCCTAGGTAATAATGATAGAATTTGTTTTATTGTGCATATCAAACTTCATATAGACACTGTATGCTTCGTGTTATCTTATTTGTACCCTAACACCAATAATGTTGAGTAAATGTGATATATATATATATATATATATATATATATATATATATATTATTTTGAATGTGTTTTTACTATATGACATGTTTTCTAATAGTCATTTTTTGTTAGTCATAGGAAAAAAATCATGATAAATTTTGGAAAATGTTGATATGAATAATGTATCAATGATGACTTATGTTAAAGTCACACAACCGTTGCCTAAAAAGTTTTTGCTTTATTTTACCTTGTTTTGTGTACCAAACACACTTAATTTTTACCCTATAAAAAACTACATTGCCATCAAATAGGGCTTCAGATTGAAAGAAGGAATTTCCTTTTGTATTTTTTTTCAAAATTTTTTTCCATGGTAAATTTACCATTCCAAAATCTTCCATGTCATCAAACGGGGCTTAAGTTATACTGGTCCACAAAAAATTTTCTGTTAGTACCATTAATGACAAAAATGCCTTTGTTTGGATGAAAAATAGAAATTGTTTGTATAGACAAAAAAGAGAATCAAAAAATGTAAAAAGACTTAAAAAGACACTTCTTTTTGCACCAAGCGTCCTCGGGCACACCCTACCAGGGCCTATAGGACGTAGCTTATAGGACAGTGGCGTAGCTACATGGTGGCTAGTGTGGGTAGTTGTCCACCCCAGCCTCACAAACTTTATCTATTTTGATGTTAATAATTTCATATATTTGGGTTTATGTATATAGGTGTTCCTTAAAACATTAGGTTATTGAATTAGTGCCCCCACCAACTAAAATTTCTCTCCGCTAGCGATATAACCTGTTCCGATCCAATAAGTTAAGAACCCTAGATAAGGTTGCCAACAACCAACGCTGGCTTCTAGTTTTGATACCATCGATCAAATGCTTAATTAATTAATCCTACTTCCTCCTCCTCTCCCTAAACTAAGAAAAACGAACCATAAATTTCTGTATATTTTCTCGATCTTCCCATTCAAGAACCTTTCGTTTGTTCTTATTTTGAAAACCATATTCCACCAAGTTTCTCATCGTTCAAATACAACACAAAGATCGCTTATAGCAATGTCAAATAACGGAATAAAAGGTGTTAGTAAAGTAGCAAAAATAACGTAGGCATCCTGCTTTTGTACACCGCAAGCACAGTCTACAGATGCATACGGAGGACAGGCATATCCCAAGCTGCTAATTGGGGCTACACACAGAAACCAAACTACTTTAAATTGTTAAGAAAATATTTTCAACAAAATATCAACATGGTGACATATTTTTGTTGACTGTTAAGTTATTAAAAAGATTTAATTCCAGTTGCTTCCATGAAGATATTGATTTGCCTATTACCAAAATCTTTTGTGTCATAAGATGCAGTAATTCTTCCATAATTAGAAGGTTCATTTTCAATCTGAAAAATCCCTTATGACTTAATTTATCCAAGTTTCATGCCCAATCACTCTCAAAACCATATTCATAAAGTTAGGTTTTACAAACAACCTTGCAAACATATCATAAAAGGTCTAACTTTTGTCTCTGACTACTTAAAATGGTCCAAAGCAAGGGTGGAGATAGGTGGGACCTCAATCTGAAACTTTGAATTTATATGTTGGATTTCGATGGACTGGGGTGCAGTTAATATGAGGCAGATCCATCAGACCTAAGTCAATGTCTCAAGACCAGCTAAAAATTTGTTAACTATATATTTATTTTAGTGCTTCATGGACAAAATTTTGTAGCCCTGTCTTTGGTCCGGAAGTGTAGACTCTCTCTACCACCGTATATGCATGCGCGCATATACACACACAACTCTTAGTGGAAATTATTCTTTTTATTCTAAGCCATAGTATTGTATGAATTACGAAATGGGGAAACATCTCTTCAAGAAAACGCAATAAAACTTAGGGACAGACAATCATCAGCTGCGCTTGGGATGACATGCTTAATTCCTCCTAGGTTGGGCTCAGGGTTGCCTTTTCCTTTTTCACTGATCGTCCGGCTCTATAACAGGCCCCGCTGGCATGGCCTGAATCCTGGATCTAGTAGTCCTAACTTTCAGTCATATCTGAATGGGGACCTCCCCTACTTCTACTTTACTCCATGAATGGCCTACTCCCCATCAAATCTCGCTTACAGAAGGAAGACATGTGCCCAGATCATAAGAGCATCCTAAGCACTTTCTCATTTTGTTTTCTTTCTTTTTGGTTAGAACATGATTCATGACTTGAGACCCTGCCGGTCTTTAGCCTCGTGATACAGATTCATGACTAGTGTTTCACACTCGAAATGCTATAAAAAGGCCTATAACAGCGTTCTATGAAGCCACAGGATCCACCACACTGTGAACAGCAACATGGGTCACCACCATCTGCGGCGACCAACACTCGTTTCAAGCCTTTGGTGCATCAACCAACTGCCTCCTTACATCGATTTCCTCCTTAAGTTTCTGATCCCCAACTCAACAAAGCCGAACTTATCATGCGTGAATTTCTGAATCTTTCTATGGTCTCTTCCTGTTTAGCGCCCTTTCCTTTGTTTTTATTTTGGACGATAGAGTCCATCCGAGTGTCTCATCAATCAAACACAAAGCAATAATTTACCTTTGCAATGTCAAGCAAATAAGTGCTTACACTAGAACTGACAGGACAGATAGCCCTAGATAAAGTATCAGTGAAGTTGAAGAAATAGCATGTACGTCGTCCTGTTAATTAACTTGTTACACGTCACGCACATTTACATACAGAGGAACAGGTATATCCCAAATCGTTTAGGTGACATGCAAAAGAGAAACTCCTTCAATTGTTAAAACATATTTTCAACAAAATGTCAACTTGGAAACATATTTTATTGACTAGTAATTTAGTAAAAAGAAATTAAACTCAGTTATTTTCATAAAAAAGATCGATCTTTCTGTTATCAAATTTTTGTTGTTCAAGAGGCAGTAATTTTTTTTATAGTTAATGAAGTCCATCTACATCCTCTCAACATTAAAGGATAGGAAAAGAAACTTGAAATCTTCACACATTTCATCATGACAATGATGAAAATTTAACCTAATAGCGAAGGATCTACCTTTGGGGTGGAAAATTTTATAATAAAAACCCATTTTAAAAACTATATGCGAAAGACACGAAGCCATTCTCTGTGTTGGGAGGCCAATATAGGAACTTGTGTTCCACCTTCTCTACAGAGAAGCATTCATGAAAGGCATTTTAGCTATTCATGACCCTTAACACATTCCTTCCATGCTAGGGCCTAAGATATAATGTGAATCGATTCACCTCTTAGTTCAAATTCTTCTTTTCTATTATAGGTCATATCATGTCCTATCGATCTTTTTTCCATTTAAAATTATAAATGGAGAGAACGCCCTTTCGAGAAAACGCAGTTAATTTTAAAAACAGACTGTCGGTTCCTTAAATGGCATGCTCCAACCACATAGGTCACATCATGTTTCACACTGTTTGTGAGCGCATCTTAAAATCTGAAGTCCCTTTTGAGATTTCGGGGACAAAAGATCGCAGTTATAAAAATAAAAAAGAAGAAGAATTAAAAAGAAGAAGAAATTGTCGTCGATCCATAATAATAACGGCATCCCATGCACATCCTAGCTATTATAGGCCATCCCACAACACCAATCACATGAAACAAACGAACAATCAAGACACTGACAACAGATTAACATGCTAATGGAAGCTTCATCATCAGGTGATCGGTGGGCCACAGATTACGGCTCGTAATTATATAAGAAATAGAAGAAGCCTAGCCAGCAGTAAGGCACATCGAGTTTAATAATCGTTACAAGCGAAAAAGATAAGCTAGGAATGATTGGAAAGCATAGACATTCAAGTTCCCCTTCCCTAATGATGCCAAAAGAAAATCATAGAAAGAGAGAAAGGGTTGAACCTATAGGTAGGCCTGTGGAGCCGTCTGCAAAGTTGACATGACAAAAGAAAAATTCGCAACTTTCGGCGTCGAACAAGTGGCGACAGATGCATAATATAATACTTGATTGAAAAGCACGACGAGGAACTAATATACAAATGAGACGCGATATTCTTTCGCATGTTTCGCTCACACGGAACGCGTGGGCAACAAGTGCAGTCAATGAACTCAGGTCTAAGTTAATTTCCTTGAGCTTATGAAGAAGGGTAGAGCCAAATTGATTGGCAGATAGTTGGAAGGAAGGATCGGCCTCCATTCTTGACAACAACGGAGACGGATGCTACAGATTACAGCAACTGATCAAGTTTTGCTTCCTTCTATTCCCCGAAATTCTAATTCGAGCATATCAAGGATAACGGCTCGAAACAATTACTTGAATGAATCCTGTTTTTCTCAAAAAAATGTTTTTGAATCTAAAATGTTTAAAATATATCTTAGGCGACGTGATACCAATTAATAAAACTGACGAGGAATTATTATTGGAAAAGATCGGAACTTGTATAAACGTCTTGCTTATTGTAACTAGGGGCGCCAAACGTTAATGAGACTCCTTCTAACAAGAAAAGTGATCAGCGTGCATTGCAGTAAATTGACCGAGAAGCACAGTACTGGTTTTAGCATTGCATAACCCGGAATATCATAGACACTAGCACGCGTTAAAGACAGAATACCTGTTATGCAATCTCAGCGTTGATATAGGAATCTGATTAGCTTCTTGAGGGTTTATGTATACGAGAGCCACACATAGTTAAATATTTACTGTTATAATCAGAAACAGAAAGGACATGTTTCCCTAAATAATGGGCATGAGTTGTGAAATGAGAACACTTAAACAGGTAACTTGAAATCATTATAAACAAGTTTCAGACAGTGAAGAAACATTAAATTTCATACTGTTTGGTTTTCAAAGGATCACCTTCTTAACATTTTTTGAAACACATTTGCAACTGACATAGTAACACAGAATGAGTTATGAAAGAGAGAGAGAAAGAAGCTGATTATACCAACTTACCTCCCTCCCTCTCTCTCTCTCTCTCTCTCTCTCTCTCTCTCTCTATATATATATATATATATATATATATATATATATATATATATATATATATATATATCATCTGATCATATTGAACACTAAAAAGCACAAAAGTGGTTCCATAACAAGCAAGAAAAATATGTCCCACATAGCACAAATTAGGCTGTGAAATTTGCAAGGTTTATCAGCTGATTAGGTGTTGAGGTGCGTTTGATTATTGCAATGACACTGGTTATTTCACCAGAATCTCTTTTTGTTCGAAGTATTGGTTTTAGATGTCAGCCATTGAAGCTAAGTCAGATATTTAGGCGATCTAAAAGAAAGACAAATTGTTTGATTAAAGTGATCGAGCTTTAATTGAGGCTAAAGACGGAGCTTGTTTATTGGATCTTGACTACCAAAACCGGGAAACATGGAGTATTTCATGGGAAAGCGAGAACTTTATGTAGAACAGAAGGACCAATCCATTAATGTAAATCGCTTAGAATAATAAGCATCAGATGGACCAAATTCAAATTAAGTAATGGAGCTCAGACATTGGGCAGTCTTATATCAAGTAGCTTGCTGCCCCACCAACTTAAGTTACACCTAATAATAGGAAGACAAGAAGCATCAAATCATCGATCCACTCATCGATTCCTGAAAGGAATGTAAACAAGACAAACAACGACAGCCAAGCAAGGGGAATATTATATGGCCTCCATCATGTATATAAAATGAAACCATGCATGAATTAGATTATTTTTTAGAATGATGGTGCTGTTCGATCGAAAAGAAAGGACGCAGTCGAATTAACTTGCACCTCTTCTTCAGCTAGAATATCCTAGGGAAGCAACGTGGTGAGGGCTACTTGCAGGAAGAAGATCTCTGTTATATATATTTTTACCCTACCAACCGCAGACAATTCTCACTCACACAAAGTGGTGCATACATAATATATTCTTGAATTAAATTTGAAGTGCACATAGAAAAATGGATTACTACTGACTAGAAATCATGCACGGAGAGCATGCTTCTTTGTTTACCTACAATTTGTCTATCTACATTTGAAACGCATCCAAACAACACTACAATATACACAATACTCTCGACACTGCTTTTATCTTCATATTCTACTTATTGGATGTTTTATCCTGGATTTGAATGGGGCAGTAACTTTTCATCATTAGACATTCTAGACACAAAATTGCAGATTATTTTTCTTCGCATTCAATCCCAGAAATTTCAAGCATTTTTAATTCATGGCTTCCAAGCAAGGTGGCTAGGGATATTGACCGGATAAGGATTCCCTTATATAAACTTTTTACCATATCGGCTACCAACAGCAGCCCATATTCACTCCTAATAATAATGTGCACATGGAAAACGAATGGATTACTAGTGCCCATATACAAACCACGCACGGAGAACATGCATTTTTATTTATCTAGAATAGGTCTATCTACATTCCAAACGTAACGACATACACGATACTCTCAACCTAATTTTACCATCATTTTACCCTTATTAGATGTTTTAACCTGGGTTTGAATGGAACAGAAACATTTCATCATAAGACATCCTTCACACCAAAATTTAGATCATTTTTCTTCGTATTCCAATCTCAGACGTATGACGTATTTCTAATTCAGGGCTTCCAAGAAGCCTATTTTATATCAAAATCGTTCAGTGAAAATGTCTAGATTTTTCTAGTGCAAAGCTTTTCTATTATATGAACAATCAATCCCAGTTTTCTGCCATTTTAAAAAGAGGTGGCAATTATGATAAACATAGCTAGCCTGCAGCTAATTATTTTTAAATAAAAAGCAGATCTTTAGTCCTACCTAGCAACTAATTAAATTGAATAAAAAATCTGCCCATACAATTCTTCACATATATATATATATATATATAATATATATATATATATATATATATATATATATATATATATATATATATATAGAGAGAGAGAGAGAGAGACGTGCAGAGATGGAGAGAGAGAAAATACCATAACAAATACTTTCCAATGTAACCCATTTTTAACAAATAGCAACAGCTGGCCCATTTACACGATGTCATTCGTTTGAATTCAGATGATTAAGTAGAAAAGGTATCCAAATTAAAATCACATACTGAGGTCCCCTTTGCCAACACCTGGCCGAAATCTAAGAGGCCGTCAACTTTCCAACCCCATGTCGTTTAAAATTTTCCACTACCGTATTTATTATGGCAGTTGATGAATGCCAACTTGTAACGAGAAAATGCCCACAAAGAAAACAAGCTCAAGATTTCAACCAGTCTTCAACTCGAAATAAACTGAACACACTGCATAAAATATTAACGCAAGTACTCAACCACTACAACAACAAAAATCACTACTTAATTCCAAAGATCTGCAGGCTCCTGGATGGAAAACCAGTTCCAGCGAGAAGACGAGCCCACATGCATGGAATCAAAGCAAGCTACACGTTTTAAGTAGCACATAAATCAAGTATAGCCTAAAGGTCGTTTTATCATAATGGAGAAAAATGTCAACTGCAATGATAAGTAGTCTATCTAATATCCCTCGACACAACCAGACTAACCCTGTCTTGCATCAACTTACATGCCCACTGACATAATGAAATATTTGCTTATGCGTGCTGTAATTATTGCTACAGGGGAGAAAGAAGGTTGCCAGAGGCAAACATCGATCTCGACCTTCAAGGACCAAATCGAAACGATGCGTCGCCCATGAAGTGATGATTATCGATATAAAAAGCCGCATTGTGGGGATGATGAGCATCCATCACCACGAACTGCATGTCATCTGAGGGCTTCCAATGTCGTTTCCTTTGGTTTATAAACCAGTTATTTATCTGTTTCTGATCAAGCCCTGTCGATTCAGCTAACGCCACTTTTTCTGTCTCCTGTTTATGAAAGCCACCAACGAACCAAGTCATTTGACGAAATATCTATATAGCATCAAGGGCTCGACAAATGTTGTCTGTAACAGCTCTGTGTGTGTGCGTGTGTGTGTGTGTGTATATATATATATATATATATATATATATATATATATATATATATATATATATATATATATATATATATAATTTCATTCACAAAGAAAATTGGCGGTCTTACGGATGGATATGGCCATTTGTAGTGCATCTCCCACCAATTCAGGAGTTTCTGCCTGGCATCTTTTGGAAGCTTGCCCTTCTTCTTTTTCTTAGAGAGCTCCTGCCTCAGGCTTCCTAAATACCCACTATACTTCTTTAGAAGACGGTGCTTCAATTCATTCTCCTCAGCCCGAGGATCAATCTCAGGAAGTTCTGATTCTCCTCCACTACCACCCTGATCTTCCTCTGATGATCCGGTTCCCTCAAGTTTGTCATCTGGAAGAACTTCAGTTTTAGTACAGAAATTATCATGCAAGGTACAGAAATCAAATCATAGTACTTGAGAATGCAAGGGTAGCCAAAAGTATGTATGCATGTATATCCTGAATTTTGCTCAAACCAATTGCACCGCATTAACACATTGCAAGGATAATCACTTGAACGACCAAAACACCGAGCCAGAGCAAAGACTGGAGCCAAGTGAACATAGAAGTTGCACTTATACACAAACAAATCCTGTCAGGTAGTAGGGACAGTCTTACGCATCATCAGTGCAAATTTTCTGGACCAGACACAAACAGCGAAGCTAACAACCGCTAATCTAGTCTGGAACAGACCAAGGCAGGAATACCAATGGATGGTTCTTTTGATCACCAAAATCAAACAAGAGTGAGAAACAAAGGGTTAAGATGCCAAAAGATCAATGCATTTCAGGATATCATATCTAGTATACAGAAATACTAATATACACACATTAACCATCATTTTCGTTTCTCATTTACCTTCACTTCAAATTATCAGTGCTTTTAAGATATTTAAGAAGCAAATAATAAAAAATTGCTAACATTGGCAGAATCTCCTAAACGAAAGAAAGACGTTTAGGAGGAAGAAAGAAAAAAAGGAGACACCAAGGACAAAGTCACGATAAATTGTTGACATTCAGTAATAGATTTATCATTTAAGACGGTGGACATTCTTACAAGTTTTTGAAGTTCATTCAATTTCAGCATGATTTTGGAATTAAAAGACTGCTGGAAATACTTTTACTGCAGCATAATGTTGTCTTCTCCAAAACTCTCTGCCTTAATTTAAAAAAAAGAAAAGATGAAAATCCACCACCATTGCGCATAAGAAAAGATTTATTTCTACATATTGTGAAGATACCCTTTGAAGTTTGAACAGTGGAAAGAGTGCAATGTACAACATATTAAGCATGCATCTAATTTCGCTTTGCGAAGTCAATTAGTACCAACTCACCAAATGTCATAAACCTAGTCAAAGAACAAACTACATAACCAAAACATTTATAAAAGTTAGCTTTCTTTAGAAAATATTAACACATAGAAAACTTCCTGTGCCTTGATGCCACGTATTAAGAAGTGCCTGCAGTTTCAAATAAACTAAAGTCCCGTATAATGGGGGAACAACATATAAGGTGGTTCAAAGAAGATGCTTTTGGATTATTAGGCTAGAACGTGACAGAATTAGCTTCAAAAGGAACAAACTAAATCCATAAAAACAACAAGGAAACAATTTTGTCCCATGGCAGGTCATGAATGGCAAGGGAAAGAAGAAAGTGATTCATAACTTTCACACAAAATATCCAGGAGAAAGTTCATGATGGACAAAGTTTCTTGTAATTAAGAAAAATATCACAATGCCAACCCAACAAACATTCAATTTCCATCTGCCTGGTATGAAAAATTTTGATGATCATACAAACTAAACTCTTCAAGGTTCTGGACAAAAGTGCAAAACACTATTTGTTTGTACAACAGAATAATCAAATTAATAACAGGCCAATGGTTAAGAACAAAAAAAGTTTCTTATACTGTACTATAAATACGAAACTTTTTACTGAAACATGTGATTTTACATGTTCCTTGCCTTACTAGTCTACATAGGAAAAATTATTACTGCCCCATGTTTTTTGTCTAGAATGCAATAATACCTGTTTATTTGTTTTGTTTCGAGAGTACTCTGAAAGTCGCATGGTTCTTTTCACCTAGCTTGATTCTGAGAGGACATTCTTTTACAAGACACAATTAATTTTTCAAATTAAAGCTACTCGTTGGAATATGTTGAACACAAAGTGGATGTAAGGTTACAATAACCAAAACCTATAAGATCATCACTTTCTATGCAGCCATTGTTAAGAACAAGCTAGCATTGATTTCGAATTAGTATAAACTTAAGGGGAGCATCATTACCCCAACATAGAATATTTTGACGATACATCACTCATCAAACAGACTGAACATAGTTTTACAAGACCAATATTATCAATAAAAACTTATGAATGATCGTATTTGTCAACGATAGTCCCATTAAACACTGAAAATGGGTGATATTAGACAATAGACGCTCTGATTGTGTCAATGCTACAAGAAGGGCTGATAAAGTTACTTAGACACCTTAGCAATTAAAAAATGCAAAACATAATGTGAGTGGACGCATGCCATGCATGGAACAAACCTGATGAATGAAGAATATCATGGGGAACTAATAAAATGGAGAGAAATTCACTACTGACTACACTTTAATCACTAACTTTTACTAAAAAGATACCAGCGCGAGGAATTATATTCTAGGACAATCGTATTTAACCGAATGAACAAAGTAGTCTAATGAAAAGAATCGTGTTTAACCTTTTCCCATCAAATATTCATGTAACATCTAAGATCAACTGTAAAGCATATTATGAGTCAATACATGCCAATGCATGCGCCAAACCTGTTGTAGAAGAACATTGAGGGAACTAATGAAAATGGGAAGAAATTAAACTTACTTTAATCACTAGCCTTAGATAAAAGATTTAAGCATGAGGAATGAAGATCACTCATATTCAATCAAGTGAGAACAAGTTGTGTAATGAAAAGAATCATGTTTTAACCTTTCCCCATCAAACTTTTATCTACCATCCACACTAAATTTCATCAATGCAACAAAAGGGGGATCAAGCATAAGAACACGAAATTTCAATTATTATAATTTTTCTGGGCATTTTCACATTGTTGGGAACATGACAAATTGATGAGCAAACAATTATCCCAAATGAAAATAGACAACTACAATTCCCTACCCATATGCAAAAAAATAAAAAAGCCACCACACAGATTAAGGCCTTCAACCAAGAGATCATATTTTCTGACCTCAATTGGAAAAGAGCAAACAATGAAGTTCGGACTATTTACAAACGAATTCCATCATTGCTGCCTAAAAGTTGACGAGGAGCCGAAAGCTAAATTTTTAATTCAATTTATTACTGTGTATTCCCCATCCATTCGGACGGGACACCGATTTCCAGACCAGACCAGAGTCATTTGGATGATGCAAAATTGAATTCGGGGTCTTCAGACGCGATTCTTCGAGTCAAAATCAGAAGGCGAACATCAATCCCGTATCCCAAGGTCACTACATTTTTCCTCTGGCAAGAAATTGTTAGAAAAAATATAGACCACGCACTTCCGCACTTCATCGAAAAATTATACACTTACGTACATGGGAATTAAAATAAAAATTTCTATAAACAAAAGCCTGTTTGCGTTTTCTGTTTCTCTCTGTAATGCTAACCATGACTGAAACAAGTGCCAGCAATACTTCCACGAGCTGCATTTGAAAATTCCGACGCAAGAAGCAGAAGAAAGACCAAGGGTTTCCAGATGCGCTCGGCAGTTGATTCTCCGGCAACGACATCCAAGGGACAAACTACTTGGTGAAAGTCCCAACACCCTTCAACTACTATAATATTTATATCGCCAGCTTTTTCAGAGAAAATGAAGAGAATATCTGTTACACAAATATAATCATCCCAAGACATCAAAACACAGACACCAGATTATAAGCCAAGTAGACTCTCAGCACGTAGAGGATTCTCTCTCTCTCTGTGCTGCAGATCTGCGTGCGGCACGTGCACGTTGTTCATTGACACAAGAAAATTGATAAAAAATAAAGTGAACCCCAGACAGGATGTGTTCGCATTGTGGCTTATTCAGTATTGTTTATCATATATGCATATAATACAAGAAGAGGCTCAGTCATCCAAATCCCGTTTCATCACTTACAAGAAATACCATCCTGGAAGAAATCAACGAAGCACACCTATATCGTACTTTAAACCCCATAAATTAAGATTCTCCAACGAATCACAGAAGTTGGGTTCTCGCAGATCGGATTCTCAACTCTGACGGCGTGGCCTATCCCTCTCCACTCACCAAGCTATGCCAAGAAATCTTCTATTGAAAATGACCACCATCGTGCTCCCCACAGACCGCAATGACGCCGCGGTACTCACAGCTAGCAACAGTACGAATGGCTCGAACGACATCAAATGCTGTGGGCTGCATATAGGTGCAGCAAGAAACAGCTCTCTCTCTCTCTCTATGTATAACTGCAACGATAAACAGGCTCTCTCTCTCTCTCTCTCTCTCTCTGAGTTACGATCTTGAAAAGTAAGGAACCCTAAGGATTTTTAGCAGCAACCAAAGTTCAATCCATGACAAACAAACTAGCAGAGCATATGAAATCCGTTTTCATCTCTCTTTAATACAAAGAAGAAACTAGTTCCCTTCCTCACGTCCTTTCATTTTCATATTCATCAGAGTATAAAAAAGGCATTACTAAAAAGGAACGAGTAGGAGAGAGAGATGATTTCGAGAAGAGAAGGAAATCCAGAACAACAAGAAACCACGTAAGATATGATGTTTTACAGTATAAAGAAACATTACATCTTCTTCTCGGGGGAAGAGGTCCGGAATGAAAAATAAGAAATAGTTATTAGCTTGAAGAGATGGGTGATACCCGGGTCTTCATTTCTTTATATTAAAAGATTATTCGAGCCCCAACATCGGGCATGGTGAAGGATTTGTGTTGATGTTGGCTTCTTTTTCTTCTTGCAGCTAAAAAAGTAATTGACGTCTTAGAGGGCTTCTATGTCGCTTTTATTTTATTTTATTTGGTAATTGAGCAAGGCAAAGGGGAGATCTTGTCATTACCTAGGGAGAAAACGCGTACTGATCCGTCGCTTAAGGAGTTGAGCTGCGACTCTATGCTCCTCATAAACTGCATAGCTTCTTGTAGAGGTCTGGTCAGCTCCTCCCGGTATTTCACAAGTATATCATGGTAGGCGTCCTATCGTTCACGCCAAAACAGCAGAAAGAAAAGAAAAGTATAGAAACATCCCATCAAAAACCTAGTGAATCTTCAGCTTCTACAAGGAAAACTGAAAGAAAACCTGCAAAGAAAGAAAGAGTTGTGGAAAAGAAACCCACCATGAATTGATCAAGTTCTGGATCACTCCCAGAGACACTCCCGCTAGCTGACGAGCGTTGCCTTTGTTCCAATTCTCTCCTTATGGCACTCAATCTATCTGCGACTTGTGGTGGAGCTCCAATCTGCACGCAAACAAAAATGGGAAAGGAATTTGGACGACAGATCTTCATAATATGAGCACCAAAACTTGGAGAAGAAAGCACACTGAACCTTTTGGCAGTCCATGTAGGCTTCTAATAAGCTAGAATATTGCGGGTGTGCAATAATTTTGGCCTTGATGGCATCCGTCTCTTTGGAGTTGTCAGGTTCCCCACCTCCTTCCTGCCTCTCTTGCTGCCCCCCTGGATAGTAGTTATTGCAGGTGGTGGTGGCGTGGGAGAAAAACGAGGGGACAGAAGCAGGAGGATGGACGCCTGCGTGCTGCTGGTGCCGCTGCTCTTGTTTTATGAAGGCCATGATGGAACTCGTGCCCCCCGCATCTGACGATCCTTGGGGTTGCGGGCACCCCACGCCGTTTCTCTCGCCGAACAACGAGTTCCCAGCGTTGGCAAACATGCTGTTCACTTGGAAATGATGATCCATCTCTTCCCCCACTGAAAATTAAGCCCGAAATTCTTACCCGCTACTCCCAACAAGTTTCCTTCCCAAGGGGTTTCAGACTTTGGCGATCGATAATGAACGACGGTAGTAGTGAGGAAGGTGGTGGGAATTATGGCTCTTTTTGCTCTTGGAAACGATTTCTCACTCACACATATACCTGCGATCTCTCTCTTTCCCGAATTATTCTTTGGGGATGGGAGGAGCGTGGAGAAGGTAATGGGACGAGGCCTAGAAACCGGGACTCAGACAGAGAATGGTACGCTAGCCGCTAGCGTGGTGGGAATAGACCCCTCCTTTCTGCATGTCAAATCCATCAAATTTCTTTTAGCTGTCATCCGGACCGGGAGATCTGTGCACAACTGTGTGTAATGAACGATTTTCGAAGAACCCTAGACAGTGGTGTTGCAGTGGCGGTGAAGCCGTAGGCCTTTTCTCTCTCTCTTCCCAGTGCCCAACAATCAGCCACAGTGAATCTTTCCCCTGACTTTGTGTTCCCTCACTTACAGTGCCTTCAAAACTCTTTGGGAGCTGCGGGGATGATTAAGGCTTCCACAGTCCGCAGGAAGAAGCTGGCGGCGACGAACAGATTTCTGACCATCGGCCCGGCAGAAGGGTTGTCTGGTTTCCACAAAGTACAGAAACAAAGGGGAACGTGGGTAAATGACAACAGTAGTCGAAAAACAAACACACGCACCAGCAAAATCCCCTATATAAGCACAACCATGGAAGCCAAATCGAGCCAAAACCCCAACGGACGTCACTCTTCACCCCTCTAGTCTTGCATCAAACCACGGTGATCATTATTGGCCTACTTCTAGCAATAAGATAATAGTTATCCAAGAGATGGCCATTAATAATAATAATAGATGAGAGAAGATTTGAGGGGAGGAGGAGAAAAGCTTGCCTATGTTTCTCGCTTCATATGAGGTAAAGTGAGAAAAGACCCACACTATTCTGAAAAATGACGAATAGTAAAAGGTGACAAAAGGAATCCTGCCGTGGAGTGAAAAAAAATACATGGGTATAGTTCTAACTGTGTTCCTTTTACTTTGATTGAAGGATATGTGAACGGAGAAAAAGAAATGTTTTTATGGGTGGGGCTGATTGAGTTGCTCACGTGTAGAGAGAGAGAGAGAGAAAAAAAGAAGAGAGAGAGAGCGAGATGAAGTGGGGGATGGAGGGAACGGTCGATAAGACAAGGCAGCTCCAGTCCTCATCGTTATACAATACAAATCAGAAGTGAAGGGGAGGAGGAAGTGGAGGCGGAGGCGGAGGTGGTGGCGGAGGCTGTGGCGGTGATGTTGGTGGCGGAGGCTCCTCCCCTTACCCCCGACATGCAACGCTCGCTACAGACCAATGAACCCCCGCATCTTCCGCGCTCTCTCTTGGGACCCATCATTGTCCCTCTGACCCCGTTGCTGACTTCTCTGTCTCTCTCTCTATCCCATGGGCCCTCCTCCTGTTCAACCAAAACTAAACTAACCTCTACTTTTTCTGATGCAGACTCAACTTGTTCTGATCTTTTAGATGGTACTGTCAAGTTTTCGAGATTTTCCGAAACATCTCCTGTTCTTCTGATAACTCATAAGAACCTTTTTTATTGTATGAGCAAGTAAACAACCGGGATTGAGAATGGATCGGACTGGGGATCTTGTTTTGCAATTATGGGTTGTACCTAGAGAATGCTCAACCGCTATCCCTTTTGCAACGTGCCATAACAATTAATGAGGTCGCCCCATGAAGTGCTTGATTTCATTACAACATGAGACTATGTATTCAGGTTCGAGTGAAGACCAAATAATTCGGACTTGATGCGCTAGTTAAAGCAGATATCGTTACCGGCAACCTAGGTTGGATAACTGCCGCTGTTTATGAAAAAGGATATGTTCATGTTACTATTCGTTTCCTTCAATTTGAATGTCTTGACTCTAATGATCATGTTATTAACCATACAATCAATCATAAGTAGATATGTTCTTGAATCAACTTTTCCTCCAAACTTAAGTCGAACTGGTTTCCTTGTCTTTGTTATGTAGCTTAAGTCGTTATGTTTCTTGGAAATGCATCCCAATGTTGGAAACGGTATGAGGTTAAAAGTGGGTTTCTAGCGGAACTCTCTCCTTTTTTTTATAGGAAAATCAGCCATTATATGACACGTGTTTTCAGTCCTTCTAGACAGCAACCACAATTAAGGGGTTCCACAGGCCTTTTTCCTTTTTGTTTTTTAGTTGGGTGATGCTCTCTCTTTCTGAAATAATTGAATATTGGATTGTCCCCCGGTTTAAGTGGGGTGTAGCACTATTGATATTATTGAACATTTCCCAGTTTGACAGAAGGAGGAATAGGAATATATATATATATATACACACACACATTGGTCGTGGATTTTTCCTTCAGTTTGGAGGAAGATGAATGAAGAAATCTTTTTGCCTTTCACAATACTTCCCGATGCAAGCAAGTGGTGTGTTTAATCACCTTCTTCCAATGCACCGTCACTGGGTGGATCGCTAAATGGCCATAATATATGTACATGAATATATACTTGTGTTGACCGTCACTAAAAATACATTCTATCGGTAGAGTGAATGAAATCAAGCAACTAGTCGTCACATGTATACCTCTCGTTGGTATTTTTAGTGACAAAACATAAAAATGACCGTCCTGTTATCGATATAGCTGGTTGATTTCAATGATGGAGAAATCCTCATGCTTCTCCCAACACACCATTCAATGCATGAGTTTAATCATATTCATTAATATCAGGTGGCATGCTTAAACACATTGCCCAATACATTATATCAGGCAGTATGTTGTAAGAAGTTAAAGAATTTCTTTATTCAAGTGTAGAGATTGATATATACATATACAATTTCTGGATTTCTTCCCCCAAAGTTTGAATAGAAAAACCCTTCAACTTCAATGTATTCTAATGAGTTGTTGTGATTAGATGGCACAAGGATTATACGCATTGCATCCAGCGACACAGCCCGACGGGCCCATCAGCAAGAGATGCCAGGGCTTCCCGAGAGGGAGAGAGGAGACGAATCCAACCGCTCGGATTTGATGTTTTATATATATATATATATATATATATATATATATATATATATATATATATATATATATATATATATATATAGAGAGAGAGAGAGAGAGAGAGAGAGAGAGAGATGTGACGGTCTGCAACTATTCTCTGATGCGCCTTCCCCTTGAAATTGCAAATTGCTGTAGCCATTGATGGTGGATCATCGAGCGTCAATCAATTAGGCACTTGGAATCTTCTTTATTGTTGTTCAACCCAGAAAAGCAAGAAGCCTATTAGTTTTGCCCTGGAGGGTCGTACTAACTAATCATGCGGTGGAGTCGTAGGGGAGGACTATTAGCTAACCTTGTGTTTTTACTAGCCTTTACTTGACCACCACAAGTAAAACTGGCCAATTAAGCCGAAGCGGATCACGATAGCTTCTTTATGATATATATCACGCATGCTTCTCTGCCCAAATCGTAGTACTTCTTGGCAAAAACTTTATATTAGGACGTTCCAATTCTAGATAAGAAGTTAAAGCGTCGTGATCATGCCATAGCTATCATCAATCGTCCTGTCTGGACCCACAACTGGATGCTGGATCCAAAAAATATATATCAGAAGTTTACTGCTGGTAAAATTTTCTCTCTGTCCTCACCTGCTTCTTCGTACCGTTTGGTACAGAATTGCATAGCTAAAATCTAAGCTGAGGTCGAGGATCCTTTACATGTTGTCCCTTTGTCCCTCCCCAATTTCCATGTGTGTTGATCTTTCTCTGTCGCCTGGTCACTGGAACTATACGGATTATTGCAGAAGAGGAGAGGATGACCTGCAACTTTCCATGGAGAAGTCCATCACCAAGCACCAATTAAGAAGCCAGAGAAGAGCGCGCCACCCATGTTTCCCCCGTTAATCAATGAGAAGGAGATCGCGTCAGAGTGTCGAGCTGGTTGTGTATAACTGGATCGTTGAAATGAATGACAGGATGTCTACTGTTTCCATTTACGGAAGCATCTCTAATAAATGATTGTTTAAGGTTAACAACGCAGCAAGTTTAATCGAGATCATTTAAAATCATGAGCTGACACGAGTTAAGATGTAGGTCTACAGTGCAGATGTAATGTTCACACACGTTTGGCCGACTGCGGGTGTAGTTTTCATCTTCAAAGGAATTAGTAAAGAACGAGTAATTGTTATTGAGATTCAGCTTCTTTCTTTCTTTCTTTCTTTCGTGTCATGGGTCCATGAGAAAAGCATGTGTTAGTGTGGTGAGATGACATCGTTTTAGTGAAGTAAGATGTACCGGTTCAATATTTATTATAAATATCGGTATTGGTGCTGTATAATTTCATAGTATTTTAGAGGATACGCACGAATGAGTTTTGAAAACAACTTTTCATTTGGTTAATTTATTCATGCATCGGCCGACACAGGTGCCGAATTTCCAGACGTTTGGAAGGAGCCCTTTCAGCTCCATATCTAAGGCTGCACTCTAGTTGGGTCCGTTCAAGTTCGATGTTTTACTAAAAAAACTGGAGCTCATCTCGAATTTGAGTCGAGCTTTATATAACAAGTTTGAACTCGATTCGATTACACAGATCTTGACTCGCATAATTTGTTTTTGTTAACATGTTTCATTTTCTTTTAACTCATTAACTCGTTTAACTAATTCAACTATGATGAACCAGTTTTATATAGTTGAGTAGAGCGAGTTTAATTGAGTCGAGTTATTACAACTCGAACTCGACTCTTTTAATATTTTGAGTGAGTATAAATCTAAACTAAAATTTGACTCGTAAGTTGAGTTTTTTGGAACGAGATCGAATTGAATTTGATTCGACGAACATTGGTAACATTAAAGACGTGCGCTTGGAGGCACAGTGTTTGAAAACATTCTGTTGAGGAGCCAAATCTGGCCAGTGTCACGCAGGATCTTTCTAACAAGTGCATATTTTTTTGTTGGGTGTTACTATACATATTTTAAACATTGAGAAAACGGTTGTTAGCATGCAAACTTTTGTGTAAGCTTCTCAAATGTGACTTAAATATTCTTGTAAACATCCAAGGCTGTACATGAAAAAAGATACAGACTTTCTGACCTTTCATGCATGGACGTGGGATCTTCAAGATTTGAACCACGAAAATATTTTCTTTCATAAATATTGCATTGTGATTAAGTTGGACCAAGATTTGCAGGTGCTCACACCAAACTCCGAAGCGAGAAATCAGTTAGTACTCTTCTGCCAAATTTTGGCTACTCTACTGCCTTCTACTCTCTCTCAAAACTTTTCATAATTGAACATACTCAGGCTTCTAGTTGAGCTCGTGAAGTTCAATCATTGTTTTCTCACTGAACAGGGTGATCTCCATGCCCTCTGGTGAGAGCATTTCCCTTCTAGAACAATAAAGAAACCAAGAAGATATGTTTATATAATATTGAGGGGAACTAAACTACAAAAAAGCGGAGGACGTTATCCCACTGACAAACTCTTCTGCCGGTTCTGCAGGTGGGAAAGCAAGGGTGATATTACAGAGTTATATGTTGGGAAGGAAAAAGATTTTAAAATGAAAAAGAAGGTGAGAGTTCCATCAGTCTGATGATGTTGTTTTCGGCCTACATCAAATTGTTGCCTAACTATGCTTTCAAAAGTCATGTCAAGTTAGGGAGCGTCCATGACGTGATTCCAGCAGTCCAATCTCAGGCGGAGCTCCCAGCCGACGTTCTCATCAGCCCCCCGAAAAAAAATATTTCGGTCAATGATCAGCAGAAATGGAGGAGCTAATGGAACAAGGATTACCGAGCTTTCAGGGACGAAATTCTTGACTGATAAGGATTTATTTATTGCATAACAAGAAGTCGGACCGTATATACCTTACGAAATAAACACGAAAGTTTCAATTATATAATTGTCGGGGACTTCCATTTCCTTTGCCGTACTATAGGGAGGCCATTGTGTCATTTTCTAATGGACTGGCTGAGCTTCAATAAACTTTTTTTTAATGCTTTCGGACGGAAGCAGTTATAAATTTCCAATATAAATATCGTTGGCGTTTTCTTTCAGTTCCAATGATGAACGGAATCAAGTGATGGCAATTTGGGTCTAAATTTTCCTTTACGGCCATCATAATGGAGATTTATGATATCTTAATGGACAAATTAGGTGTCAGAATTTTCTTTCGGGTCCAAGTATATATATATATATTGCTCTTTTACCAATGAAGAAGTCATGCCTGCGGAAAGACGTATTGGCTACGCCAGATGTCACATAAGGAGTTTTATATTTGATAATGTTTTTACAGGTTGAGCCCAAATGATATTTGTGGACGTATTGAATATACTGATGCATTAGAGTTAATTAAACCTGCTAATATGTCAGGTTATATTAATCTGAATATTAAAAACTTTCTGCACCTAGATGTATCCATCAAGGTAATGTAACAATCGTAGTGTCATTCATTCTTCTATGTACATATGAATGCAATTTTAGGTATTGTGACCTTCGCTTGTCGGTGCCTCGTCCAACACATCAGCACTTTTTTATGTTGATTCCCCTCCAAATATATATATATATATATATATATATATATATATATATATATATATATATATATATATATATATATATATATATATATATATATGAATTTTGCATGTTGAAATAAGTAAATATTTAAGAACAAGTTTTGCAATTTCAAGTGTTTGTTTTAATTGTGTTATATTTTACCACCAGACATCGTTGCAGATGCAAGAGGGGAGAAAAGCGTTTCAGATCTTTTTTCGAGCTATGTAGGTTGCAAAACTCGAACCCCTCCCCCAAAACGCGTATGATGGGACAATTCAAATTAGGATGGCCGTCCAAAATCTGTCCATCTAAAAAAATATATATGTGGAAAACAAAATCACCAATATTTGACACGTTGATTAAATTTCAAATATTATTCCCTCGTACACTCGAGACTATTCATGATTTATAAAGTCCAATGAACATGTTCATTTTTTTTTATGTCAGAGATTTCCATAGTCTGAATACAGTCGAACAATTGGACAGATAAAATATGGCCATTCTCCAATCGATATGGCCAGCCAAATCCTGCGTATGAGCTTATATTGATCAAATCTCCAAGGGTCGTACAGCCGACGATCCTACCTTTAAACTTGGCTAATCTTATGATGATCTAGGCCTCAGATTTTTTATTATGGATTTTTGAACGTTCTCCATCCAATTGTGCGGCGAAAATTTTGAAGTGGCACTTTAGATAGTTAACACTACACATACACATTGATCTGTGTCTGTGTGTATGTACAAGAGGACGCGAGAGCGAGCCACTGGCAGAGCCACATATGCCCATACCAGCCCCAAAAATCCTTTATTTTCATATATATTAGTGCCCATGAACCCAAAATTCCTAGCTCGATCCATCAGTGGAGTGAGTGAAAAAGAGAAAAGGAGAGAGGGGGGAGGGGAGATATATATACCAAATATAGTAGTTTAATTAGCAAGATTTCTTGCTGTAATGAGACCAAGTTGTGTACGTCACTATGTGTATATAACGAGCATATACCGGATGTGGACCCTATTGTTAATATGTATATTTACTTGTATGGTCAAACATTACATGTGCATGTGCATGTGCATGAGATAACAAATAAATATGAGATAACAAATAAATATGATATAATGTCAGATATACGAGATATAACGCCAAGCATAAGTATGAGATAATGTGTATAAGATAACAATAAGCAAGACAAAAAGCTGATGACATTTTTTTACCACTTAGAGATGTATATTGGTCATAACAATATGCATATACAAACTGACAAATTTTACTTTTATCGAATCCTCAAATCTTCTTTTGTGGTTTTCTTTTTTGTCTTCATGAAAAGACTTTTTGTATTGATCATGAGCATTTTTTTTTCATTATTGAAATGATACATGAAAATTTATAATTTATACACAAAGGCTGCCTATATAACTAGCTTAGGATTATAACTTGTTTCTTCGAACATGATTGCTAGTTCTTTTTAAAGTATACGATTGAGCCGCTTTTTGCTACCTCTGGGATCATGCCAAACATATACTTTTACACTTCCTTTTGGGTTTTACTATGGCCTCTCTCTCTCTAATTTTGCTTCCAACATGGATGAAGATGGCCATGTAGAGCATCTCCTATGTCTGCGAGTGGTCATCTCTCAGGACATGAAATTAAATAAAAGTTTGGCAACCCTTTTGATCGTTTACCGGAACATGTCAAGCTATGTACGTGAAAAATAAATGAAAGTGGACCGGTAAAAGTGCACAATATGTACTTATCCGACCCACAGCACCAGGTCTAGCTATATATTATTCTCCACAATGGTGCTCCTTCTAAAGGTGTTCCCGTTGGATAGATTCTCTAAAATTTCACCTTGTTCTGCCATAAACTTAGCGCTATATTCGACTTAAATGTTGTAACAGTACAATTCTGCAATTATTGGGAACCATCCTTGTAGTAATTATTCGATATGATCAGTGTTTATTTTTTCTGTCCAGTACTAAAAGCATGCGTCTTAATTTCTTACATCTCTTTACCAAATTCTGCGGTACGTGGACTGACTTATATAAGACATGGCCTTACGTACAATGTGATGCGAACCAGTCTTAGAAAATAAAGCATAAAGAGAGAAAAGGTTGATTCGATGGACATGTTACTTTTCTCCCGATCCACAATTTCCAATAAAAAGAAAAGAAAATTACATGCGCTAGCATTAGGAAATTTCTCGTGCATCTTCAAAGTTGGCCCGACATTTTGTATGGGTACAGACCGGAAACTAGACCCACCATCTCCAATATTATAATATCTTGCATAAGTTTAAGCAAACTGCGTCTCATGGGTCGCTTGGACTGAGTCTCTGTTGTCTATAGAGCCAGAGCTTCATCTTTACTATGAAACGAACCAGTAGCGGATCCAGAAAAATTTGTTGGAAGGACACTTGTTTAATGGCGGGGCACTTATATAGATAAATATTTAAGATTTTTATTTTAAAATAAAAAACTTTTAAAAGACTCTGTGAGCAACTGCCCACACCAGTCACAATGTGACTACACCATTAAAACCAAGCCAACATGAGAAGCTTTTCATAGACCATAGTGCTGCACGACACGTTGTTCGGTAACACGAGGCTCGAATCTAGCTTGAGTACTGGCTCGTTTTTTAAATGAGTCGAGTTCAGGTCTAAAAGTGAATTCTTGTTAAACAAGCTGAACTTGAGGTAGGTACGGTTTGGCTTGTTTGAACTTGGCTAAGCTCAACTAAGTTCATGGAATGCACATATGGAAAATGCTGCTTTGTATCATCTCGAAAATTTTTCTTTATGTTTAGTGGGTGCTCAGTCCACTTTCACACTAGGTTTGGTGCACGGCTCCGAACCTGTCCTTTGACATCTTTAGTTTCAAAAAAGCTAAGAACCATGATTACCAATCAATTAACAATCCCTTTTATAAGTGCCACAAGATTTTTTCAAGAACTTAGATAAGACTAAATTTTTGGACACGTGTGCGGGACCGCCGGTCCGAATCTCGAACCGGCATTGATACCACTATAATGATATGGTCCACTCCCACATTGGGCGTGGACGTCTGGTCTGACGAATCCCAACCTACCTCCTAGCCGCTTCAGTTTCAATCCAACATGAGCTAAAAACCAGGACGACCAATCAGTTAACAACATCTTTCAGAAGTCTTCCAAAATTCTTCGCAAACTTATATACGAGACTAAACTTTTAAGGTGATATATTTGTGGCTGCATATATGTAATGCATGTTTCAACTAAGCTTGAGAAGAGCTTGTGCTTTCTTAAGCTCAAGCGAAGTGGAACTTTTACATGCTTAGCTCCAACATTAACTGGGCTTGCTGAAACCCAAGCAGAGCTCCAGTTGGCCCAGCTTGGCTCGAAGTCAGGTCACCAACAATCCCATTCAGGACGTTCATAATGACAGAATGCCTTGAATGTTTTGCAATTGATTTAAAACTATCCTATAACAGAAACAAGTTTCATGTGAAAGACCTGGATATAGACAATTAGGATTTAGGTTAGGAGATACCACATAAGATCACTGATTAACAATTCTTGAATACGTATCGCCTGAGTGCTCAAAGGACCAGCATTGCATTAAGGAAGAGGTGAAAAGTAAAAAGCAATTCTTGAACGGAAGTTCCACAAAACCATGGGCAACTTTTGAAGTGATACCAAGAAATTAACACGCTTGAAAATTCTTCATTTGACTGCCTGCTTTATATCTAATTCTGGTAAGGTGCAACGGGGAATAGAACATCCTTGATTCGCCTAAACTTGGCATGAGTTAGACCTATACAATACTTTGAACCGGGGAGGGGGGCGCCTAGGCCATGGTCCCACCCCGGCCAATGAAAAAAAAATTACATTGAAAAAAATAAAATTTTTTAATTATGTCATGTATTTTTTGGATTTGAATTCAGTTGGCGCTACCCGGATTCAGAGGTTAGACTGTCAGCCCGCCCCTGAAGAAAATCCTAGCTCTGTCCCTGCTTTCAACCTATCATTTGGTTAACAATCAGTGACCGGCCCTGATCTGCGCTGGTTTAACTCAGGTAGGCTCGCCAGAATTGAAGCAGCAAGTTCAAGTTATTATTTCCCTCTGACAATTGAAATTTGGTGTAGCGTAACAACACCTTTCGTTTTTCCCAAAGTGGAAGGTGTGAGTTAAAGTTTTTCTTAGCTTGATGACATGGGTGTGGCGCTCTTGACCTTTGACTTGAAGGCCTTAATGTGAGAGTGGCGAGGTTGATCCCTACTTAATAGGCTTCCCTAATTTCAAAATTTTTAAAGGCATTATTATAATTTTGTCATTTTGCATTGTTGCCCTAATCCCTGTGTGTAAGAGGGGCAGTTATCTATTGTAATTTTTAATTTGAGTTAGTAAAAATCCTTGTGCCGCAGTGGACATAAGAGAACTTTGGTCTCTGAACTACATATAAATCCTTGTGTGTTTTCTTCTTCTTTTTCTTTTTTTGTCGCCATCTTCTCTTGATATGGATCTCCGAACCAAGTAAAATCTCTGTGTGTGTGTGTGTTTTATTTTGTTGGTTGTCTTCTCTTGGTATCGTGAGAGAGAAAGAGAGAGGCCCTCACTTAAGTCCAAGGGGCATTTAGGCCCTTTAGCCTCATTGACAGAGATTATAAATAAGGAGTGGTTTAAGAGACGGACAGGGCATGCATCTTATTCGGCCAAGCATGAGCTAAGAGGTGAATGGAACAGGGAAAAGAAATACTTGGTTGGCGAATGAAAAGATGTAATGAATAATAAATCAAATCAGTGGGCTGGGCGTGGGGTTTCCCTGATGGTAATACAATGCCTTCCTGAGATAAACTTGAAAGGTTATATGACCAAAATAAAATTTCTTAAGTATGATTTACCCATCTGTCGGTGGAAGAGACAAGAGAGTCACTTCTTGCCTGCTTAATTACATTCTATCTAATATTTTTCTTCAATCTGAATTGGACCATTTTATGTTAATCTTGGAGAACAGTACTGCGAAGATGGAACAAATATCAAAGCGCGGAAATAAATTTTTGAAAAGGAAGGCAGTTTTCCTGCTACCCATCTCACTGACCTGCATCCCGAGCTCGGCTGCTTCTGGTGGCCTTCGCGGCTGCGGAACAAGAGAGAAATGCGGCTGATGAACATGATTGATGCTGTTGGCTAGCTCTAGCCTGGGCCATGTACTGTGCAAAAACTTTCAAATTCCTAGTTGGAGATCTGGCCCTTCCTAGGCTGATAAGTTGTAGATAGTGAACGCACACAAAATGTTAGGCTTCGTTCAAGCAGGATAAATTTGAAAAACATGCGATTGGTTGGGATAATGTTCAAAACTTTGGTTAAAAGAATAGCAGCATCGTTGAAAACAAAAGTCTGCAGATTCCTTTTGCTGTCAAATCGATAGTGTTCAACATGATTTGTTCCAAACTAGTTTTGAAATTTCGAAGTGGAAAACCTAGTCATACCAGATTAGAATGTGACGGCTGGACCCTCATGTTAGCTGTGTCTTAAGACCAGGTCTTAGATGCATAACCCCTTAGGAGCTATTCCTAGATCAAAGAGGGAGAGGTAGGTTCATATGAAACCCATTAGGGGTTACTCCTATGTGAGGGAGAGGTCCTAGGTCCACGTCCTAGTAGGGTTCATTTCCTTGCTTTCCCCTATCATACAGAAACAGCAGGAAAAGGAGAAGAAAGAGCACCAAAAGTTAGGAGCACAAAGACTGAATATTAGGGGTTAGAGACAGATAGCTGGTTGGTAAAGAGACACTAAACTAGCCTGTGGTAGGATCCTACCCTCCATGGTCATCCAAAAGAGAGGAAAAAGAGGGCATATGACTCAACTGCTCCGGCACTGCCTGCCCCACCTACAGCCCTTCTCCTATTGACATGTATAAACACACACACACATGCGCAGGTACACGCATGTAGACGCTCGAACTCGGGTTAAGAGGAGACATCTCAGGAGTAAGCATCAGCTAGACCCACAAAGGAAGACCTACCATTCATCCCCTTGTTGCAAGGGATTCAACATCAGAAACTAGAACCTACTGTAACAAGGCTTATCCCGGTAGCTTTCGTCTTCCATTAGAGCACTCTCAACGTTCAGGATCATATGCACTCTCATGCTAGTGATGCCATGGGCCATATGATGGTGAAAATTCACTAATTCTTTTGGCAAAATCGACGTGCCCAGTTACGTGTATAACTTAGATTGATAAAGTCCGGTTGGTAACAGTCAAACTCTAGGTAGAGCACAGACTAGCTAGCCAAGTCTTTGAGTGTCAATATCAAATCAATTATGCATGAAGCTTCCTGCAATTTCTTCGCCGCTTCTTATCTCAACAATTTAAGCTGTCAATGTGAATTCATTGTTGGTCTTCATACCCGGCATGTGCATCCATCCTGGGCACCCACATAGATTTCAGAAAACGCTGAAACCTTTTAAAACAATAATTGCCCAGAAATAAGTTTCACCAGAATTTCCTGAAGATACCATCATTTAGAATTTCTTGGTTTTTTATATGACTTCATATGGTGATATACCGTAAATATGTCGAGGGAATTTTGGAGAGCCATTTACTTTTGAAAATACCATATTTTGCATGATGTTTGTGCCGAGCTTCTTACATTATGTTTATAAATACACATTACAGACCAAAGCTTTCAAACAATTGAAGCACCACGCAAGAGAAACATTAGCAACAATTGATGGTGTAGTGATAGTTTATGATGTTTTAACGTTTATTTTTATGATGTTTTTAGCAACTAGTTGTAGATATTTAGACGGTTTATGGTGTTTTTGGTGCTGATTTATGATGCTTTTAGTAACTAGTTTTAAATATTTAGCCATCCAACAACATCTGTCAATCAGCTGATTTTAATTTTCTAAAGTTTTGAGTATTTTTCTGAGGAAAAGCCAAAAAGTAAGTCACTGCCCCACACTTCATGTGACGGCCAACCATTTTAGATTCCTGTTAGCTCTAATAATTGAAGGGCAAAACAACTTCTTCTCCATAACCATCAGCTGATTGACGCATCGTTTCCATAAACGTGTATCTTGAGAAGAACTGCCTTCCCTATTAAAGATTGGCGTGTGTCAGCTAAACTGACTCCCCGTTAATAGGACTGCACAATGAGTCTGGTACCTTGAGCTCTGTTCCAGCAGCCCAGCTCTACTGTTATAAGCTTAGCCTCATTTAAATGATAGTTTGAGTCATAACTTCAAGTCGAGAAGTTTAATCAATCGAGTTCAAGCCTGTATGATTTTATTTACATACCATCAAAAAAATAAACCCTTCGTTCAGGAGTCTGTATGGGTGGATTCCCACTCATCTTTCGTCAAATCACAAGTCACTTTTCTGAAAAAGGGGGAATAAATTTTCAATTGAATTGAGCTCAAGGCTCGGCTCAAGCATACCATTGGCTTGGGTCATGGTTAGGCTCGAGTTGAGCAACGAGTTAGACCTTCAGTCCTTCAACTCTTTCAAGCATATAGCTTGAGCTTCATAAGGGTCGGGCAGGGTTTGAGCCTCCCCAGCTCAGGCTACGTTCACTTTTATCTGTCCGACCTGCGTAATTCAGGTAATTCAAGCGACACTTTTTTCTCCACTAAAAGAACCTCGGCTCCAAGATCCTTACAAGCTAATAATTGCACAAGTAGCTTCCAAATGCTACCTATGGTCCTTAGTATACAACACTTGCTCAGTATGTGCCTGCTCCCTTTATTCAAAGAGGTGGAGGTGGAGGTGGAGGTGGTGGATTCCACTAACGGTTCAGAAACAAGTAGGCAAAATTATCTTCTCATGCACACACACAAAGAACAAAAGCATACTGCATTTGCTTTATTCTCCTGCAAAAAGTGTCCATCTCCAAATTTCTGCCTCTCCTTATGCATCCCAGTGTAAATATCCAAGGGCTCCAGCATGACGAGCATACAGATGTATGCAAATGGTTAGAATAACTATTGTCTAAGAAAGTCCAACAGGATATAGCTAAAAACTAGAGAGAAAATAGTTTCATCACGGAGATGCTGAATTTGAGAGTTTAACAACTATCGGACTCCGTTTTTATCCCCATCGTGCATTCATTTCCTAAAAAGAATCTCCTGGTAATCTCGAAGGCACCATGTTACAGCTGATATCATAAGCTACAAAAGATTTAAGACTCAAAAGTAGCAACAATGCCAACTTCAAGATAAAGAATTTCTTTCAGGAAAAAGAAAAGATTTTCCACATCTTATGAAGGACAGGATTCCAATGTAGATACAAACAGCAGGCCACACATCCAGCAACGTGACAGGCGAACACAAACAAAAACATCTGCAACCTCCAGATTTTATACAAGGAAAAAAAGGCCACAAACAGGAGAAATATAAACTTTCAACATATCTTTTCTGCTAATTTTCCATCATTAACCTGATACTACATCACATAAGTTGTAATCCAGAACTTTAACAAATATCATACATTGGTTAAGCCTTCAAGGATCATAAATAAGTCAAGACCAATAAATGAAACACGAACTACCAAAACAAGGAAAGTGAGAGTGCAGTTACAGGTGCATTTGGAAATTCAAGGACAATTCTGCAGTTACCTTGGTCATAACTTGTCACCATTTCATTTGTAATGATAAAAATTTGTCATGTAGAAGAATCAGTCTATGAAAGACGAAAATTCTACAGTTTTCACTCATGTCATAAAATCGAAGGACAAATGTCAGGAACAACCAACAGTTCACACACACACACACACACACACACACGGAGAGAGAGAGAGAGAGAGAGAGAGAGTGCTATATCAGGACAAATGTAGTGCGAGAGAGAGAAAGAGAGAGTTGCATCAGGACAAATATAGTGCCATCTGTAAACTTTTTATTGCCACAAGCAACTTGCCCGCTCACTTAACAAATGGATTACGGAAGTTCTTGATATATGGTAGGCTTCATAAATGGACAGACTAGCATTCATCATGTTAGTATGAGTCATAGACTTATTTTGATCCATGAAGAAAGACTCTTCAGTCAGATCCCTGTTTGCAGAAAAGAAGATGGCATGAAAAGCAGTAGTGGCTGTGGACAATAGAATTCCAGGTAACATGTTCCAAGCTCCTGGTCACCACTTTCTGTTCAAATACCCTCAGCCACAGTGTTTCTTTTGATATCATACCCATAACCCAGGCAATGGGAGTCACGGTGGGGTCAGACTCATTAAACAGGTCCCATCCCTGATTTGGGGTGTTCACTTCAGCAACTGCAAATCAACTACCAAAGCAACTAAAAAGGAACCAGATCCTGTCTCTAACGATTCCAATGAAACCATGGTGCATGAATTCTGCATTCATCAAGACCAGCTCAAAAATTCTACGACTAGATGTAGGCAAGGTTGATGCTGGTTGAATCAAACTTACCTGAACTTGGTGCAGATCCATGTTTCCATCTTAATCCAGTCCAGTACTCCACCCAAGATTAAGAAATAGCAAGTTTAACAGTGCAACATAGTATAAACCACTAAATCACTAGGGATCATGTCCTCCAAACACACGTCTAAGATAAGACCAGAACCACGCTATATCCAAATGAGAAATACTCCAAGTCGATCCATCATGTTGTCAGAATGACATTTTAAACCAGATTTGAAAGGGGAAACAAATCCCTGCACGCTCCAAAAAATATTGTAACCTGTCATTAACACTGCCACTTAATCAAGTTTTTCTCATCAAAGCTTCGAAGTGATGTTTCAACTTATTCTCTTTAAAGCAAGAAATAAGGATCAAGAGCCCCTTACCCCACTCCTCCACAGCCAAAAAAAAAGGGAATGATAAAATCTCTTGACAAAACTACACCACAATCCTTCCAAACCTTGTTTGCATCTCCTTCATTTCTGATATGAACAGAACCAATATAGTCATTGGGTTTAATCTTTACAGAAATAGAAGTTCAAAAGGAACTAGAGCCTTGAAGAAAAAGATAAAAAAATAGAATGTTTTATTTGTTACGTGCCACTTATACTGAAAAATGGCATGCGCTATCCCACAAGTTCTAGGTGGTGGTGGCTGCGATATACATGGGCTGGCCCCTGTCTCTGCACTGGGTGGCCTGATGTTTGGTAGTTTCGCAGTATGACCTGGTCACCAACCGAAACTAAAACACATAAAGAAGCCACGCAGAGCATCCTATCCAACATAGGTTCAACTTGAGCTCTGGTTTGGATTTCTAACAATACGATATAAATACCATTACAAAATGGTCAACCATATGACATTATTATGACTTGTCCATTTGATTATGGGGCAGAACATCCAGTCTAATAATAAGGCTTTATACTGTTAAATCATATGAAAGCAATTGTCTGAAATCCTAGGCTGTACAAACTCAAGTCACTGAACACTGATAAAGTATACTACAAATAATTAAGTACATATGGATGTCCTTTTTCCTGGTCTTTCCTAGTGGAGAAAACACACAGAAAAAATGCAGGATGAATTGTTGGTGTAACCATCTGCATGCACAAATATATACGGAGTATCTGGTTTCATCAGATAAACTTTGTCATTGACATTGTTTGTTATAATACTTTGAATAGGATGGGGATTCCCTTGAGGTTCAATACACCATCACCAGGTGTGGACCCATTGTTCTTCTTTTATTTCTGTTCATCAATGTTCGTGTATCTTAACTTATTCTATGTAGTTTACTGCAACTAAGTCATACAGCTATCAGGTTCATTGACCACACAACTGGCTATGAAGAAACAAAAACAAGAAAATCATATTTTCATATGTCATTCTCTGAAAGGAACCATCTCCCATCAGAGACAATTCTATAGATAAATGATATTGCATTCAACATGCAATCTGCAGCTTTTTCTATCTTGGGAAATTGGGGGTTTGCATGCATGCACTTGATATCATGGTCCTGTTCATGTATGATCGCTCTATATCTGGAAGAAACAATTAAAGCATTTATTATAATCCAATGCCAAAACATCTGATCAACAACTATACATTCAGCGTGCCAAATATTTCCAGCATGCCAGAAACTGTGCTAACATTTTCAGGATCTTTGCAATATTTTGAACATCAGGTAAATTCTTAGGAACTTAAACTGAAGGTTGCAGCGGAGAAGGATCAAACATGTTAACCAGGAATAAAATTCAGAAGCACAAACACAAGCTAGCAGAGTCACCATCAGGAATATATTGGAGGAGTATCAAAGAGGATTAGTCCTGAACACAAGTGTGAACGGTTAACATGAAAAAGTCAATGTTATGAATATGGGATGTGGAAAATTATATATAAATACCATTTTTCTTATTAATAATTCAACCAAGTGGCGAGTCAACTAACCAATTGAGGAAGAGTCCTAAAGACAAAGTTTATGATAGTTGATTAACAAAGCAGATTCTTTATTGTCCAAACTTAAGCATAAACTAAGAAGAGAAACCGAAGAAAGGAACATGGAAATGGCGAATGGCAATCCACGACGGGACACCTTAGTACTTCAAGAGAAAAATGGAAACCCTCCAAAACTGCTGAAAAAAAGGGGTTGTGGATGGTCCTCCAGTCCGGATGGTCCTCCAGTCCGATGACCTTCAATTCCCCAGCGCGTTGCTGTGGGTGGAACTCCAGAGATGCCATTCCTTTAACATGACAATGAGACGCATATCAAACGTAAAAACCGTAGCACGAGAAAGGAACAGCGTCAGGGAAACACACCGCGGGAGAGAGAGAGAGAGAGGGGGATAGAGAGAACTAGTCGCTGCGAACACCTACTCTGGAGTCGATGAAAGTCACGAAACGACCCTGCTGAAGGGATCACCTCCGAAATATATTCAGATCAAAGAAGAAAAAGCTGTACAAGAAGAAACGAAATAGATACAGCGCAAAACAGCAGAGGGACCCATGAGTCCAAAGCCAAAAACTAGGGGGAAGAAGCCCAGTTACTTGCTATCTGTTTGCAGCAGTAAGCTCGTGATTTCCAACGCAGGGTCGTCGTCGCTCACAGCCACTGGGTTCAAATGGGAAGCAGAACGAGGGAAACAGGTGGCGGTCGTTCGTTGCTTGGCCTTGATTTGCTGATCTTCTCAAAAGCTTTGCATCCTAATAGAGGTGGCATTTTCATAGAACATGAGAAAGCAACGTTTGGCCTGCTATTTACACATTTTACAGAGCCGTTACAAATAAACCGTGGAAAAATACACGGAGGGGAAATTTATACTATTTATAAACATTTAGCAGGAAAGTTTTCGCATATCCTAAAAGGTATATAAATGTCAATAAAGATAATAATATTACAAAATTGAAATATTGCACATCAGGTTTATATGCTAATATAAACCTTTGTGATATAAACGGGAGATTTTTTTTCTTTCCCCATAGTCGAAGAGAAAAATTCTGCATTGATAGCAGCAGTAAAATTCCGCAGGTCCTTTCCAGCTGAAAAGTAAATGCAATTTTGGTTTTTATAGAAGAAAAGACTTATGAAAAGCTCCACCCAAGAAAAGCTTGTCAAAAATTCAACTTCGTTTACTAGTCTTACAGCCATGACTCGTCTTACTGATCAACACCTTTGGTCTTTAACGGCAGAAGGCTGTCCAGAGACTGAAGTTTCGTTCCAGTGCATTACAGTGCAAAGCTAATTGCAGCATGATCAAGCTTGGAGGGGTTACTCCCTTTTATTTAACATGTACGAACTAAATATAGAAATTCAAACTGATGCGCTTAAGCTATTATAATTTGTGGCCAATGAAGGTGAACTCAAGCTCAAGATGCAGCTTGTTAATACAAAATAAGTTGATTTGCGTTCTAGAACTCATGAGTTAACTTAAATGAGTATCCCTATGATACCAATATGTCACCCCATGCTCCAAGTAGCAGGACTTGAACTTTTAAGCTTACAATTGGTAGACCAAAACGTATGATCACATGCACAAGCTCTCAGAAGAAAAGTTTCAGGCAAATCAAATGAAAAGAAATATTTTATTCCTCTTAAACAATATCCGTGTCAAGCCGAAGTACCAGAATTTTTCTGCATATATCAGGGGCTTTATACAACCAGTACTATGCGTTACAGTTTTATTTGAATCTCCAATGGAGACTCCCCTTTGTCAACAACAAACGTCTGAGCGACCTTCTTCCCGAAATTGAGAATCTCCAGATTATATGAGCCAAGGAAACCTCTGAACCTGAACTCTCCCTGCTCATCAATGTGCCCATGTGCATGGGACATCCACTCTTTTTTGAGTGACAGGTACCTCTTTCCAGCTTCATTTATATCACCTTCTGCACCAACCAGGTATGCATTATCCCTGCTCATAAACAGCTCCCAGAATCCCCATAGCACGATCCCCTCAACTGCAGGATGTGCATAGCATTCACGAAGCATAACCTCCAAATCATCAGCTCGTACATACTCATTGATTGATGAGACATCAAGTTCTGTAAACCAAACCGGAAGACCAAGTATACCCAGTTTATCCAGTGCTGAGCAGACGATGGATCCCACTGGATTGTCGATATGACCTTGTACTCCTATTCCGCCAACCGGTGCACCCTGCTCTTGAAGATCAAGTATATGCTCAATGTACTTCTCAGGAGAAGATCGTGTGTCATCACCATCCTCAACATGATAATCATTCACAAAAAGCATGGCTGATGGGTCTAGTTGATGGGCTGTTTTAAACATGTATGCCCTTATGTCCTTTCCCAACCTATCTTGATAAAAGGACCCATGCAACATTTCATTATTTACATCATAGTGTCTGAACCTGCCTTTGTACCTTGAAAGAAGGCTGGTCAGACGATTCTGCACAGCAGTCCTCAGGTCATTACTGTTTAAAGATTGCACCCACTGTTGAATGGCAGATTGCACTTCCCAGAAGATGCAGTGGCCTCTGGTCTCTATGCCATGGCTCAAGCACAAATCCAACATTTCATCTGCATCCTTGTAATTTAAATTTCCTTGCTGAGGCTCTGTCCAATACCACTTCAGTTCATTGCCAAAGACAACCCAGTTAAAACTGTTCACAAAGAAATTAACAAAATCTTCATTGTCGATGTTAGACCTGCCAATGCATGTACCAAATGGAAAACTGTTTTGGATCTGTTTAACTCTCACAACAGTGCCAGATAAACCATCTGAATCTGAGGATGTAAATTTGAGTATGACATCACGCTTCCGAACCTGAAAAAACAAGTAGGTTACATTTTTATAATATAATGCCATAAAAAATATACTTTGTGACAATGATTTCCAGATGTTTCCAGCATACCTTGTCAATTTGCTTCTTTAGATGCTTAAACCTTGCCTGCCTATCAACAGGAAAAATTTGAAGACCTGCTACCATTAGATCAACTCCTGGTGCAGGGCCTTGAATATACACCATTATTTTTGTTGGTTGTTTCTCTATTCTGAATGAACCCCCAATCTCGAACCACCTGTCTTCACTAACTTCAACTTGGCCCCCATTTACCCATTGGTTGTCTACACCCAGAGCAACATTAACATTCTGAGGACCATTTGCCATCGAACCAACATGTACCCATGCAGACACTTGGTAAGTCAAGAACAGCTTTACTTTGTCCGAGATCATCTGAGCTGGTCCCATCCAGTTTTGTGTCCGATTGGTTACAAGGATATAGGAACCAGTAAGAGGTTCATGTGCTCCTAGAGATTCCCTTGCCATGGGAGGAAGCAAGTGAGGTGAACCTGTAGATACAGCTAATGTACATGGACCAAGTGGGAACCATCCATTCAAGCCATTAGACAAATTGCTGTTCTCAATTATGTTTACTCCATAAGCAGGATTCTGCAAGAGATAAGAAGTTACAGAAAATATTTTGCTTACTGTTTACTACTGAATAAGACCACTTCACATTATACATGTTTAAAGAAGAACAAGCTGATGATTCTGGCCTGTCTGCATTACATTCAAAAGTGCCATAGGTGATGCATTGGGCACAAAAACTAGAGTATGTTCTTTTGCTTTGTCAGGTGACAGGAAAGTTATGGAAGAAAGTGATTCTTGCAAGAAGCAAATGCTGCAAATCAACCAAAAGGTAACGGCTCCATGATACTCCTTACCAGTCACATCAAAAGTAGCCATAGTGTCCTCCAGAAATTATTTGGCATCTAAAAGAGGCCTGGCCCTGTGTCTGCTTGCATGGTGAAATAGCCTCTCACCACACATAACTAACTCATATAAATTATAAAATATTGCAATAATGTGGATGAGAAAATAAATTATTTAAAACAGAAAAAATAACAAATGCATGCAAAAACCAATAGAACTTCAACTACCTACAGTACAAATCAAAGCAATAAGGATATCCTATGATCATGAAAGAATCCGAACATAGAGTTGGTGCCCATGTCAGTGGTCTATACCGTTTGAGGTAGGCTCACCAAACAGCTAAACCATAAACTGGTAAGTATATAGCCCAAGATAATTCTCAATTCTGTCTCTTCCAGTAAAACAGTAGCAATCAAATGATAAATATGAACAGCCATATATGTGCAAGGTATCTCTGACAAACATGTGTGTGTGTGTGTGTGTGTGTGTGTGTGTGTGTGAGAGAGAGAGAGAGAGAGAGAGAGCTTCATAATTGACTAACCTCAAGGACAGGTGGAAGTGAAGGTGGTGGCTTCATAGCATGCTTCACAACTAAACTGTTTACAAGTATATCAGTTCCTGCTGATGGTCCTTCCAAATATATGATTGCTCTAGAAGCAGCACCATTCAAAAGAAACTTTCCTTGCAACTGAGTCCATTCCTTATCTGTTGCTTGTACACTGTATAAGCAGCACCTTTATCTATAAGTTCAATGTAATCATTCTACCAAATTCAAATGAAATATGAGGTCAATCTAAAAAATCCTACATCTCATTAGAAATTAAGTTCAGAGGAAACCAGTTAAAACAATAAGTGTTATATCTACAAAGAAAGGATGATAGCACTCCCAAGACGAATTGGCGTATAAGTCATGCCACTCTTACTTGGCAATGCCAATGTATTGCTCTCGCTGGTTTGTGTCTTGAACCCATAATGTTGCCCGTACATCTGCACTGGGAGAATTTCCGAATATTCGAACAATTGCAGTGACCTCATAGGCAAGCTTTCTCTGCACACGACCAGTTATCTCCTGCTGAATCCCGTTCCAGTTTTGGATGCGGTCAGTTGCGGAAGCGAAAACCTTTCCAGTCATTGGGAGAACTTTACCATCTCCCATGGAATCATGTAAAACAATCTTGCAACCTCTTCCAGACCAACTATTAAGACCATCTTCAAACCGAGGATTCAGTATGATGTTTTCAGCCTCATCATCTGTAACACCTTTAACCTCTTCCTTTAAGACAACAACAGAAGAAGCACAAGACTACAGTTTTAGCAGCTCATCCGTTCAAAGAATGACATAGCATGTGAACTACAACTTCCAATGATTTTTTTTCAGTAGTGGAGAAACCAATACTGAGGTAGTAGGACTGGGTGCACTGGTTTAGCCCACGATACCTATGCTTGCCTCCCCAGCAGCGTAAGACTCTATAGTGAAGGCTCCTTAGCCCATGAACCTTCAACCAAGCAAGCATGGCAAGTTTACACCCATTATCAAATGAAACGTCCATAGGTTTCCAAGAATTTTTGTTTGCAGGCATCACAAATTAATGTTATAGACAAGAGATCATGCATTCTCACCGTTTTCTGAGTTACTTTTCTAACAAAGTGGGATGAAATTTATCCACATTATAATATAGAACAAAGCTGCAGATATATAAAAGCAATTTCAGAAGAGCACCTCAAATTTCCTGTGGCTAGGGCCAGAACAATGACAAAGGTAAACATGATCAACAAGCAATTCAACGCCGGGATCAGGCCCTTCCAGGTAAACAATCACACGTACTGGAACACTCGTCAAAGAAAACCTCCCTTCCAACTTAACCCACTTCCCGCTTGATGCCTTGGTGCTGCAAACAAGGGATTAAACTCGCCCATCTTTCATGAAAATGCAAAAGCAAAAAACAATAAAGAAATTCAGGGTTACCTTCCAACGTGAACAAAAGTTGGCGAGGAACCCACGTGCTCCAATCTGACCGTAGCTTGGACATGAGACTCATGGCATCCACGTACTCGAACTGAAGCAGAGAAGGTGTAGCTGGAATGCGGGGAAAGTCTTGAAGTGATGTCCTGTTCTAGGCCTTGCCAAGGCTGGCTTCTATTCGAGACAACTGCATAGGCTGTCCCTGATTCAGAAACCACTCCTTCAGCGCAACCAGATGTTTGTGATACCACATGCCCATGGCAGCAATTTGGGTGCCAGAATTGCAAGCCTCCAGAGAAGTCATGGTTGAAGATGATATTGTTATTTGCCATTTGATGAAAATAAAATCCAAAGGATAGATCGGTGACAGATTTCCTTTGGACGAGGAAACGGTACTTGGTACAAGAGGATTGTTGTTAGTTGATCCTGTCCATCCCTTGTTCTCAATGGTATTTATGTAGCCAACTAGCAGAATAAAGAATTAGAGTAGAAGAGAGGGAACCAGCGTTTTGAGAAGAGTTGGTGACTTTGACTTCTGAAAACATTTGAAGAATGAAGAGAGGGAGCATCGTCATTGCGTACTCAGAGTCCCCACTTGCAAAAAATCAAATGGCTCTTCCTAGATTACCCATGGGAAAGAATGTTTTGCTGGGGGGCAAGTGCGGCTTGAGCGAGTTGTTTATGGTAGTGTGATCCGTTTGATTGAACCAGCGCCGGTAGCATTTTAGTAGCCGATGAACCAATAGCCCTTTGAATCCTCGTGCTTATCTAACGGAAGCAAGCTCCTTTGAATCCCTTCTCCGTAGCAGCTTTTTTCGTGTTGTCTCTGCAGAAAAGCATGGTTCAAGAAAGTTTCATGGTTAGCTTCTTTTGCTTATCAATTCTGATTTCAGTTAATCGTAAGACTCGAGATCTTATGACCTTGAACTTGATACGGTGGAAAAGAGAAACACTAGAAGGCCTTTACAAGCCAGCTTGCTTATTGGTAGGCTGGGTACAATCACAAATCTGGGGGCAGGAGAGGGAATTATTCTCTCGTCATCCTCTTTCTTCTATTCTTTTTAATTTCTTTTGTTTTTAACCGTGAGCGTTGTGGACCTGAGGGAGGACGCACTGTTACTGAGAAAAACTCCACGCTAGGGAAGCTTGAAGTGCATTTCAAGGTTGGTTGGTTGGTTTGCTTCTCCAATTTTTATATCGAGGCAACGTGGGCATGGAAGATGACAGATCCCTTCTTGTGTGAACCATCTAATCAATCTTTCCCATTTCCTAAGCAATGCTGTTGGCAATCTGTTCATTTCTAAGCGACATCTGAAAAAAAACCACAGTCGTATCTTTGCTTTTTCTCTCTTCCTAGGTCTCCATCAATCTGAAAAAGGAACGATTGTGTCATATCAAAACTGATTAGCCAACGAAAGGAGAGCTTCGGCCTTCACTGCATTGGACCAAATTGTTGGCAGAGGAAGGATTGGCACGGACTGGGAGAACAGAAAAATGAGAATCTAATTAAAGAACCATCGGGTTGAGAAGGAGACCAATTGAGAAGGAGACCAATTAATGCTGGCCTAGAGCCAATTCTTAGATATGTCAATTCTTTGATATGTCTAGAAAATTTTGGATGCTGAATTGAACCAAACTCTACATAAAGATTTCACATGTTGAATAAACACATAAGGGTTGATTGCTAGTAAACCTAAGCCCAGTTTATATAGTGGGTTGCGTTTGAGACCTTCAAGATTGAGAAAATCAAAAGCAAAATACATGTATGGTTGTCATATAAACAAGTAGGGATCGGCTAACCTTGGCCAGCCTATCCAAAAATGAAAAAGCAAAGTGGTTGCTTCCTTGGTGCGTTCGGGATGGGACAGGTGAGCGCAGTCTATTGCTAAAATGGGTGGCCTAGACGGGGTTGACATGATCATGGATCAAGCTTAGAGCTCTATATAGCTCGATCCATGCCCCATTAGCAGGACCATTTTAATGATGTAGAAAAATCATTTCTCTCTCTTTAGGTTTATAGAATTTTAAAAAATTAACTCTCTTTCTCTCTCTTAACATGAACATAAAAGATTAATATCATCATTTGTTTTTAAATTATTAAACGTCGAATGATGTTGTGTTTGGGTGATATCCTTAAATGCCATTTTGGAGCTAAAAAATTGTTCTATTGCCTTCAGAATGATGCTTAATGCGTGTTTGGGTGACAATTGAAAATTGAGTTTATGAAAAATTAAACAAGTTTTGACCAAAAAAATAAATTAATTAATTCACAAGAACGTCGCTTTTCCCTTGTCATCCAAGCACATAAACTAAGTTTTAAGAACTGACACATAAACTAAGTTTTAAGAACTGATAAACATCAAAACAATGTTATCACAAAATTGAGTTTTCATAAACATAATTTTTTGAAGGTGCCATCCAAACACAACTTGGGAGTCGACTTTCTTAAGTGATGGAATGTTATACATGTATAGGGGCTCATGGAGTTTGTAGACTAAGTGGGCATCACGGCTATGTATACTTATTATATGTCATTCAGTCAATGTATTCATTCCTTTTAATGTTTTTTTCATGAGAAACCACCTTAGACTTAAAACCTCCAAGGCTATATGTTATGCTTCTAAGGTTGTGGGTGGGACCTAGGAGGACTTAAGTACATCCTTCAATTCAAGTATTGCACTTGTCACCTTTTGCAGCCTAAAGTAGTAACAAACAGGAGCGTGATAACAACCATGGGATTCAAACTTCAAACCTCTTGAGTGTGAGCCACCTTGCTGCCTAATTCTGTTATGCCTCTTGAGACAGTGGATGTGTACATTTATTTTTAAAACAAGCAAATGAAAACTTGTGCTTTTACTTACCGGAAAATTTATAAATTATTAATCAAGTTGATTGTGTGAGTATATATATATATATAGTGACTCTAGCTTTTTAGAGTCACCCAACCATTTAATCTGCATGTTCGATCCAACATAATGGATGATTAAGAGAAAAATAAAGAAAAAAAATGATTTGTGTTTTTGTCAACTAATAACAGTTTACACATTTTTCTCTTTGTTTTTCTCTCAATCATTTATATGCTTTAGATGGACGGCATTGGTTAGATGGCTGGGTAACTCTAGATAACCAAAGTTTTATATATATATATATATAAAATTAAGAATCTCAACAAAATATTTTGTCCCAACGCACCCCCCAAACCCCAACGATGGATCTTATACAAGGACTGTAACAAAAGTTTACTATTCGATTTGAAACCCTTCCAATTGTTAATTTAGGGCTTTGCTCTTAACAGTAACAATTTTTTAGTTCTGAACTGATTCCCGTGGTAACTTATAGTTCATCCACCGATCCACGTGTGCAAACATACACACACATTATGTGAGCGTGTGCACAAACAAGTGTTATTTCCTAAAATGAATCATACTTTTTTTGGCCTAATTCTTCCCGAACTGATTAGATTAATCTTTGAGAAGAGATGTGGTCGTTCATATTTATTTGGGAAGGGCTTGCTCTCTGAGGGGCACGGTATGACAAAAATCGTAAGCTGTGGATGTGGGGAGGGGTTTTTAATCCATTGCTCCATCCACCATTAATCAAAATTTTTTATCTTTGAGAAGCATCATTGACCATCCTATAAAAAGGGCTTCAATCAACAACCAATTGCAGAGTTATCGCACACAAAGAAGAGAGAGAGAGATAGCCAAACAGAAAATCAAACTAAAAATGAAGATCTCATCTGCCATGTTATCACCAAGCAAGTTTAGCTCATTGATATCAGTCTCAGGAATCCTGCCTCAAGTACCCTAGTCATCATTGTGTTCTTTGACTGGACTATAACCGCGACGGTCTCAAGGTGAAATGTGGCGTCATAAAAGTAACCAAGTTAAGTTTTTAATATACAAAAATATGCAAATAAAGCAACCTCGCACTAGATATATTCAGTATGTATTTATACTTTGGACGAATCAAAGCCGACCAACATTCAATAAATGATCCATCTTTTCTTCCGCATCCATTTCAAGTGAACATTGGGTTATGAGTTCACTGGTGTAATTAAGCTCACGGGGATTCGGGTGGGAGAATCAATATTGGGTCTGAGTCAGGATGAACTCAGCCTAGTCTTGGCCATGTTCTCAATCAATAGTGGCAATAAAATGTAAAGCATCTGATCATGCGGACAACAGGAGGTTACACGCTTTGATTTGCTCAACATTGCTGCTGCTGTCTTGTGAACATTCAGAATACAAATCCACATTTCATCAGAAACACTTTCAAATGATGGATCAATGATGCATACAGTTTTTTTTAAACTTAAATGCAACCTTATATGTTCAAGAAGCTGCATGTGCCACTTTTGCACGACATCTTTAACCGACAGAAATACCTTTTCCCCTTCCAATCACAGGATATGAATGATCACAACCCAATCTACGACAACAGAACAACACTTGTATGCAAGTCAACCTCAAAAGTTTAAATATATGTGCAATGGATGCTAACACCCAAGCAATGAATCTCATAAAATGTCATCACAAAAGCACACAACAGTGGAGTACCCACAATACCCTGAACCAGAATACACCAGCACAACTATGACACACATCACTGAAAGTTGGACATGATTGTTAAACATAATGAGGTGTTCTGAAGATCTATAAACTGGGGCAAACCCAATGCACAGAGCTATGATGACTCAATGGATCTACGAGCACACCGTCGAACTTTCCTGTAGAAAAGAAATTGCAAGTAACAGAATTCTCATCCAGTGCTAGAAGGACTTGTCAATGAAAAAGGATCAAACATATTAACGAACCCAATTTACCTGTTATAACCCTGGATATCACACTGGTAAAGGTGTGCCGCTTCAGGATTTGCAGGACTTGCTGGATTTGGGTCGGTAAGAAGGGACTGCCAAATTCGTAGAGAACAAAAGGATCTCTCTTAGGGATTTTGTGCATACAGATATGAAAATGTTACTTGCAGCATCAAAAGAGGAAACCTTACTTGAATTGAGGTTAATATTGTGCAGACATTGTGACATGGTGACCAGGCATCCTGGATGATGTCCATACACAGTGTGCCATCATGATAGACTACAAAAAGAAACACAACAAGGTAAAATAAAGTAATGGAACATATACACATTTTCGTTCCTTTTTTCTCCTTCAGTGTGAAGTCGGTCTATCCAGCATTTTAGTCATCCATGATAAAGAGATAATTATTAGCCATCCAATCGTACAGTTGCAGAATAAAAGAATCTAGTGAAGCTAAAGCTTACAACACAAATCATCTACTCTGTCGATACTAATAGTTCAACAGATCATGCCTATGTGAACATTGAAACCCAAAAAGATGATAACTCATTATTTTCTCTATGAGCATTTTACTGAACTACTATGATTAAACCCAGTTCTCTAGCACAACTTGTGAATGACAGAAAATCTTTTGATGTCAGTTTCAATTTTTAAGTTGGATCTCATAAAGATGTTAGTCATCAATGCCTACCTTGCCACCAAATATTTGACATCACACTTCAGGCATGGTTGTAGGAACTCTACATGACATCGAGACAAGAAACACTAATATTCTAGCACGAAATCAGCTGAATGATCTCATCTTGTAAAAACCATCTTACTTTGACAGTAAAAATGATCTAGCAATATCGGAAAAAAAACATTTTGATCTATTACCATCAAGGAGGTCAATTGGAAATTTTCCACATGCAGCTATCTAGCTATTAAGCAGGCCAAATTCAACCAACGGTTTCCATCATACATCGAGGGCGTAATTGGTCATTTCATGTGACAAATGACAAGAATGTTGGATTCAGCTTGCTTTCCATATAAGTGAGTGAACTGCTCTTCTACCAAAAAGAAAAAAAATGAAGGTCAAATCCCCTTCATAGAATGTTTCCACAGGGGAGTTCAGTTTGATTCATGGAAGCTATGTGGCTTCATGAATAATCGTAAAATGGGCTTATACAGGATATCTTTATCTGCAGAATGCAGTTCATGTTTTTGCTGTCTGAAAGGAATGCGAAAACACATACCCTGTATCTACTAAGAATCAAAATGATTCAAAGAGATGGTATCCCATGGGCAAACACCATTGATAACCCTTTTAAAGGAAGACAACCCGAGAGAGATCTCGGACTGTATTTCTGTATGCCAAGCAAAACATGAAAGGGATGATAACCATGTTTTCTGCCTATTTGTGATGGGGAATGTCAAGGGAGCATGTATTTAGGTAGACTTGTCTCAGGATAGTGCTCTAGTTTACATGTATTTTGGAATTAGAATGCCTGGATTATGTGTATTTCTTTAACCAGATGGCTCAGATGGATCTCTCTTCTTTGACATCCCACATTACTGGGTCAGCACAGGATGGAAGTTCCAAGGATGATTTGAAGGTTTCTCATGACAAGCAGTAAGATGACATAATCAGCGAGATATCAGAAGGCGCAATAGGAGCGTTGGCTACACACCTAAGATTCACAAATGGCACGCAGACGCTGTCCCAACTTCAGTGAACATACATGATGCATGTAAGCTTCTGGGCAGTTTCAAGGGGAAAAGAAGAAAAAAATTCCCATGGAAAGTACTATGGCTGTAGTTCCTCTTTATTTCAATATCAAAACTCCTTTCCAAACTGCTGAGAATACTATCTTCATAAAGACAGACAACACATCTTTTAATATTGAATTGAAAGAGAATTGTTTCAGATCTATCCTTCAATAGAAATTAGTGACACCATGTATCTAGATCTGCCAAGACACATAAAATGAACTACAGGGCAACGAGCACAATAAATATAATTCACCGGAGAAAAGGTGGGGAAGAAAGCCAACCATTTGGATGAAAGACTTCCGATGTGAATCTAACACGAGGGGGCTTCTCTGGATAATTATCTCCGAATGTGAGACGCAATCCAAAGATACCGCCTTCAGACAATCAAAATTCAAGGACACCCAAAAATTAATGTTAAGAAAATGATCAAGAGAACACAGAAATGGCTTTAAAATCTGATCCAGACAATCAAGAAAACCCCATAAAGAATTTAGAAGGTATAGAAGATACCCTCCCAAGGAGTCTCATCCGGGCCAAAGATGGTGGCGCTCCAAACAAAGAGATTCTCGTCGGATAGCGGACTTGCGCTACAACCCTGAGGCGAGCGATGATCACAAGGAAACACCATAATTCAATAGCCAGATAAAATTTTAATGAGACTCGAAAAAATAAAGACATGAACTTCCTCAAGATTGAAACACCCAAAAAACATGAAGACCGAAACCTGTCTACGATCTAACCTCCGGAGGCTCATTCCTGATGGCTTTCAGATCGGACATGAGCCGCAGTTGCGCAGAAGATGAAGACGCCATTACCCCGATTCAGGAGAATTTAGCGGCAAGACGCGCTTCTCTGTATGTTCAATTTTATAAAAACAAGAAACCCACAATTTCCATTTCGTCAGAACGATCAAAACTGAATACTCATCAACAAAGAACAAAGTACACATAATATTAAGAGAAGAGAATTGTACCCAGAGAGAGAGAGAGAGAGAGAAAGAGAGAGAGAGAGAGAAAGAAAGAGAGGGAATGGTATATCTTATCGTCTGGTAGAATGATGCGACAGCAGAAAGGAATCTGTAGTTCTCTAAGGAGAGGAGCAAAAGAAAACCAGAGAGAGATTGAGAGAGAGACGTCTTGCTTACCACCAAATTTCCTCCAATAATGAAACGCAACGGTTGTTTTTCTTGTTTGATTGTTGCTCGTCTAGGTGCAGTCTTACCTCATAATCACATTCACAAATAATCGGAGATTTGAGGAAAGAGAAAGTCCCGCGGTGAATTAAAAGCTTTTTCCTTAAACTTTCCGCGAGGCTATATAAACGTTAATATGGCCTGAACTATGCAATAATATCATGACAATCTGGAAACGTATAACAGGGAAAATTTTAACTCCCCCCAAGTTTATATCAGTTTTTTTAGGAATTTCAAGATCAAAGATCGACATTTTAAATCAAACATCCGATATTTCTAAACACTATTGCATAAGAGGTCAATCGACCTAGAGAAATAAAGTAATAAACATTTGGCCATTCATTTTCGTCAGCAAAAAGTAAGAAACTCTCAAAGTTGCCCTCCTCCAATCATCCATCTTCTCTCCTTTTTGGGCTCATGCCACCTCTTTTGTTTGGTGAATGATATTTGGTTGGTCCTTCACTCATTCAATTATTTCTTTTCAAAACTTTTGTTACATATGAAAAAAAAAAAGGATAAGTGCAAGCATATGGGTCCCTTGGGCTATGAATAGGGGGGATTCCCTCTGAAACCCTAAAAGGTTTCCATGATAGGCAAGGAATGATTGGAATCCTTCTTTTCTTCTTGTATTTTGCATCCCCAAATTCTGCTTTTGATATGGGCAATGAATTAGTGGCCTGAGCGCCATTTCTTGAACGCAGGATTTGATGGATGCAGATAGAAATTTGATGACCACAGATGCGATATTGGTTTTACTGCATTCGGACCCACATCGCATCTGGGTCACTCTATTTATACGGACCTGAAAAGGAAGGATATAATTGAGGAGGTTCTGCTTACTGTCGCAGCTCAATAAAAAAAATCTCCAAATTGAAGTTATAGAAATCGGCGTTGGAGTTGCGCATATCTTATCTGCTAGGTTAAAGAATCAGGAGAACTTTCTAATTAATTAATTAAGCCAATCCTAGACCACAATGACTTTTTCGTATTAAAGAATGACCCGGGTAAACATCACCACTTTCTAATGGCCGGTTCGAATTCAATCCGGCCAACCATGATTGGTGCACCATCTGTTCATTCTGCATTTTATTTTATTTTTTTCATTTTTTATATTTTTTAGTTAATAAAATGTAGCATTAATTTTGGATTCTCATTTTCAATTGGTAAAATATATTTTAGTTGTTTAAGAGAAAGAGGGGCGGATGGCGAGTGGGCCCAGTCTAAGTGGGTTCGAAGGGTTAGGGGCTGGGCCCGTGAGGCTAGTGGCTACCAACTTGGGGTGCAAACCGTGCGGATGGGGCCTATGGAAATCAGCAAGATAATCCCTTGGTCTCATCATTGCAAGAATGCACCGACCCCACAAGCTTTTCATAATTCATTTTAATAATGAACTGCATTCCACTTGGATCAATACCCAAGATCCAATATTTGTTGCCAAATCCAAAATGTTTGAACTGCACGCTTAAGCCTCTACATGCAACCATTGGAGTTTTGTGAATAACGAAAATTTAGTACATGACTATTTCTTTGTGCTTTGGGGTGAGCTGGGTTTTCCATTGCCAGAAAAAAGCTGAAGCCCCCACCCAAACCTTTTATTCCTCTGGGGCATAGGGCTTGCTTTCGATACCTTGAGTGCCGCCCTCGTTGTGTTTCAGCTTTTACATCAGTAGTTCTTTTTTACAATACAAATGGTTGATGCCACCAGAATTTCAAACCGAAACTAGTCACCTTCGGGCCCTTGCCCCGATGTTGCACCAATCTCCTTGAAGATAACTATTTGTTTCGGTGTTTATGATTTACTTTTTCCATTGACACATACATTTAGGTCTTTTTTTGCAACAAGGACACTAAGTTCATGGTGTTCATATGTTTCATGAATTTTTCTTAAAAATAATTTTATAAACCTACCTCAATTTTTAAGATAGATTCATGAAATACTATGTTACTATTTTTGTTGTCAAACATCTCTCTAAAACATAATGTGTGTATGTGTGTTTCATGTATATGCCCTAAACATTGGACTTTAGTATTATATGAATTGGTCTCAATCTTGAGGGTAGATTAGTGGCCAAACAACTTATTAGGGTATGAGATCAGTGGGAAACCCAAAATTGTGGTTTTATATCTGGTCAACCCCTCTCCTTCTCTCTGTCTAAATCCATGGTTTTTATAATGTAATGTGAATCTCGGTTCTGCAGCTTCAGCAGTGGATTTCACCTAAAACAGTTTAGAAATCAGCCGCGGATGTCAAATCTACTGTCAAGATGTCAAATCTACTATTAAATGTACTATCAAACCTGGCCTTAAGGAATAGAGAAAAAGGGGAAATGAGAGTAGATGTAAATGAACATTGTTTATAACCACTAGCCAATCTTATGACAATTTTTTAAATCCAACTTCTTCAATAAGCTCAATGTGGGGTTCAAGAAATTTTTCAAAACCCAACGCACTAATATCAAATTTATAGAGCTTTTAAATTCACAGTTTAACTTTGATAAAAAAAAAAAAAAAGTAGAGGGATCATAATCTAATTAATACATTTCAAGAAACTATTTCCACACATAGATTTAGGTCCCCAACGTTCATCCGCCTGCACAAACTAAAAAATATGACGGATGGGAAAGAAACAATAAGTAGTTTAAAGTAAAAAGAAGGGAATTTTGATGTAGTAAAAAATGATTACTTGTGAGATCTTCTCAGGCAGGTCTAGGCATATACGGCGATGGGTAGCTCCTTTTATTGGTGGATGTCTAATTTTTTAGAATAAGAATAAATCAGTATTCCAGTTATTGGTAAAACAGTAAAAGCCAAAAATCGCCAAGGCCTGGCCTCAAAGCAAGAAACTGATCTCTAAATTGTTTTCGGATGATGCTAACGCTGTGCTAATTAAACAAGTTTTTTCCAAAATAAACTTTGTTGTTGTAACCAGTTAATTATCAGAGTCATGATCCAAAGCGAATAGCTAGTGATTTACATGATTTTGGCACGTAAAAAAATGCATTACCCTTCCAAAGGAGAACAGCTGAAGGCCTTTTTATTTCTGAGTCATATATGTTTCTGCCATCAATCTAAACGAGAAAGAATTAAGAGCGATCATGAAACCTTTTTCATGTTCTTTCGTGGAACTAGCCACGTTTGTAGCGCCAGCTTCCTTTGATCTATCCTTTCTCAATTTCTTTTCCGTTCGTTCAATTTATCTTATTCATCTTTAACGTGACAATTAATAGAGCCATAATGTGGTTTTTATGTTTTCTTATGGGTTATAAAGCACACTATAATCGGTAGAAATTCGATGGATAGATGTGCTTTGTTTTACCTCTCTAAAACCTAAATGTCTCAACATTTTCTTTGCAGATGGTCTTGTTTTGTTGGTATCTGGAACTAGTATAAAAGTGCATCAAGTAATTGAATCAGCAAGAAAGAGGAAGCGTGACTTGCTCTTGCAGCCAGGGAGCTTGGATACCGATGAAACTTTTGGATGAGCAGTGGCCGTCTTCTTGTTGACATTGACATCCTGCCGACCTCAAATGCACTCCATGGCCATCTCCACTCTATTCAAAACCATCTCCTCTACTGTTGGACCTTCTCCGGTAAATTCTCCTTCTCCGGTAAATTCTCATAGCGTTGTTACTTGTTAGTATCACCAACTCAAGGTCAGCCAACTATACAAGATGACCATCTCGAACAGTTAGCTAGTCCAAGGCTGAAAGTTGACGTCGGTCCAGTCCCATAGCTTGGTCCCAGTAAGGCAGCCATTCTGAACCTTGCAGAGTTTACACCAAAGGATGTTGTGGTCAATGTTGGGTCGAATCCTTTAAAGCTCTTTTTAATGTTCATTTTCCCGATGCGATTAGGTGCCATTCTGCTCACCAGAAGGCCTTTCAGCAGATCAACACAGATCTGTCGACGCTGGTTTGTAGTAGCTCTGACCCTAAGGAGAGCAGAATCTGAATTACTCACACTTTTTACCTACACCACAGACACACTTTCTTAATGGTTGGAAATTTATATGTTCACGACTAAGTGATCGTGCAGCTTTCACTGGATAATGGCCCATTTAGAGCACAAATAAAGATGGGGCTGATGGGATCCGACCTGTGGTCGGGCATAGATATACACCCTTTGGAAGAAAAAGGAAAAATCAGAAACAGCTAATACCGTAATACAGGTGAGTTTAGTTGAGTGATGAATGTCCATACCGGTGCCAAAGTTTCTTAAGGGCACGGCTTCATACATAGAATTTCTTTCCCTGGTGTAGCTTGCCCGAAAAATCCACCAAAGAGGTAGTTAAGACATTTGAGAGAGGCCGATTTATATATTGTGATCAACGCAAAATAGTAAGCCTGAATTCGAGAGAAACAAATGGTCAAAGAAGAAGGAAAACGGGTCATCGTTCAGCTGTCTGAACATTTTCTCGACAGCCCAAAAGTGAATCACATAATTGTCAAGAAAATTTCGAACTTGTTTTTGACCACCACCACCACCACGTGATAAGGGGATTCCTGACAGGGGGAGTTTTCCTCTGCTGCATGTTTCTTCTCCTTCCCGACTGGGCACCTTCCCGGATCGAGCTAAAATTTAGAATAAAGAAATCAAAGTACTTAACACAGCCAAGAGATGGAGCAGACCAAATAGAGCAGAGTAGGAAGCAGAATCTTCGTGGGCGATTAATAACCACCTGGAAATCGCGTTTCATGGAGAACCATCCTACAAACAGAGAGAAAGTGAGAGCCTGCCAAATGGTCTTTAGCAAATTTTGGGAGCCATTTCTGCTCAGGGAAACTTCCACGCAGGCCTGCTAAATTCCACTTCTAGTAGTCTTCAATGGTTTACCCAGTTTATCATGAAACTTCCAGGTCACAATATGTAATGTTATCTTCCAGCAGACCTTTGATCTTTCACAACTAAAACGTACCCCCTGATCTACCTCTCAAACTCGTCTCTGACATGACCTCTTGACTGCCTAAAGAAACCAAGAGCACGACTCCAAATATTGGCTGTAACTGGCAATTGAACAACAGATGTTTTCGGTCTACATTCTTCAATAAATCCTTTTACATGAAACACAAGAGGTCAAACTGACACAAATGTATTTGCTCTATAAGAGGCCTAGATTGCAACCAATCAGCAAACACCAAGAAGCCCATGGAAGCCCTTTGGAAATGCAGAAGTGGGCCAAAATCAGCTGTTCAATCTGCTGGTCTATCTGTCAAGGTCATGTTATATTTTTGGGATGCCAATTTGGGTGCTCCTTTCTATATAATTTTTGGCTCTGGAGGAATACTTTTCCATATTCGAGCCGACTTTCAAATGCATGGTTGAGAAGTCTTGGTTCAAACATTGTGATGATGCCGCAATTCAACACTTTCCTGCAGCGCGTGTTCGTGGACTAGTTTTTTGGTGCAATAATGGGTGCAAGGCAAAGAACATCTCCACCTCTATGGTGCTAGAAAGTCACTCGTTCCGAGTACCCAATTTCGGCATGGAGGGAGTGGATGTAGTTCGAAGGGGCGCATCGCAGAGCTCATTGGTTCACCTATTTGATTTGTGAAGGAAGGCTATTAACTCTGGACTGGCTTCAGTGCTTCACTTGTGTCGAGTTAATTCTTCTTCTGCCCTCTTTCCGTCAAGTCCTGAAGGATTGAGTGTGGACAGTTCAAAAACTATTCTAGTTCCAACCCTTCAGCATGGTTTTGGCCTATGAAATGTTGGCCGAAAGCATCCTTCCACACTGTTCAGTGGGGTATTTTGCTTGCCAGGAACGAAGCAGGGTTGTCCATAAGAGGTAATTTGAAAGGAAGCGTACAGCATTTGGGCCAGGTATCAGGCGCAGGCGAAGGAGCCTTTCGAAAGATCCATGGCAACAACAGAGCCATGGCCAGAGGTTTCAGAGTGCGAAGTTTGCAACCGATTTGTGATGAGTGACAAGAACACCAACCAGACGTGCACCATCGGAGTTCGTCACTGGCAAGAGAATGTTACCATGTTCGGTATTAGAAATTTAGAAGGATATACATTGATGAAAATCTTTTCCTAAGACAGGGCTGCTGAACGAAGCCTTGGAGGAGCAAGGTAAGAGCAGGCCTAGGCACATATTTGTGATATTAAGACGGCCGCTCATTGCATCAGCATTTTCGATGCTTACCTTGCTCCCGATATCTAATCCTTTGTGTTAAAGTTTTCATAATTGCTTCTCAAAGACTTTCCTTCATTTTGTGTAACTATTCTTTTGTACATTGGGTTTTTGTTTAATAAAATGTCAAAGGCCATCTTCCAGCAGTTTATTGCGGCCCTGGAAGCCATTTAGAATTCCAAATTTTGGCACAGAAATGTGCGCACGTAAGCTCTTTGGTTTTCTATGAACCTGCTGTCAAAATTGCTTGTGGATTTATTGGAAGTATTTGGCGTCCTTTATAAAGTATCATCCCCATTGCTGAAATTAATCCGTACAGCTGGAAAGATCCTTGAATAGGAAATCCACATAAGTTACTTCCATCATATGATGTGTAGAGCATATTATTCTTCATCAACAAAAGCCAGAACCATTCTGAAGCTCTTTTACCAAAGGGTAGCCCAACCATCTATCCACCCAAAATCCTGCCTTATAAGTACTGCAATTCCCTACCTAAAGTCAGCTTCCGGGATTTAGGTATACCCTTTGTCATAACTTGGAGTCCACATGCTACTACAAGACAGATACTTGCACATCATAAGATCAAATCATAAGTCTTTCCTTGTTAGTGCTAGGTAACCCAAGTGCCAAAAGGGCTAGATTAGCATTATTTACTTCAAAAATTCTTGTACTCTCTGCACAACCCTCAGTAATATAGGAGTACCTCTCTCAGGCTGGCGCCTGGCATATGCGGTTTCTTACCAGACTCCATATCTCATAAAAACTTACTCAACATATTCCGTAGAAGACCATAAATGGAAGCAGGACAGAATGACCAACAGCGAACAGAAGCAGACAAAATAAAGTTGATTAAGCATAAGCGGCCAACAGAACAGAGCATAATTGTCTTCCCCTATTAAACTTAATAATCACTTGTTCCTCGTTTGAACACCTAAATTTTTAATGAGAAAGGCTCTCCACCCATATACCTAAAAGTTACTTCTCTCGTTTAACTGACGAAGTGCAAAGAAAGAAAATTTATCAATTGGTGATAACAAAGGCGCACCTTCCCGAATACACTTTTTCTCCAGAGAGAGAGAGAGAGTTTGTGTCTGCCTATGTGGATTAATAAAAAAGCTAACTGGAAAAAGGCCGGTACCATTAAAGCACATATACGCCCGTATGGAGAAGCAATTAATAAGGATGCAGTGCCTCACAATCTAAAAAGATTGGGGAGGAGTTTCCTCTGACTCTCGCTGCTCTAGAGCCTACCAAAATCCCTCTTTCCCAAGACAACCGCTCATTCCCTCCATCCAATAACCGCATGTTTAGCATCATCACGTAATAAGACCACACCGTCTGTTGCTCTTTTCTCAGTCTGCAAATATTATTTCGATGATCATCATATCTCGTGGAAGATCTCTGCAGCCTGCATGGTTCTGTGTTCATCTGATCACGGCCGATTTCCTCCAATGGGCGACATTCTTGACTTATGACAACACAATGCAGAAAAGATAACAAAAAGTTGGAATGATCTCTCTCTACCATCGTCGTCACAAGCAGAACAAATTGATGCCAAGCCGTGCTCTGTAACTAAAAGAATTAGACCAAACGAGTGCCTCTTAATTGCTGCTGATTGAATTCATCAACAGCATCTAACGGTTTGGATGGCCTAGAAGGGAGAGATAGAGAGAAACAGAAAATCTGGCTACCTCCTTTTCGGAGGTAGTGTTAAATTTCGTTTGCCATTTGAGGCAGTAACTAGCAACCACCTCTCTGACACCTTAGAAAGCCACTTCTCAGAGACAAATTGGAGACGTTTGGAATTTGGATGCAGAAAGCGACGTCTTGAGATGTGTGATTTAACAACTATAAAGCATGTGTTTGAAATTTTTGAAATATATCTTTGGTACGTAAACAACGAGAGATTCTTCAGCCGAGAGCGAGAGAGAGAGAGCAGAAGGTGGCGTGTGAACTTGGGTTTGGTCAGATGCAAAATACATACAAGAAAAGCACCACACGCCAAGAGACGCCCAGCTGTGATTTCATGTCTCTTGTGGAAACTTAGCTGGGCGATGTGGGTTCAGTCCCTTCACTGATTCTGGAGGCAAAGAGTGTATTGTTAATTCACTTAACCATATTTGTTATCAATGTATCATTGTTGGGTCATGATAATCACACCCTTGTTTTTTCTGTTTTTCCTTTTTGCGCTCATGAACCAATGTGCCGCAGATTGCTGAGGTTTCGTGGGTATTCATCAGATATCATGCTTGTTCCGTCGACTTAACAACGTATATATATTATGGTTAAAAGACGGCATCAGTCTAGGCCACTCAGACTCTTTCCAAGATCACCTGTAGCTCTTTTTGTTGCTTACCCCTCTTACCTTTCCTTTGCTGCGCGCCACTATAAAGATAAAATCCGGAGGCCACCAACTAAACACCTATTGCTCACTTTTCTTACTCATGGACAGACGTTGCTGCCTTTACTTATGTCTTCTCTCCTCTCTAGTGCTCCTCATGCTCTTAAACCCAGCCCAGTTGAAGTTCCCCGTTGCAGGTGAGTGAGGCCACTCTCAAATCTTCTTCTCTCACACTTAACGTGGTTTTCGTTGTTCGTCTTTCTTGATCTGCTGAATAACCTTTGTTCTTTCTTAACTTTTCTTGTTTCAGGAAAATCGCCGTCCAAATTGCTTGATGAATCTAAGGTAGTGCCTGCAGGCTATTGCTGTTATCTGAAACGGCCTCTTCAGTACTATTTAATCATTTTCGTGTTGTCCTTTCTGCTTTTTATCTGTTAAAGAAAGAATATGGTCATCTCATTTCTCTACCTCCACTGCAGGTTCAAGCTGTTGAGGGAGAAAGCAAGGTTGTTTACGGAGGAGGCATGGTCATAGGCTCAAGGCCTCCAAGATGCCAGAGGAGGTGTGCTTCTTGTGGGCACTGCCGAGCGATTCAGGTGCCGGCCGTCCCTCAATTCAAGAACGGCAGAAGAGGCACCGTGGTGTCTTCCACAAATGCAATAGGTGCTGATACATCGAACTACAAGCCCATGAGTTGGAAATGCAAATGTGGGGATGTAATCTACAACCCATGAACGTCAAGAAACAACTCAGGCAGAGACAAAAAATCATGTCCCATAATTTTACACGTAAATCCACCTTCTTAAATTTTGTATTAGTACCTTTCTTTCAACCCTCTTAATATATATATACATCTTTCAGTTCAAAAAGATAGTACATATTTTTGCTGATACGTGTTGCATATATGAAGTTATGAAATATCATGTTTCAATAGCGTGAATTGGATGCAAGTTCACTTTATTATGTGTTGATGGGGCTGAGTGGTACTTGGTACGTATGGCCTGCAACGGAATCTGCATGCCCACTGCACGCAATCTGCAGAAACTTTTTGAATCGGAGACAGGCAAACTGATCGATCTATGGAGGCTATGTGCATCTCCGTCTGCCACCACAAAAAGATGTTTTGATTTTTTCTGAAAAAGATAACAATAAGTTTGTTTGGCTGCAGAGAAAAGCAGGAAAATGGTTCACGGTATTTGTTTGAATCTTTGCACAAGCTCAGGCATTTCGCCATATCCTGCAGAGAATGACCTGCACCAATTCCTTCTATCTACCTTTTTCTCTTTTATTTGAGTTGCATGGGTATGTGGTAATGGTGAGACTTCTTGATAAAGCATATCCCGGTGGCTTTTGCCCTGAAGTCTTTTCAAGCAGCTCCCTAGCAAGCAGTAGGCATTCATTTCGCAGTTAAAAGCAAACTGGTGCTCACAGATACTAAGTAGCAGCTTTTTGGGTTTAAGACGCATCTGGGCCATAGCGTAACTAGAAATTTTTAGCTAAGAGGTACTATTATTTCAATTTCAAACTTCAAAGGACACTCATATATTAAAAAGAAAAGGTGAAAAAAAATGAAATAACAATGTATATAAAGCAATTAAATTTGGTTCACTGGTATGGGCAATTGCCCGTATCAGCCACAACGTAGCTCCACTACTGAATCTCGGTTTACATTACCCTGAACCGAGTACAGTCTGGCTGGGTCAGACCTGTATTGGACCGCGAATTGTAGGGTCTACATGATCCTGCAGGTCGAGCTCGAATCCAGGACTGGGATCAAACGCTTGACCCTCTTAGACCATGCATGGTCCGGTGTCAATCACACTGTTACAAAGGCTCGACCAGGGAATTGCGACCAAGATTCATTTGATGACAATGCTAGATGTGGCATCCCTCACACATATAAGATTGGCTATGTTTCAGGTACGGATAGTTTTGTTTAGGTGTTCCATGATGAGAGGTGGAACGCTGGAATGTATAAAAAACACCAACCATATAAATCGGTGCCCATATTGCTTCTTTGGCAGAGATAACTTTTAAACGCAAGCCACTCAAGTTACCACGAGTACGAACTTATAGGCACATTTTAGGCTCAATTCTTTGGTAAATAATCCAATCTAGATTATAAGACTTTTGGCGGCACTGTTAGAGTAGGGACCAGTCCTCGCAAGTGTCGTTCTACTTTGAGATTGTTATGGGTGATAAACACCACACCCATGGTCCATTTCTAGCTTGCTCAGCCCAGACTGGAATATGTACAGTGGTAGGTCACGTGAAGGCAAATTCATGTACGTTCATGCCTAGGGCTGGAAGTGGGCGAAGCCGACACCCCAACGAGCCCAGTGGACTGGCCCACTTCCGGTCCGGTCAGGCCTGTAACTGAAACAACAGAGTACAGCAGACAGGATGGAGGTTGACCCACATTACACTGACCACTCAAGCAACCGAGCCAGGCTTAGGACAAAGGTCCTCATGGCATACGATCGAGTTCACAAAATGGTTTCTCTTCTCTCTCTCGCCATGTCCTTTGCAGCTATAGATTTCATCCTCATAAAAATTTAGCAAAGAAAATCTCGTGATATTTTCTAAGTGTGCAGGAAATTTAAGAAACTATGGCAAAGAATGGAGCCAATCACCCTAGACCTTTCACGACGCAGGCTCGAGCACAACGCCCCATGAAAACAACAGGCCTCGTCTGGTTGCTGAGCGAAGTTGTGCAGAACGATTGCCATCATGAGGAAGCGATTGGCACCAAGGGCTCTCTCACCTTCCTCCGCTGGCTCACCAACACCGTTCCCTACCACAATCCCGTACCCTTAATAAAAGATGACACAGAGATCAAGGAGCCGAAATGTTCGCAGAGGCTGCAGGAATTGAAACCTACAGGGCACACGAAGAAGGTGAGAGCACAGACGCCACCGTTCCCATCTTCCAACACGAAGTTGCAGGGTTCTCTTGACGCGGAGAAGGCAATCCGAGACGGCTCCTCCCATCGCCACGGTGCTCTCTCTTTTTCCGTTCCCCCCTTGTCGCTATCTCCTCCTGCCGTGGTTACAGCTTGGCTTTCTCGTTCTCAACACGAAAAACCAACATGATTCTGAGTGCCAGAAACTAATAATCGCCACCAAATTGCATTTTTCGGGAGAAATACTTCGTACCCATCTGCTTTTAAAACAGCACAAGAGGAATATACTCACAGGAAAATCGGGCATTACCTATGCTTATCAGCAGCTCATCTTCCTATGATTGCATGTTACAGAATCAAGCCTGGAGCCAAGTCTTGCCACTATTGGTCCTTCTGGCTTAGACGCAAGAGCAATTTCCGAACTGCTACCCGATCGAAGTCTCTCCCTACTAAACTACCGGGGTCTTTCAAGATTGAACAGATATTGGGTTACATTAATCGCAATCCCACAAAAAGATGGTAAGTAGAATCTTCTTGTGAAGGCAGAGTGTGTTTTGGCCTTTTTATGATACATTCCAATTTTTTACGAGACACACCTCACAACTCTGACCACTCTAATCTACCTCTTCTTTATTTCTTTTTCCTTTTTTTCCCTTTGGCACTTTATGAGCAGAAAGATAGACAGCTGATCCAAACTGTAATATAAACAGAACTCAGATCCAGTTTATATATAAATCACTAGGAGTAGAGGAATCCTTTACACACTTTATTCTTACTACATTGAGGTTCCATATTAAGCCTTCTACTTCTACAGGCGAAATGGTGATAAAACCACCTTAAGAACCTGGTTACAGGGCTGAAGAATCTATTGGGTGGCCGTGGTATGGGTCTTGTCTTCCTTTTGAAGATGCAGAGCCTGATCATCTTACGAAATCGATTGCTTTTGCAGGTGTTCATCATAAGCCAATAATGCAACTGTTGCGCTCACGGGAGTTGTGGTGGTGCCAAATGATCTCTTACTAAGAAATCTAGTGTTCGAGAACTGGTGCATCTTGAATGAGAAGCTTTCGGATAATGTTGACGGAACAGTCGTCGGGACTAACTTTACTGCCGTTCGTGGGTTAGTTCTAGCCTTCTAAACGCTTCACTAAAAAGAAATAAAAAGTTAAATCAAGAGACAAAAAAAAAACATTAAGTCGTGGCCCAGAAGGAATTTTTCTGACATTAAAATTCCAGAACAATTTTTCTGAAACAAGGTGAGTAAAGTTATTCCAAATGCAAGATGTCATCGAAATTCTGGAACTATTATTCCAGTTTCATGGGCCTGAAAAATTATTCTAGAAAAAAAAGAACGTCTACCCTTTGTTAAAACGTGCAAAAGGTTTGGGTCATGAAGTCTGAAACTAAATCCAGATTTAGACGTCATATTAGGTGTTTACTTTTTAAGGTTATGTTTTCTCATTAATGGCATGGTTGTAGCATTCTTTGTTTTTAATATTATTAGTCCATGGTGTTAAAAAAATTGATTTTATAATATAATCTTAGGGTTCAACAAATAGTTACTACCATAGTTTAAAAAAACACGTTTTTTTTTTTTAAAAAAAGTGTGAAAAAATGTAATAAATTAAATTACCATTGAAAACTTGAAAAAACATGGTTTTTTTGAAAAAAAGTTAAAAACAAAAAAAAAAACATGTTTTAACCTGTTTTTTTCGTGTGTTTTCAATTTTCTTACTTTTTTCATTTTTATATCTTTTTAATGCCAAACTTTTTTTATTTTTTATTTGTTAAAAATTTACTTATCTTTTCATATTTGTGTTATTAGTTTCTCATTTATTTTATTTTTTTTATTTTTAATTTTTTTAAATTTTTAAAAATGTACTGTATTTCTCGGTTTTTTTTAAGCTAGTCATATTATACCCAAGAAAAACCTTGTTGTTTAAAACGATGGAAACATTTGTTGTGACTGGTTACTACTGCTGTCGTCCTTGGCACTTCTCTTCTTCTTTCCTATTTTTCTGTGCATAAGTCTTGGATGACACAGTAATCTCATATTACAATCAAAGCCAGATGTAGAGCATTTACCAGAAGTATGTTCAAAGAGATCTAACTTGTCTTGTTACTCAAGAAATCCCTCGTTTTCTGACGATAATCTGATCTATCATCATCTTTATCTTCTTATTTCTATTCTATGTGATCTCTCATCATTCTTTTCCTTCTTTTTTTTACTGTTTCTTTTGGTATTCTTTTTCATCTATGCTCTTATTGATGTCGTATAGTCCTCTTTTTAGTATGTATTCTCTCTCTCCCTGAGATCTGCCCATAAGTCTGACCATTCTTAGTAGGCCAACGTCCCTTTTGTCTAGTCAGTTCCTTATAAATTAGTAACAACAGTATTAAACCACTCTTTATCATCACAATTGGCTGACGTTTTCATTATTATATCTACTCTATAGTTCTTTGTTTTCCTCTATATTTGGCCTCCAGTTTTGTCCATCTGTCAAGCTTGTGCAAGTTGACAGAAACAAGTTACTATCTTTGCTCTTTTCCAACAGGGCTCTGGCAACCTTTAAAAAAGAAAATGCATAGGTTCACAAAAAGTCTTCTTCTCTTTGCGCCACTTCTAACATGTTTTATCCCCTTAAGTAGGCTCAAAAAAAAAAAAAAAACTTTTGTTTTTTGCTTATATTAGTTTACCTTGATTGAAAGGGAGTTGATATACTGTTTTATTGCTAATTAGAAGTCTCCTTCGTATTCGTCTTTCTTATTTGTCTTTGATTTTTTTTGGTTTTGCTCTTGTTCTTCCCTTGTCAATGGATTCCTCTACACATTCTGGCGGCCAACTTATTAAATCAGCTAGTCACTGAAAAACTCACTCATTGTAATTTCTTGACCAAGAAGAGACAGATACTTTTGTTTACAGAGTCCAGATCTTGATGAGCATCTCGATGGTTCCGCTCTTGCACCACCGAAGGTTATTGTACATAAATCTAAGGATGAGAAAGGTGCCACATGTTACAAGTTCACAAATCCAAAACATACATCGTGGAGAAAACACGACCAATCTTTGGTTGCCTACATCACTTGGACACTCTCTCAAGTATTGGATACTCTTTCATATGATTACACTATAGTAGAGCTATGGAATCATTTATCTCAAACCTATTCTCAAATATCAGAGGCACGGGTTTCATTTTTTAAGCTAAAAAATTCAGAATTTGAAGAAAGGTTAGATGAAGGCCATCACCCATAAGTTGGCAGTCATTGCTAGTGCTATTTCAGATAAGGACATAGTTCAGCAACTTATAAAGCACTTAAAACTTGATTTTGACATGCTTACTATAGCACTGTAGTGTCTTCCGCAGCTGCCCACTTTTGAAGAACTACAGGCAATGCTTCTTCATCACGAGAATATCATGAAGCAAAGAGCAGACGAAAAAGATTCAACCAGTTTTCATTCAGTGCTTGCTACAGACTTTCGTAGGTTATGGACGAGGGAATGAAGGACAACAAGGAGGCAGGGGCAAAGGTCGTTTTGGACATGAAGGACGAGACATATTGCCTACACCCATCATTGCAGGGAGCTCTACTACAAGAAATCAAAAGGGAATCCCTACATGCTTCCAATGCAATAAAAGGGGACATGTGAAAGTTGACTGTTGGTTTAACCCACAGAATAAAGAAAAAATGCATAAGCCTGAAAATAAACCAGCTAACTTTCAGGGAACTAGGATACCACGAGGAGACGTACATCAGGTCTTATTGTCAGCCCTATCACAAACGACGTTCAAGCAGAATGGTACCGTCAAATTTACTCCTGCGGTCTATGTTAAGGATCTTCAAACGAATGAGATGTTCGCTAGAAAGGGGAGAGGGGTGGACGACGTGGAAACATATATGTCTTCAAGGAGAATCCAATCATCTCTCTTCAGTTTCTTCAGTCTATGTTTTTCAGTTGGAACCATCGAAGCCTTCTTCAGAGTCGTCAAAGTGTTTCCATTCTATTTCGCAGGGTGGCTCTAGCTATTGTAATAAACTTGCACGATCATTTTGAGAGATTTTAGTTGAAGTTTTGTTAAAAGTGTTGTTTCTAGCAATCTTATTCCAGAGTCTAGTTTGCCACATCCTTCATAGTCTAAGAAGTGCTCGAGTTGTGAACTCGATAAGAATCATGTTCTTCCATTTCATATTATTAATGAAAGAGCTTAAGGCCTTTTGAAATTGTTTGCTCTGACCTTTGGAGACCCGCTCCTATTCATTTTTTTTTTTATCTGAAAGCCTATATTATATTATCATTTTCATTGATTCATATTCCCGTTATATTTAGATATATTTCATGAAACATAAACATGAAATATTTCAAAATTTTCATTCTGTAGTTTAAACAAAATTTTCCCAGATATTGTGCATCTGCAAATACTCGTCAAAGGATTTTATCTCTTGCTCAGATACCACGCAACAAAATGAAATTGTAAAAAAAAAAGAAAAAAAGACATCCGTAGAATAGAAAGTGCTATGGCACGTTATATGACAGTAATGTGCCCACTAGCCTTTGGACGAGGGCTTTTCATACATCGGTCAACATTATAAATTGTCCCCCTAGAACAAAAAATCTCATTATATTTTATTTGATCAACGTCCATGCCATAATGGAATGCATGTTTTTTGGTGTATATATTATGTGCATATTGATTCATCTTTGAGAAATAAGTTTAAATACCAAAGGGGCAAAACGTATATTTATAGGATCTGTAGACTAGTATAAAAGATATCGGTGTTATGATCCCACTTCAAACCGTGTTAGAACCTTCAAAAATGTTGGTTTTGATTAACAAGAGTTTGGCATGAATCCGATCTTTCGGCACTTTTCCTCTCCTTCCTTGCTTTTTTGTGCAAAAGTTTTCGGTACTGATATTACAAAATCTTAGACTCGCAGCATTAGTTATATTATAACAATTGAAGCTGTTCATGAAGCACAAAGATAGTGTTGCGGAATAGGTACATCTGGATGTGAAAGTAAATGTACTCCAATTGCTAGGCACGACATCGAGGGGAACAACATGCATAACCAACGATCGGTGAAAATCCAGAAATCAGCTGGCATAGCATATTTAAACAACGCATGCATTTTGAAAATTTTAAGCAGGAAGCTGATCATGACCTACTTGCTCAACTACAAAAATGGAAACGAAAAGATCACAGTCATAGGCAGCACGGATGAACACTACCAATCTATCATTAGTAAAAGTATAAAGGGATTAATCCCAGTCTCTTCATCCACTATGTCAATAACAAAGCTAGTAAATAAAGAGATGAATGCAATTGTCATCTGCACAAGTACTAGAATTTGACTGTCAACATACAAAATGAAAATACGCATTCATAAGATTTATTTACCAGCAGTCACAGCATTCAAGTTGAGAATGCCCTTAATTTTGAAGCCTAACAGGATCATTCTTCAACTGAATTATGAGGAATTTTTTTTTTTTTAAATTATTATATAATAGAAATGATAAACCTCCTCCTCCATTTGTTACTTAGGCAACAAGTATCCGACTGTCAATCACATTTTGCTTCAGCCTTCTCGTCATCTTCTAAATGGATTTGAAATAGAATGACAACAAATTCCAGTTGTCATGTTCAATGATGCCAAAAGTATAAGAGCAGCTCAGTTGCCCAAGCATATGAATGACCAACTATGGTTCACTAAAATCGCAAAGGACACACAAGGACACCAGGAACTCCAAATATTTCTCTTTATCAACCATTTTATTCAATTCAAAGTTGTACTGCTTGTTTGAGAAGCACCTATAAATTATGCTACAGTGTACTGATGTTCAATACAAGACTGTTGGGGCACAAGACAATCATGGTCTAACGTGTGCTATGAGCCAATACTATAGTCATATTTCATTAACCTGTTCTTTCAACAGAAAAATGGGAAGCACTAGATTTTCACCTCACCTCTCTTAGAATATCCATTTGCACGCAAGCACCACAGTTCATAATTTTCAGGAGCTAGCCAGATTAAAATGCTAAAGCACAGCAATCCTTGCATGATATCTTATGCACAGTAAAATACTAATATTACAATAAACTGCGAAATTCTAAACAATGGTGGTCAAGTTCCTCATGTTTTGGAGAAGGGAGGATGATAAATTTTCTTCAAAACTAATAAACTCCTTTCAAAGTGCAATTCTGAGAGGATGTTCTTATGAAGTGACCAGTATCACTACAAATTTTATTAAAGAGCTACCACTTCTATAATTCTCTCAATTGCTAATCCTGCTTTAAGACCCCTTTTTTCACATGCTACGGTTCAGAAACTTCTGCATTTTTTCCCATGTTGCTTTACATTACAGGACAAGATAAATATCTAGCTAAACTGAGTACCTTCTGTTTATCAAAGTAAATTTCAAAAGTTCCCGCCTATTACCTCTTTGTTTCCCATAAAAATACTTTGACCCAGAAAGCAAAGGAAGGAGAAATAAATGATACAGTCCGGAAATGATAGGACAAGTGACAAACATCAAAAGACGAGAACGGGATTTCACTTGTATCACACAAACAAGTATAACTGCTTAATTGTTTTCCAAGGGGAGGAAAAGTTCAAATTTAATTATAAATAAATAAATAGTGCAATTAACAAGCAGATCTACAATCCAGTGCCGAGCAGTCAAAGGTCTACAGTCAGACATCGCTTACAATTCAGATTGAAGCAGCTTTTCTTTTGCATAGAATGCATTGTTGTGTATATTTTCCTTCCCAGGCTCTTCGGCCTTGACATTGAGTTCCACAACCTAAAAGGACAGCATAGAAGCATGAGTCATATCATCTGAACTTATGCATTTCTCCAATGAAAATGAATGGTCAAATGTCATGCTTTTTCTTAAGAAATACATAAATGTAATGATCATAACATCTGATAATAAATTTTCCCTTTCCATTTTTTCTAATACTTCTTAGATATTCCTAGTACTATTGAATGCTTTTGACTACATTAAAGGAGGAACCTGCTACCCTTGCTTGAGTAAGGATTAACTGATTAAGCATGGATAGGCAATGGTAGCAGGAAGACGTCAGCAGATGCCCTTGGGATAATATATGAAAGCATGAAAGGTATATGATATCCAATTTAGAACTATTACACTTTTGTATTTTAATGATGGTTACACATTTTTTAGCCATAACATGCATATAAAAAGCTAATACAGGATGATGCAATAAATGCAAAACTGTGGCCACAACATGCCTCACTCTGGAGCAGATGTTGAACTTCTAACTTTCAGCAGCCTTACTTACAAAATACCTCTTTTCATTGGTTTCTAATGATTGAACATTCAATAGCTTAGGTGTCACCGCTTTTCCAAAAGTACTTGTTTCTCAAGAACATGAATTTGCCAGCACTGTTAAAAACAGCATTATTCAGCCACGTTCGGGATTGTTTCTCAAAAGAAAATGGATCATGCACGTTTCCTTATTTTGTCTCTCCCATTTACTAACCCAAGTTGTCAAATTGTTAGCCAGGCACAGACCATTCAAGATCCTAAAAAACCAGTCAGCACGAGTCGGTCCAAGTCAAAACTGAACTTTACAACATTGCAAGTATATTTTGGGACTTGCTTTTTCATGACCCCCACTTTCGTCTCTCACTCTCACCAACTTTCTCTCTCTCTCCACCCCCCCCCCCCCCCCCCCCCTCCTCACCTGGCGGCCAAAAAAGAGACAACCTTTTTCATTCTTAATTTTTTTTTTTAACGTTTTCCCTCTTCACAACCATCCATCCTGCCCTACGATTGATGGATTCTAAGAAGATGAAGAGACCTAAAAACCATCCCTAAAAATGGAACTGATTGAACCCACTTATATGTATATATTAAACAGTAGGACTAATCAGATTTCTGACAGTTAACAAATTAACCGAGACCTACCAATGAAGGGATGAATGTAAGACCAAAATGGTTAGATAAATATCATCTTTCCAATGGAGAGACTAGACAAAAGGAGGTATCCGGGCAATGAAAAATAAAGCTAAATCAAACCTACCTGATTGAAAGTCTCAACAGGTTTACAATCAACAGCCATATCCATAGAAGCAACAAAGAAATGTTGATGAACTGTCCATAGAAGCAACAAAGAAATGTTGATGAACTGGTGCAATTGTAGTACCATATTTTCTACACTTACCAGGTTGTAAAGCTCCTAAGCTAAAAATACCTGTAAGGTTAACTTCTACCTCAGTTTTCCCATCCTAAAACAGAAATGAAGCAGATCTCATTTTCAAAGCCCAACTCCACATGTTTCTAACCAGCAAAAGAAATGACTAAAGAAGATGCCCTGTAGAGGAGAACATTCATAAGTACTTGACTACTCAATCCATAATGAAATAATCAAAGATCCAACATAAAGAAATTCCAGATTCATTGAAACAAGGAGACTCATAAACTCAAAACGAGTAAATAACTTATGAAAAAAGCACAAGCATTTTTTTTATGATTTATGGTTCACCATCTGAAATCGGTCCTAGAAGAGAAACTTGGTTGCCCTTCTAGTATAATGAGAAAACATTAGTAGCATTATGTGGAAAAAGTATATTACCAGCAGCCAAATATTTCCAGTATATAATTAACCATTAAATGTTTCATATGAAACATTTCAATGATAGCACAATAATCATAGTAACAGTTACAAAAGGTTATGACTAAATAAGATAGCCAAAAGGTTATAACTAAATAAGGTAGCAAACTAACATCAAATCTGTAGGAAACCAATTACTGTTTTCACTGAAGCAATGAAGAGCAGGTTCTGTGTTTTCAGCTCAGTTAACAAGCTAAACACAGATATTAATACTGTCAATGGAACATGGTTGAAGAAACATCTTCTGAAATTCTCATAATGTTGGTTATTTGTATTTTGCCGCTTATGTTACACAAGTATCTCTTTTGCAAGAATACATGTCCTTGCACCATAAAATGCAAGAATAGATATCAGTGCACCAGGAAGTACAAGAATTAAAGAGAACCATGATGGTAGAAACTTATCACAACTTTACCTTGAATTTGATGGGACATGCATAAAAGCTTAATAGATCAAGGCAGCAGATATATGTACTTTCATGGTATTGAACCCCTCTCTGCAACTACAAAAGACTGTAATACCTGCAGACAATCAAACTTCATAGAAATTGCTGTTTCCTCATGTAGGAAAAAGACATTGAAGATGAGAATGTTCTAATGAAAACAGCAAGGCATGCCATGAAAGTATGCAGGGGCATTCCCTAATGAACAAACTACTCTCCCACATTTGAATTCACTAACCATCAGTAGGACCAGACTTGATATTGATAAATCTTAGCCCTACCGAGCAGCAGCGGCCTGGCTGAGTTGAACTTAACAGACCAAGAGAAATGTGTCTGAATTCAATCATTTTTACAGGAAAAAATGCACACACACACACACACACACACATATATATAAACACACAGAGAGATGCCCATAAAGACTAGTAATCTTACTCCTTCACAAAGCAGCAGAGGCCTTACTGAGTTTGAATTTCAACAGACCAAGAGAAATGCAAGATGGACAATAAAATGATGAATGCAGGAGCTGATTTGCAAAGATGGAAGTACTCTGCAGATGAACTGGCATAAGATGCAATGGACATGATTATTATTTTTTGAGGGAAACAATGCTAGCATTAAATGTTGGTGAGGTAATTGGCACAAGTTTCTGTTGAATCGTTGAACATGACACAAGCCCAGGAGTATTCAAAAGCTAAATATAAAGGTTGAAGCAAAATCTGGCTGTGTTACCTGGTCAAGTGAATCTATTTTCATTTATTGGCAACAATTTGTCCAGGGCCAAAAACTCATGACGTAGCTTCCCTTGTTTCCTGAGCAATAAAGATATGCTTCTGAAGCATTTTGGCCAGATTTAGCTTGCCAGTTGTAATTCATGCTGCTTCTACATTACTATCCTCTGTCAATGAGTTTGACATCCAAGGAATAATTGCATTCACCATTTCAGTATTCAAAGTCAATGTAAAGAACATTATGCTGCTTTATGAGTCCATGTAACCCATACAATGTTTGAGTGCTTAAATCTGTCTATCAATATGGTATGGTTGCAAATCAATGTTTATCCCAAAGCTGTGCCGTGTATAAACAAGTCAGAATCCTACACAATTCAGACTTTCCCCTAATCTTTTTCAGTGCCCAAGTTCATCTAGCAAACATCATGACTTTTGTGAAACAATGTGCCGTTGAAGGTTATATTGCGTACGAAGTGAGCAGTAGTTATCTCAATTTTACTCCCAGTTTATAGTCACCTCACCCAGTAAGGATACATTACAAGTCCATTTTACATCTGAAATATGATCACTCTCAAGTTTACATTTGGTAGTATCCTTGCATGTTTATTTGTGCATCCTCAGATTACAAAGGATCACATCGATCCTAAGTAAAACAGCTAACTGTAAAACACATGATCAAGATTTAAGAGTAAAACGTGATCTTTCAATGACTACAACTTGTATACAAGCAGTAGTGCATACAGTATTTACTGCGTACACATTAAGAACTAGATAATTGTCACCAGTAAATGAAAAGGATGTAGAAAGTGACACAAGTAGTAGAAATGGAGGTGAACATCTTGAAAACATTGTGGGGGCATTTGATAGATGCAGATTTGAGATCCAAGGTGATTTTCGATCATTGAGAATCTCAGATCCATGGATTTAAGGTCAGACCCTCTCCCATCAAACCTCAAATCTGAGGTTTTGGCCATAAACTGAGGATCTCAAATCCTTCTTTTACAGTGGTAAAAATCCAGTGTTTGTTTACAATGTGGATCCCACATAAAAGGGTTCTTAGATCAGCCTTAGGTCTGAGATCCAAGGTGTGACTTGGGAAGCAGCAAGAAGCCAGAAAACATGGAAGTGAGTTCTAAAAAAGGAAGCAAATTTCCTGGTAAATAAGGTACATAAACTAAAACTACATGAGCAGAAGTGGCAAACAGTGCAACCTTAAGTTGTCTGCCCGTCAGTTCCTTTTTCCCTGTTTTCTTTATCAGCATAAACAGCAGTTCTGGTCCATGTCCATTTTCATTTCTACTTGTCTAACTAAGATCCTAACTAAAGATATAACTATTTCTCCACACTGCATCCACCAAACATTTAGTTAAAAAGTAAACCATCAACATTTTAAACATATCAACAGAAAATGGAAGGATAGACAGCAAACGAACACCACAATCCCACAATCTTGCATCTGCTCGGGTTGTAGAAAATAGGTTTGAGTTTGACTAAAGAAAGAGACCAAACAAGAAATGATAACTGTGCTTCCTAAGTCCGTATCTCAAGCACCCACAGAAAGATCTTGCATCTCACAGCCATCTATAGTTGTACAAAGATAACATAAGCAAATATGATATATATTTCGCTGGCACACCATGACATTAAGGTTTGCAGTTTGCACAATTGTGACTCTTAAACCAAATGACAACGAGTTCATATGCAAACTAATCCACGAACATGAAACTTGGTTTCCATTAGATTCTCCAACCCTTTCTCATCTGAGGAGGTCTAAAGAGTACCTGATAGCTGATACTGTTACGATGTACCCTAACCTAACCACATAGCATCAGGCAAAATGCCAGTAAAACTAACATCCATAACTTTCGCTTGAATGATGGAAAAACAAAATTTTACAGTTAGAAGACAAGGTATTCAACAACCAAAGACTGGGCCATGATGACCAAAGAATTAGGCTAAGTTTAATGCTTAAAACGGTCAGGATCAGTTATCAACAATGCATCCACAAAGTAAGCGTGTATTCGATGAGACCAAACACAATCACAAAGTCCACCAAGAAAGGCAAAGAAAGAAAGTAACGGAAAGGAGAAGCGGAATATATTGACAGTAACACCCTAATGTTTCTGGCTATAGTATATTAATTGCATAAGCTGGGATACCAACAAAAGCCAAAAGCCCCGAATTATCCAACTAGGAGTAACATGTATATACAGACAAAATGTTCAAGTAAAACAATTATAAGGAGGACCAAGGCACAACAAGTACAAAGTGAAAACTGTCTTCCTTCTCTTCCTTTTTCTCTTATTAGTTCTAAAGGGGCAAGCCACAAAAAAAGATATTACAAATGAAGCTCCAAGAGGGCAGTAGAAATCCCTCCGTCTTGATCACAAAATAAAGACTTACAAGCATAGCTCAAGTTGTGTCTGTCAACCAATTCATGTTTCTTTTAACTGCCACTCATGGGGAATCCCTACCACAAGCTAGACCGATCCCCATTAATCCATCAATTGTTACCTCTGCCATAATTTTATCCTTGATGTCAGCAAACTCCCACCAATTCTAGATGTCAGCTCAATGTTGTGCCCATTGGATGCTCTTGAGGTCGATTCCTTCCTTGACCATCTCATACAGAGGGCTCATCTCCCTCAGTTTCTCAACCTGCTTCACTGTTAGCTCAATTGCCCGGTCAATCTCCGCCTCAGTAGTGAACCTCCCAATCCCAAACCTGATTGACGTGTGAGCCATGTCCTCCTCAACTCCGAGTGCCCGCAAAACATAGGAAGGCTCCAGGCTTGCGCTGGTGCAAGCACTCCCACTTGAGACGGCCACCTCCTTCAACCCCATAAGTAGGCTTTCGCCCTCCACATAGGCGAATGACAAGTTCAAGTTCCCAGCGTACCGATGGTCCATGCTACCATTCACGACCACTCCATCGAGCCTTGCCCTGATACCATCAAGCAGACGCTTCTGCAACGCCTCAACCCTCCTTGAGTCATATACCATCTCCTTCGCAGCGATCTCACAGGCCTCCCCAAACCCCACGACGAGCGGGGTTGGGACTGTGCCACTCCTGATGCCACGCTCCTGCCCACCGCCATTCATCTGTGGCTCGACACGCACTCTTGGGCGCCGCCGGAGGTACAGAGCACCAACACCCTTGGGACCATAGATCTTGTGAGCGCTGAGTGACATGAGAGAAATATTCATCTTCTCAACGTCGATGGGTATCTTCCCAAGTGCCTGCGCTGCATCAGTGTGGAAAGGGATGCCCTTCTCACGGCATATGTGTCCGATCTCAGCGATCGGCTGTACGACGCCGATCTCATTGTTGACAGCCATGATAGATACAAGACCGGTGTCGGGGCGGATAGCGTCACAGAGGCGGTCGACGTCAACGAGGCCATCGGTTCCGACGGGGAGGTAGGTTACTTCAAAGCCTTCTTGTTGAAGGTGACGGCAAGAGTCAAGGACACACTTGTGCTCCGTCTGGGTGGTGATCACATGCCTCTTCTTCTCGCGGTAGAAGCGCATGACCCCCTTAACGGAGATGTTGTTCGACTCGGTGGCACCTGAAGTGAAGAAGATCTCCTTGGGATTGGCACCCACAAGAGCTGCCACTTGCTCCCTCGCACGCTCTACTGCCAGATCGGACTCCCATCCATAGAGGTGAGTCCGAGAGTGGGGATTGCCGAAGCGAGCAGTGAAGAAGGGAAGCATGGCATCCAGCACTCGCGGGTCCACCGGCGACGTCGCTTGCATGTCCAGGTACAGCGGCCTGCCAGCAATCCGCACACCCTTCATCGAGATGTTGCTGCCTTCATCCCCGGCATCACCGCTAGAGGAGGAAGTGAGCGGCAGTTCAGCCCTCTCCACAGCGGCCGTCGCGGTGGACATCGGCCGGAGGGATCGTCCACCCAATCGTAAGGCAGTGGCAAGGACACTCCGCTTCATCCTGTTGTATGCCAGCGATGACTGGCTGGAAACAGAAAAGCAACTGTTATTGAAACATTTGCCTAAGAAAAGCATACAATCCAAACATCAAATGACTTATAATCACAGTCCTTGCAGATACAGGTTCTAATGGAGTATTGATTGACCTGCTGAGAAGAGTGTGGTTCACCTCTTCTTTCAATTCAAGAACTGACAAAATAACAACATGTATAACAAGAAGTCGGATATCATGGCCAGAAAAAATTAGAATACAGACACAGACGCACACAAGGAGACCTCGGAGTGTTCGTCGTTGGAATTAGTTGGACTGTGATACACAAACACTCCAAACAGTCATTGGAATCAGTTGGACTGGGAAATGTTCTGCACAAACACAACGACAATTTTGAGACACAACAAAGACAGTTTAAGAAAAAAATGACAGAGAGGCTGCCGGAGACACCCCTGTGTGCGTCGGACGACCGTACACCAGCGGACAAAAAGGGGGCTGACGACAAGAAAGGAGGCTGTTCCGGCAGTCCCATTCTGTCACACAGAGACCGTGTGCGAGAGAGAGAGGGGTTGTGGAGCCTCTTTCTCCGACGATCGGGATGAGGGTATAGGCAGTGAGAGAAGCCGACATACCCGGTTGACGACTAGGCGAGCGCTGAAGACGAGAGGCAGGGATGAGGAGAGCCGGCGGTGGGAGGAAGTCTCGCCGGCAGGAGACAGCGTCTAGCGGATATCCGCAGCGTCCAGAGGTAGAGCGGGGAGGAGATCTCGAGCGCGGGGAGACGGAGAGAAGGAGAGCGGGAAAGAAACAAGCAGAGGGGAGAAAGGGGGGAAGGAGGAGGAGGAGAAAGGGAGGGGGAACGAAGATGACGAAGGCGGCGGGCAAGGACTGAGGACAGAACCAGAGGTCGAGGGTTTTCTTGCTGTCGTTTTCTGCTTTCGGGGTGACGCCCGTGATGAGTTCATAAAACCAGCTCCACATACTTGCTTGCCGCGTCGACGGAGATATTTAACTGGATATTAAGGAACAAGTACCTGGCTTTGTTCATAATTGGAATGTGTCTGGCCAAACAGGACAATCAAAGCTGAAACACAGTTGAGCTTTGCTAATGGAAATTCTGATCCTTAGGGGTCGAATTTAATCCATTTTTATGAAAACCAAAATTTTTAATGAGTTTCAGAATCTTTTTCTTTTTTTTGGTTTCCATGACACATTCAAAGCCCAATTGTTGAATAACGGGTAGTAGGTTTTTCACTTTCTTTATAAAATCAAATTTCAAAACCGAATTTTCCTCAAACCCAAGTCAAGCTTTACCTTGATCGTCTCTCTCGAAATACACTTAAGTTTCAGAAAAGGCTGTTTAAAAGAAAAGAGAAATAGACATTTCAAAGATTTTCCTGCAAAAGATGTTTACTCAAAAGATTGTTTATAAGAAACATAGACATTCCAAAGAAATTCCTGCCAAAGATGGTAATTCATGGGGCTTTCTTAAAGTCACTTACTAACACTAGCTGGTGAAATTGGAGTGAATTTTTATTTGAGGTCACCTTATCTAATGATAATGACTGTAATCATTTTCGAACCAGGCTTGAAAAAAAAAAAAAAAAAATTGAATAGCGTAAACTTTTTAAGAAAAGATTGGTGAAATATGCAATAAACTTTTCTTCTCCAGATAACATAAAACTCTTAAACAAAAGCCTTTTCAACCTCGGAAACAAGGGAGCAGGTTGCTTGAAGAAGCACGGGATTTTTCAATTGAGAGGGTCATTTTCAAATTAAAATAATATTCTGGTGCCAACACGAATATCCTAAAATGTGTGACAATGAGGCTGGATTTCTATGTCCCATTGCAGTCGCGCGCGCAGGTCATGAACGGAGTTGGATGACATGAAAGCGTTAGAGAATAACAAAATATATATTATAATTTTTTCTTCCCGAAATTCTCGGGGAAAGTTTCAAATTTCAATGGTCGAGCTCACCAATGGTTTGGATCAGATTTTGGTTTATGTGTGGCCAGATCCGATTCACTCTGATCGTGGATCTTGGATTGGAGAACCCGATCCACGCATCCATTTCCTACTCTCTAAGCAGTTGCTTGTAAACTGTAATAATAGACATTCTCAAATGGGTTTGGATCAAAAACCTATAGCGAGCCCCGGCCCCTAGATAATATCGAACACATTTTTTTAGTCAAGATTCTGAAGTGAATTTTTATTTGTTTTTCATGAACAGTAAACTGGAATTCTGTTGATGGTCGGTCGATCAATTGTCTCCAAACTTTGGTTCCTATGTGATTCCTGTATGAGGAGAATAGTCTTTTCTTCTTCCTTGGGAGATGTGGGTGAGCTTGGTATCCAACAAAAGCAAAGGAAAAAGGCAGAATAAGGGGGTAACTTTTAATGTTCCATCAGATGAGATCACTTCCTTTCCGCCCTCAAGCTATGTTAGTTCGTGCCAACAAGCCTTCTTTCCTTCCTTCCTACTCTTCCTTCTGGAATAATGGCCTGTTCATCTCCTGCTTATATGCCATGGAGGTGGTATTAATGCTCAACTCTGGGAAATCTAGTCCTAGGGAAGCAGAACCATGTCTGGGAGTTGCAGAAGCTTTGCTGTCTACGTCTTCTTCTTCATCAACTTGATTCTTCGCACATCCGCTTCTGTTGTCTCTGTTGGTGACTTTAATAAGGATTTCTACATCACATGGGCTCCTGATCATGTGAATACCTCTACTGATGGACGAGAAAGAAGCTTAAGACTCGACCAGCAATCTGGTACGTACCTGAACAAGGTTTCAGTCGTCATCACAGTTCATAAACTCAATATTATATATTTCACACTTGAAAAATATCTGTACCAGATATTTCCGCCTAATTTTGGAACAAAATGTGATGGTTTATATCATCAAAATATCCGCAGAGAACGTAATGTGGTAAACCATTGAGACAATATCATTGACATGTCGGTCAGAGTCTCTAATATTTGCTTTTAACTTGTTTTAGATTACACGTTAATTACCTCACTACTTTTAGCTTCTTTTATACATTTTTTTCTTCTAATTATGTGACAAGGAGATGCTAACGTTGCCAACTAAATCTTAAACCATATTTTGAAATAAAAAGTCCAAAGAAAGTGCTCAGTCATTGTTGAGAACAAAGATGGTGGCTATTATTTGGTTAATTTTGATGATGACCAATCTTAACTAGACTCGGTAGTAGGGTCTACATTGAATCGGAATGAATCTACCTTGTCACCAAATTCCTTGTTGGCTTTATGCATGGCTCGAGCTTAGAGATCTGTCCAAAATCAATGAGTTGGCTGTCGCATATATACCCTAGCCTGTTAACTTAGTTGGAGTATTTCTTTTGCTCCATATTATTCTTTGTCCGCATTAATGGACAAGGAGCAAACTTCAAGTTATGTATATGCATTGAAATCAATTCTGCAGTTTAAGAATTTGGATTCAAGCAAACAACTGATGAACTGCCAAATGTGTTCAACTACAGGCTCTGCATTTGCGTCAAACTCCATGTTCTTGTTCGGGCAGATTGACATGCAGATAAAATTGATTCCCGGACATTCTGCCGGCACCGTCGTCGCGTATTATGTTAGTTCTTTCAATCCTAGATCCCCTTAATTTGATCGGGGGCCTATTATTTCAATTGGATGATCTGCTCGCGGCGGTAATGCTAACTGATCTTGGTTGCATTGCAGTTGACATCTGCTCAGCCTAACAGAGATGAGCTCGATTTTGAATTCTTGGGCAATGTGAGTGGGCAGCCCTACATCCTTCAAACGAATGTTTATGCCGATGGATTTGGTAACAGGGAGGAGAGGATGTACCTGTGGTTTGATCCAACAGCAGATTTTCATACATACTCTGTCCTCTGGAATCTTCATCAAATTGTGTAAGTCGGTTCCCCTTCACCATTGGACTCTGGTTTTTGAAGTTTTCAGTTCAGAATGTAGACAGATTTTGTTCGAACTTTTTGTCAATAAAAATTGTTACTGAAATTTGATGGCCTTGATTTAAAGATGTGAAACATTTGCTATTGAAAATGTTCGATTATTAGATGTGTGTGAATCACATCCATGAAATTGTTTATCCATCCGTGACATCACCAATTGGTTTTGGGGCAGGAAACTGGTAAAACAACTGTTCATGCTTAAACTTTTCTTCCCATTTCAGGTTTATGGTGGACTGGCTGCCCATCAGAGTGTATAGAAACCATGCAGACAAGGGTGTTCCTTACCCAAGGTGGCAGCCAATGGGGCTCAATGCCAGCCTATGGAACGGCGACAGTTGGGCGACACGCGGCGGCCAAGACAAGGTGGACTGGACCAAGGGCCCCTTCATTGCATCCTTCAGGAACTACAAGATAGACGCTTGCATCTGGAGGGGCAACCCAAGGATCTGCAGGGGTGCAAGCACTGGTAATTGGTGGAACAAGCCTGCCTATAGGACGCTGACACCTAGGCAGAGTCGCTTGCTGAGGTGGGCAAGGAAATACCATCTCATCTACGACTACTGTGCTGACAAGCAAAGATTCAAAAACAACATGCCCAAAGAGTGCACCCTCCCAAAGTACTAATTCCTGTTTGTCAAAGGTTACAAGTTGTCCCGATCTGGTTTGAGGCATTTATCACTTTTAGTTTAATGTATCCAATACCATTTCAGATCATATATATATAATGTTGCCAACAATATTGATTTATAATGTATGAACAATATTTCTCACATCCGATTTGAAGATATTCAAATATATTATAGCTTCTTAAGTGCCCGGGTTCGACGATCATGTGACAACATGAGTCCTCCTGTGTCATAAGGAAGACAGCCAGAAATGGCACATCTCAGAGATGGGGAAACCAACTACAGGACGAGAGTCTACTAGAATTGAGGCCCACGGGCTGAATTATTAAAGTGGGGGATCTCATCTCATCTGTCATGGAGGTGCTGGTGTGGCCCTACTAAGGCAAGTGGTTTTTTTTATTGGATCTTAGATCCACCACACTCTGAAAACTTTCACATCCTCCCATTAATTTACACTCTCAACAGTAAATGAAAGGAGGGAGGTTAGATCTGAAACATATGGGCCCTCCATCATTCCTCAGCTGGTGCACCCTTGAGATCTGATGTCAAATGCAAAATTCAGGTCGAATTAAGATGGGACCTCTCAAAACTAATGTATTTACTTGATATATACGCCCAGTCAGTCTATTCATTAGGTACATATACATTACATGTTTTTGTAATTAGAGTTCTAATTACATAGTTTCTAATATTTCTTTGCAACATCTCTTATCTATCTTTGGAAATGCGTTCATGATTTCTGTTGATATCTAGAGAAAAAATATAAGTTTTTTGTTTTTTAGAAGTCACTTTATTTTGGAGCCATAGTCGTGACCGTACTAGCTAGGATATGAGCTTATTATAATAGCACATGCATTCAACATGAAACACTAGGCTTTCTTCCTCAATCGCTTCTGTAATTTCACTAGTTAGCACAAGTTTTAGCATGCATGCTTATTAGTCCCAAAGGGGGGCTTTTCAAACAGAAGTATCTGTTTTCGGCAACAAGGGCAGATGGATTGGGTCTTGAGCCACGGTATGACACAGGCGGAGTGGAAGTAGTGGGCGCAAGGAAGGTGCACCAAGAGCTCGCCCGCTTTGAAATGGTCCAGGCAGACTGCACACTCTTCATGGCGGGGGCGCCCCCAGCCCAACTTGCTCCACTGGAACTTCTTCGTGCTCCGTTCTTTCTTTGAACCAAACACTTGTAAGTGTAGAGGACCTATAAGCAGCCTCGACTCGATTTCTTCATCCTCAACCCTGTATAATCAGGCATCCATTAGTAGACGATCGAGATCTACGATATTTCACTTAGTCTGTTAGAATGATCATATATTCTACAGCAGTACAGCGCCTATGCATGGATAACCCTTACACGATGAGTAATTAAGGCCTTGGAGCTGTTGGAAGACGAGAAGTCTTTTGAATTTCAGTTAGTGTCCTCAAAATGGGTTAGCCCAATAGCTTGGAATGGGGGTTGGTAGCTGTAAGTAAAAACATTAATCACCTGTGTTTAAAAAAGAAGTCATCGATATGCAAGTTGAAGTATAGCAAAGGTGACATCCTCAAAAGGTTGGGTGAGATCTTCAATTCTCTGCTGAGCAGCAGGTCCTTGCTCACTCGAAAGTTTTGATTAGTGGACATGTTGGCTAAGATATGATACATTCAATCTTTTCAAAGCAAAGTTTTGAATATTCATGAAAGTTTTCAAAGGGTAATCAACAAGTATATGCTAGAACTTGTTTTGGAAGGAATTATTTCTCAAAGGGTTAAGTCCAAAGAAGTACTTCATGTTGGGCAGATCCGTTGTACATTTTTACAGGTGGTAGCGACCGTGGTTGGTTGAAGAATTTTACCTAGGAAGGCAGGGAATTTAAGGAGATCGAACAAACTCGGCACTCACGTACTCTATTTGCAGTAATGAGAAGGACAGGCTTAAACTGGTTAAGCAAAAGCAAATGAAAGAACAAACGTCTAACAAGAGATGTGCAACTTTAAAGCATCTTTAACTTAGAAAAAGGCCTTGAATATTATATGTGTAGGACCCATATGACCCTGTCCGGCCTACCTTGTGTATACAGTTGGGACAAGTTTCACGTGTGATGTTGGCATTGAAAACAACAAAATAACTTTGTTCATGTAAGGAGCGCCATACCTTTCCATTATCGGTGGGTTGTCTCTCCTTTTATGAAACCGATTTCATGGTAAAAAAAATCAGGGAAGTGGAAGAAAATGAAACAAAAAGATGACAAGAACTCAGTCAAGGTCCAATTTTAATTCGGTACAGACTACAGGGTGGTGAAAACAGAGCCACTTGCCATGGCAAGTTAAGGGCATTTATTTTGGTTATGTGTAGGATCTCTTGTCAACTTGGTGCATACTGTGGAGATGGATTCCAAAAGACGTTTGGTACAAGGCTTTAGCGGACACATAATTCATTCTTTGCTCATAGTACCCAGAAGATAGCTACGAGACAAGCCGGGATTTGACTGCCAAGAGATACAACAGATGTCCAACATGATGGTTAATTTATACCAGAGTCCAGCCCTCGTGGGCTTACAAACGAATTACTAAGCCCAAAGATGGAAAGAGAAAACCCAATTGAAATCAGGATCGTGTACATGATGCAAATTGCAAAGCTATCTGCAAGGGAAAATTCGAAAGAGATGGGCACCTCAAGAGTTTACTCTTCTCAAGTGGTCGATTCAGCTCCGTTTTATCCTTTGTCTAACTGAGAAGAACTAAAAATGATGTCATATCAAGGAGGGACTCCTAGAAAAGAAAAGGGGAAAAAAAACCAGCATGGACACCAATGGACATTATATATCATTTAGATGACGACGACGACGACGACGATGATGCTGCCACTACTCCAAGGCTTCTTGTTTGATATGAAGACGATGATAATGACTTGAACCGCCCCAAAAAACTCCCTCATCTACGTCTAATTAAGAGGACGTATCTGACTGCGATTGTCTGTGAACTCTGCGTGCATCCGTGCTTATGTGGGATCAGATCAGTTTCTAGCGAGTGCTTGAGCAGCGCAAGAATATGGTTCACACATTTAGAATACACGGACAAGGAAATGAAAATTTCTCGGGACTAGGGTGAAACAGGCGGCGCCTGAACCCATGGGTGTGCAGGTGGATAGCACAGAGAGAGCGAGAGAGAAGCTTCCCCTCCCAATGAGGGAGAAAGAGCAGAAAAAACATTCCCAGAGAGAGAGAGTGAGAGAGGGAACCTTATCATGTTGCCTGCGGGGTTCCCCCTAGTTTTCAATCTTTCGTCCAGCCTTTCTTTTGCTTCCCTTGCAACTTGTGCCAGCGTATCTCCTCTATTCATCAAGCCCCTATCCTGAAAAAGTTTTCCAGGGCAACTCTTTTGAGAGGCAGAGAGAAAAAAAAGATGAAATAAAAGTTGGGCAGCGTAAAGAACATGGGCAAAGAACCTGCTGGAAACGGTGCTTCTGGTGAGAAGAAGGCTGGTAGCTGGTGCCAGTATGCAAGCAGAAGGATGAGTGCCTTGTTCCCCTCTTCTCCACGGCGATCTGAGAACCATCAACAGATATGCCTGGTAGGAAGCTTCCTCCTTGATGCAATCTCCTCCTCCTTGCACATTCTACACCAGGAAGCTGTCCAGCCATCCCCTGTCCTCTCTATCTCTCTGTCTCTCTCTCTCCCTCCTCCTACAGGAAGCCCTTCGTCCTAGAGGGACTGCGAAAAATTCAGCGTCCCTTTCTTATTCATCACTATTTACCTCTCCATCTCACCATCGAGTGAAGTTCACACAAAATGACTTTCCAACCTCAGATGCATGACCGGTGACTCCTCAAGCACCTACCGTTCACGAAAATGGACAAAAAGAACAGTTCATCAGAAGAGTCTTACACATATAATTTTGGGATAAAAGCGTGCAACATAAGATTCTAGGAATTCATTACCAGGTTGGAGAAAGGGAGGTCGCGGTGATTGGTAACGGGCGTCAACTTCATGAATCTATAAAAATTATTAAATGTCCTGTTGCAATGCTAGAGGCAATACCCCAATCATCTCTGCCTGGCCTCTTCTCCCTCCTCCCTCTCTCAACCAGTTTATAGGACAAGATGAACTCCTAATGGGTCCCCTTCCACGTCACTGAAAACAGGACAAGGTGGGACTGCAGGTCCCATTCCACTAACTCTCAAAGAGATAACCTAAAGTTGAAGTTAATAGGTTTGGTAATGAGGTCCTATGGGGCCTGGAAGAATGTGAATGAGACGGATCAGATCTAAATCTACCAGCTGTTCTGAGGCATTAAGATTTTAAGAAATCAGTTAGAAAACCAAATCCAGGAGAACTGACTTCTATATATGATCCAATTCGTAAATTATGTTGAGAAGTGTTTTTAAAACAAGAATAGATCTCCAAGGAGAAACCTTCTCGAGTGCTCTGCAACATCTTACAGCCTATAATGAAACTGAACAGTGGGAGTTAGCAGGATTAGAATTCTAACAAGGTACTTTTCTTTTCATAAAAGCAGTAAGCATTAAATGGGTTTCCAAACTGCTGAATGAGACACTTTTTTTTTTATTGTTATGAGAAGAAAAATGGACTACTAGTGGGGACAGTTTCGTGCATTTAAGAAGAGAGTCACACTTGGGGACCAATGCTACCGGGGGAAATTACTGACTGCTTGCTGTTGCACTGCTTTTGAATTTAATTTTGTCCAAATTAATCAACTCCAACTGCAATCTAGATAATGCTTGTAAAAGAACTTGAAGACTGTGACCTGTGAACTTCAACTTGCTGGGGAGGAGGTGGGAAAGATTTGTTGGAGCACGATGTTTTTCCTTCTGCAGTTGCAACCTCTCTCAGGTTTCAAGTAGTTGACACTGATCGACACTGATCACTCACCTGTGAATAGTTTAAAAGTTCTTAACATTATTCAAGATTCTCGTCACGAATTTAGTATCGACATAGACTTTGTGAACAGTTCCAAATGATTTAAATTTAAAATGTTTGTAGAACGACCTAACAGCTATTTATTGCAGGAGAGTTTATGAATCAAGAAAGCCGTGCAATTTTATACTCTCGCTCTCTTATAGTATAGAATAGGCTTAAAGGATAAGAAAGAAGCTTTATTAGGAATGGGGGATGTAAGTTGCTCACAATAAATTTGGATCCACCTTTCACGAAGTTCTATTTAATCTGATTTTTCGTTATCACACTTGGATCTGAGTTCAAACTTGAAAATTCAAAACCAAATCTGGATACTAGAGTCAGATCTTTATTTTGTTCGGGCTTAGGTTCGGATTCAAAGGCCTCAACCATTTACAGACTCGTACTATGATTCAGATCCATTTTGCTTACCAGATTTATCTAAAGCGCGGATTCAGTTTGGGGCTGGTAATTGTATCTTACCGACACACATGCGTCCCGAACTTGAAATCAATATAAAACCAGTTATTGGTTGTATTTGTGTCTTATTGCAGGCACTTGGCAAGATGCTGCCATCAATTTGAGAAAAAAATATTGAGCAGTCTAGAAGGCCCGGTGGGGTAAATAAAAATCAGCTTACACAAAACTTTTTACAACTTTCTGATATTGAAATATGGGTGACATTTCATACAAACGTTTTCTCTACATGCGTCAGATGATGGTGGGTGGTAACCTCTGGATAAGCCCAATTCCTATTTTATATATATATATATATATATATATATATATATATATATATATATATATATATATATATATATATATATATATATATATATATATATATATATATATATATATATATATATATATATAGTTTTTTAATATATATTTTTTGTGTGTTTGTTTATTTTTTTTTATTATATTTTCTTTCTATATATATATATATATATATATATATATATATATATATATATATATATATATATATATATATATATATATATATATATATATATATATATATATATATATATATATATATACATCGTGAGATGATCTATATAAGGTGTGTTTGATTGCTTTGGTGTAGATCATCTCACGATGCTCTACCTATATATATATATATATATATAAGGATGCTCTACCTTGTGCTGTGTATACATCCTCAACAGAGTGTCACGCAACCGCGGCGGGAACCCAGGACAGAGAAAGCCCATGATTTTTAGTGGTTGCTCATAAAGCCACCGATCCTGTGTTTGAATGGGAAGATTTACTATGCATCAGTTTGATGCCCATGAAGCTTTTTGCATGGTAAAATTTTTGAGAAAAAAAATTCAAAAAAATATATGATGGGAAGAAATTAACTTTTCAATTCCAAGTCATGTTTGATTGAATTTTTTTTTTTTCAAGAAAAAAACTTCACTGTTTGATGAACATGAAAAACCAACCGTGGATAAATTTTTGAACCGTTGCATGTATAGCCCAACAACATATTAACGCGAATGAAACATTGTAAAACAGTACACCAACATCTTGAGTCATCCAAAAATAATAATACTGTAACAACATAAAGAGTGTAAGAACTCGCTGATGCATCTTCCATTTCTCAATATAAGGAAATCCGACTAATGGTAGTAGCAGTCTTCCCAAAAATCAAAAACCCAAAAACCCCAACCGATCAGGAAACCGAAATGAATAAAACGGTAAGTGCCCCCAATTATTTCACACATCACAATAACTAGAACCTTTCCACCGTGAATCTAGGGCAAAGAAAGAGAGGTGTAGAAAGAAAAATATAGAGAGTTACTGATCTCTGATTGTCTCCTGCTCAAGTAATTGAAGATCAGGTCGGTGCACTAGTGAAATGCTAGTGTTTCTTCTAGAAAACAAAGACAGGAGAGGGGGTGAGGGGAAGGCTCTACCCGATAGAGCCTATTGCTTTCAGTGCCTTAAGGTGTCATCATCACCGTACTTCAACTTCTTTATTAACTTCTTTATTAGTGATTCTTTTTTTACGGATTATGAAGTCCAACCTAATTGAAGGTATCCCTAGTACTTAAGCTTCAGCATCAGGCTGAGATGCTGAGTACCCGGCATTCGGCCCTACTCGGGCCCAAAAAAATAGGCATCGAGCTGGTTCAGTGACCAAGTCCGATTTCACTCAATAAGTATATATATATATATATATTTCGTGTCGAGCCCGAACTATAGTTTACAAGCTGTGGTCCAACCCAAACCCAACCCCTCCTCGTGCTGGCTCCATTGCCCAGGTCTACTAGTACTCTTCCCATTCATTGCTTGCCCTTTCTCTTAGATCTCGTGTTTATCTACTAATTTCTTTCAGTTTCTTCTATGTGCACTCGTGCACGAGCATTGGCTATTCTTAAATTGAACTAACACCACTTAATGGTTCGGATCAGTATGTCTTTAAAACAAGAATTCTGACATTATTTTGGCTCTGGAATGTCTCGGTATGCGATCAGGATATGTTGATATATGCTATATTTCATGTGACCATAGGACGGACGATGGCCGTGAGAGTCCGTGACGTGGGAAAGGAAATAAAAGCAGAGAAAAGAAGTGCAAGATCTCAGGTCCTGCGCATGCAGGGCCTGAGCCTCGCCTTGGGAAACCTATTTGTCACCACTCTCACCTCCATGCGACAATTACGTTGAGACAGACATTCTTCGATCCACCATTAAAGAATGCTACTCCTTCACCTCATTAAACCAATCGCCCACCCTTTCACTGGCTCGTTTCCCCGTGCACACTATCTTCCTGCAGATAAATCTTTCTCTCCCTCTCTCTCTTATTTCCAGAAATATATTTTTCGATTGTTGAGTTGCTTAATTTGCGGACATGCATCATCGAGACCCATTCGGTTTGACCATGCAACTTGCTCGTCCACCGAGCCACCTGGTGAGCCGTGTCCATTTGGACTCTCTGGTTGTCTGCTCTAGCCGCATCTTGCTAACTTAGCTCTGCATGCACTAATACTAATACCATACCTGGCTGATACAGTTTTTTCTTTATTTTTTATTAATTTATAATCTTTCAAATTATTTTTATAACTTATAATAAAAAGCAAGCCGAAGATGACATATGATGCTATATATATATATATATATATATATATATATATATATATATATATATATATATATATATATATATATATATATATATATATATATATATATATATATATCGAAACTATATGGCACCGATACTGTTTTTCTACAACATTGGCCCCTGAGCTGAGCTTACTTACTTCGACCACAAGGACGGATTTTTTACTTTATATCCTTTTGCCAACCCATGATTTATTTGGCAAAATAAATCATGGAAACCTAGGTTAGACGGGGTCCTTGCTGCTAGTTCATGGAAACCTAGGTCTATTAATTTTTGTGAAATAATTTAGTTTAAGGGTGTTTGGTACGCAGGGACATTCTTCTCCAATATAAGAACAGAAAGACCGTCCCTCCTTATGGAAGCGGGGTGAACTGAGTGGTGAGCCCATTTAAACCTGCTGTAATGTTGGCATTAGTTGGCAGTTGGTCAGCTTCAGTATCTCAGGTTAAAGATTATTCGTTTACGGTGAGGAAGGATATATAGGAAGTCAATGTTTTAAAAGGTCGAACGACGTGTTCAGACAAAGAGAATTGGGATTTTACAAACTTGGCAGTAAAAAAAAATTACATTCGATTAATTTCATAGACAAGCATCCAAAAAAACATACTGGTACAGTTATGAGGCCAGCTTTCAAGTGAATATTGAATTGGACTGTATTAATTTATGGGTGAGCAGAAGATTAACAACCCATAAAGATGTCTGAAGCTCTCTACTTCGCTTGCCTTCACCACTTAAGACAGATATATATAATGTCAATGAAAATCAAAACAGATACCCATCTCCTTCAAGGGCTATCGATTGGATTCTTGATAAAATTATGAGATTAAAGAAGGAGATATCACTTAAGAGAAGCCATTAGCAACATAGCGTTTTCACTTAACTTTCAGAAGTAGATATCTAATTTGTTCTGCATCTTCCATAACTTTCAGGCTTTCAGCCGGTTGAGGGTGCTTGCTCTAGACAGCCCTTAACCAACAATTTCGAACCGAGTGTTGCTAAGCCGAATTTATTTGTTCACCAACCGATTATGTTCACAAGATCCCAGGTCAAATGAGGGTTGGGGCAAAGCCTAATAAGCCGGGAAAAGACAGACTGGGGGCTCGTCTCCAAGGTGCGTCGGTCACATCTTCTTAATTAACGCCGTGACTGGCAGGAACCAAAGCCGTTCCGTTCCCTTCGTTTTGCCTTGTGCCCAACTCTTTCTTTTATATCTATATATTACATATGACAAGAATTTGTCAGGGAAGAAGCACTCCGACAAAAGTGCCTCGACCAGAGGGCGTTCTTCCCTTGCATGCCGGCATCCCAACCTTCTTCCCTCCCTTTTCACATTCCTCCCTTCCGTACCAACCGACTCCTTTTTCTCCCTTCCTTTATGGGAATCCCTCAACTTTGGCACTCGCTTCTCCAACCCATATAAGCTTTCAGCAATCTTGGTTTTGCCATATAATAGTGATGCTACTAGCACAAAATGCGTAGCATACTTGCTCAAATTATTCGGCAAATCAAACGTGAGTTATACCGACCTTCATATATATATACAATGCCAAGTTCTTATTATTTCTGTAAACATTGTTTAGCATTTTATGAAAAGCTTTAAAACAGAATACAGTCCAATCAGGGCAACATGGGAAGTTGTCGTTAACAAAGCGCCTATAAACTGAGGGGTTTCTCTGCATTTGTCATCGGTCTGTGAGTTCATCTGCTCTCTCACATAAACACTCAGAGGTTGGTGCAGAAATGGCCACGGAGTCCAGGATGATGCCCAAACCAGAGCCATCCGCCCTCAAACAGGAGGCCTTCTGCGATGGACAGACGATCGCTGCTGTCGATCTCTTCGACGTTCCCATCTTCAAGGGCGACTCCTTCACCCCAACCTCCTTCCTCTCCTCACAGCGCCACCAAACGCTCACTACCACCACATTTGACTCTTCCACCGTTCGTCTTGAAGGAATCGCAGAAGTAGTCGGCCCTTACATCCTCTTCGGCCTCTCCAACGCCTGCACCTCCGCCGCTTCCAGTACTTCCTCCCCCGCCGCTTCCACCAGCTCCACCACCGTCACCACTGAACAGAAGAAGCCGGGGGCGAACTCCACCGCCGCTGTAGTGCCGCAGAAGAGCTACCGCGGTGTCAGGAAACGCCCCTGGGGACGGTGGTCGGCTGAAATACGCGATAGGATAGGTCGGTGCCGCCACTGGCTCGGCACCTTCGACACGGCGGAGGAGGCGGCGCGAGCCTACGACGCCGCTGCCCGGCGACTCCGCGGCTCCAAGGCGCGTACCAATTTCGGCTCTACCTCCTCTTCCTTCCCCCGCTTCCCTCTTCCCGACAGTCCTGCTGCGCCGAGGAAGAAGTGCTCATCTACCTCCAAGGGTCCTCCTGTTTCTCCCGTCACCTCCGTCAGCCACCTTTTTGGCTCCTCTCGCGGCGTGTCGTCGGCTGGCGACGCCAGCGCCAAGACAGCCAGCCGCGTGCCTCGGTCTCCTTATGTAAGGGTCGAGCTAGAGTTGAAGTTGAAGTAGGCCCGGTCTCTCTCTCTCTCTCTCTGTTTCTTTTGGTGGTTGTTTCCTTCACGAGCTTTAATGGAAGATTAGCTCTACTGGTTTTTGCGTTCAGTTGTATATCCAACATGAAACCGTATGTATCTTCAAGCTAATGGAAATTAAGCAACAATGGTTCGTGTACCAGGTCACGAATCTCCGCCTATGTGTTCACGACGCTTCCTGCTATATCTTAATAAAAACCAAGCAAATGCCTTCATGCTACCGTTTCCATGAGGAGAGAACTTTTTGCGTTGTTACTTGCAGACTCCTCGCTCTTTCTGATGTCACCCACCGAGTAAAGTATTTTAAAATCCAGTAACATCCGTTTTCCAAATATTAAGACTTAATAACTTCACGTCCTTCTGAAGTCCTTCTTGCAGAAGTAGCCATTAATTGCTTCACCCTAAGCATTAGGCCCGCGATTATCGAGCAAAAACTTCAGTTACCTTTTTATGAGCGGAAAAGCGGGGATGCGGAAGAGCGGTTCGTCTTTGCTGGGTGACGTCAGAGATTGATCGGCATATCAATCATTTGTGCAGCCTGTGATTGATGTGAGTGTCAATTCTCGATTTTCACGTACAAACTGCATACTGCAGATCTTCACAAATCTAAGCAAATCATTCCTCTCTCTGCCTCTAATTAATGGCGTGAGGCCGTGGCCGTGGCTCGCCTTCGTCCTCTTTTAACAGGGATCGGGTGGCGAGAGAGGAGGGCAGAGAAAATGAGTGATGAAGAAAGTGGTGACCGATGGAGCAGGGTTCTGCATTGTTTGCTTTGCTCATGAGTCGATTTTACAAATCCTTGAGGGGACAAGCGCCCGTCTTCTCGAGTTTGAAAACCTTGGGGTTTGTGAACGATGGATAACATTCTTGGATCCTCTGTCCCTTTTCGGCCCCTTTCTCTTCTCCTGGATTGTTGAAAAAGCAAAAGTAATTGGTATTTGCGTACTCTTTCTGAGAGGTGGTGGAAAAGAAAGGTCTCTTCCGGTGGGTTTCCCTGAGAATGTTCATTTGAGATCATCTATCTAGCTCTCGCAGCTACCTTCCAGATCCTTTCTGTGGGAACAAATTAAAGTCCGTGGTTGCGTACATTTGGTGGCCGTGGACCACGTTATGTTCTATGGTTTATAACGAAGATTGGTTTCAGCATGTTCAAAAAATTTGCAGTCTGATAAGGAGAGAGGGAGAGAGAAAGAAAGTACTCTGTCAGGTGTAGTCATTAAGATATTCAAATTATCATTCTGGATTAGGCAAGTCTGCCTATCAGTAGTGAAATCTAACCTGCGTAGCACTGTAGCTGGAGAAAGGTTATGGCTGGAACGCGTAGGTTATTCAACAATTTTTCTCCTAATAAGTACTTGGAGCCTCATCCTGGAGCAAAAGATCAGTTTTCTATGACAATACTTGATTGACGCTAGATTTCACTCGGTGATCAGTCAATCAATTGCCACGCTATCGTTAGTGGATGCGTCTTCCCTCAATTAAACAGGATGGTGGTACGTGCTCACCGGCTCTATTGCGTGAGCAAACTCAGGTGATGATGGATGATAATTATTAGAATGCTGGACTCTGCAATATGTCTGGTGAGTGGTTTATCACATCATACGTTTGATTGGGCCGTTCACCTCTAATCTGCAGAAGATCAGATGTCTGCTGGGAAATACTGACAGTCAGATTATTGCATATTTAAGTCTAAAATGGGTTCTGTTCAATGGCTGCATCATCAAGCTTAAAACCAATAAAATTGGGGGAGGTTGAGATTCAATACCCCGACTGCAATTGATTGTATTGGCAATATTAGCACAGGTTGTGCCTGAAAAAAACCCTTCTATCTGTATGTCATAACCGAGATTTGTCCATCTTGGAAAATTAAAAGATCGAAGTGGGCTACTTTTGTTGTTTTTTGCATAAACTTGTTCTAGGGCCATGGAAAACAGTACACAATTTATGATTCTAAAGTACTTAGGTTAAGATCAATACCCATTCACTAAGAACCGAAATACTCTCCATTTGGTGTTATGGATTCACATGGCCGAGCTATAGATTAGCTAGCAGGAAGAAGAGTGGGGATCCAAGGGCATGTTTGTTTGTTAAAAACCAAAAATTTGAGATCTGATTGTTAGTTTCTTCTTTGTCCTTTTTTGGTGGCTTTGGACGAAGAACGAGTCCAGGAAATAGGCGCTAAAGTTCTTGAATAAAAAGGATGCCCACTTTTTTTCTGCTACTCCATCATCCGGTGTCTGCGGCAGGCTTTAGTAATTGACTGAGAAACATTAGTCTATCTTCCAAATTCAATGGGAGAAGGAATGGGTCTATGCACCTACATATGTACTGGTTTCTTCTTAATCAATTGGTCAGCATTCTCAATCTGCACCAGAATGATGAAGTGTAGGATCATTTGGTGGGCCGACATATATCTATAAGGAATTTCAGACATTATGACTGTTTTAATGTAAATATCCGCTTAATTAATTGCATTTTGAGATATTACGTCATTTTATATGGTACGAGGTAATTTTGAAATGTACAGATACATGTACGCAATTACGGACTCTTTGATGGATTAAATCTGTAATTATCCTTAATATAAAATAGTAGTGGTCTCTGGGGTCGTGCGAATGGTTGCCTGAGACGTTGCTTTCTAGGGTTTTCTCTTTCCCATTTGAGAGAGACCTCACGTGCCCCCCATAGACTCTGGAAGATCATACCGCGATCTACCGTCCAGTTCTTCAAATGGATTCAGGTACGCTTTCGCTTCAGTAAAGATTTTGTTTTCAATGATTTATCATGACCACTGTTTAGAGCATATCGTTTTGTGTATGCATTAAAGGAGAAATTCCTACAAAAAGAAGGTGCATCACAAGGAAGATAAGAATGTGAGTGCTGCCTTTGTTAGCTGACTGGTTCACTTCATCGTCCCATATTCATTACCGGGGCTTCCTCCCATTTTGATTAAGAAAATTTAAAATGAGAAAAAAAAAATACTCGATATCGTTTTTACTAAGGGAATACAAAATCTATCCTTTAATACTTACACGTCAATCCCCCCCTTCCGGGGAAACATTTTCTTGTAATATCAGAGACAGTAGCAGCGAGTAGTAACATGAATGCTTTGGTAAACATGAATAAAAGGGAAACGAAAAGCGCATCATCCGTAGGTAATTTTGCGTTTTGCACTTTGATTTTGCTTCTTAATAAAGATAAAAATGTGAGTGCTGCCTTCGTTAGCTGACTGGTTCACTTCATCGTCCCATATTCATTGCCGGGGCTTCCTCCTATTTTGATTAAGAAAATTTAAAATGAGAAAACAAAAAAATACTCGATATCGTTTTTACTAAGGGAATACAAAATCTATCCCTTAATACTTACACGCCAATCCCCCCTTCCCGGGAAACCTTTTCTTGTAATATCACGGACAGTAGGAGCGAGTAGTAACATGAATGCTTTCATAAACATGAATAAAAGAGAAACGAAAAGCGCATCATCCGCAGGTAATTTTGCGCTTTGCACTTTGATTTTGCTTCTTAATGAAGATAAAAATGTGAGTGCTACCTTCGTTAGCGGACTGGTTCACTTCATCGTCCCATATTCATTGCCGGGGCTTCTTCCCATTTTGATTAAGAAAATTTAAAATGTGAAAACAAAAAAATACTTCATATCGTTTTTACTAAGGGAATACAAAATCTATCACTTAATACTTACACGCCAATCCCTCATTCCCGGGAAACCTTTTCTTGTAATATCACGGACAGTAGGAGCGAGTAGTAACATGAATGCTTTGGTAAACATGAATAAAAGGGAAACGAAAACAGCATCATCCGCAGGTAATTTTGCGCTTTGCGCTTTGATTTTGCTTCTTAAGGAAGATAAAAATGTGAGTGCTGCCTTCGTTAGCTGACTGGTTCACTTCATCGTCTCATATTCATTGTCGGGGCTTCCTCCCATTTTGATTAAGAAAATTTAAAATGAGAAAACAAAAAAATACTCGATATCGTTTTTACTAAGGGAATACAAAATCTATCCCTTAATACTTACACGTCAATCCCCCCCTTCCGGGGAAACATTTTCTTGTAATATCAGAGACAGTAGCAGCGAGTAGTAACATGAATGCTTTGGTAAACATGAATAAAAGGGAAACGAAAAGCGCATCATCCGCAGGTAATTTTGCGTTTTGCACTTTGATTTTGCTTCTTAATGAAGATAAAAATGTGAGTGCTGCCTTCGTTAGCTGACTGGTTCACTTCATCGTCCCATATTCATTGTCGGGGCTTCCTCCCATTTTGATTAAGAAAATTTAAAATGAGAAAACAAAAAAATACTCGATATCGTTTTTACTAAGGGAATACAAAATTCATACTTACACGCCAATCCCTCCTTCCCGGGAAACCTTTTCTTGTAATATCACGGACAGTAGCAGCGAGTAGTAACATGAATGCTTTGGTAAACATGAATAAAAGGGAAACGAAAAACGCATCATCCGCAGGTAATTTTGTGCTTTGCGCTTTGATTTTGCTTCTTAAGGAAGATAAAAATGTGAGTGCTGCCTTCGTTAGCTGACTGGTTCACTTCATCGTCCCATATTCATTGCCGGGGCTTCCTCCCATTTTGATTAAGAAAATTTAAAATGAGAAAACAAAAAAATACTCGATATCGTTTTTACTAAGGGAATACAAAATCTATCTCTTAATACTTACATGCCAATCCCCCCTTCCCGGGAAACCTTTTTTTGTAATATCACGGACAGTAGGAACGAGTAGTAACATGAATGCTTTGGTAAACATGAATAAAAGGGAAACGAAAAGCGCATCATCCGCAGGTAATTTTGCGCTTTGCGCTTTGATTTTGCTTCTTAAGGAAGATAAAATTGTGAGTGCTGCCTTCGTTAGCTGGCTGGTTCACTTCATCGTCCCATATTCATTGTCGGGGCTTCCTTCCATTTTGATTAAGAAAATTTAAAATGAAAAAACAAAAAAATACTCGATATCGTTTTTACTAAGGGAATACAAAATCTATCACTTAATACTTACACGCCAATCCCCCCTTCCCGGGAAACCTTTTCTTGTAATATCATAGACTGTAGCAGCGAGTAGTAACATGAATGCTTTGGTAAACATGAATAAAAGGGAAACGAAAAGCGCATCATCCGCAGGTAATTTTGCGCTTTGATTTTGCTTCTTAAGGAAGATAAAAATGTGGGTGCTGCCTTCGTTAGCTGACTGGTTCACTTCATCGTCCCATATTCATTGTCGGGGCTTCCTCCCATTTTGATTAAGAAAATTTAAAATGAGAAAACAAAAAAATACTCGATATCGTTTTTACTAAGGGAATACAAAATCTATCCCTTCATACTTACACGCCAATCCCCCTTCCCGGGAAACCTTTTCTTGTAATATCACGGACAGTAGCAGCGAGTAGTAACATGAATGCTTTTGTAAACATGAATAAAAGGAAAACGAAAAGCGCATCATCCGCAGGTAATTTTGCGCTTTGCGCTTTGATTTTGGTTCTTAAGGAAGATAAGAATGTGAGTGCTGCCTTTGTTAGCTGACTGGTTCACCTCATAGTCCCATTCCCATATTCATTGCCGGGGCCTACTCCCATTTTGATTAAGAAAATTTAAAATGAGAAAAAAAAACTCATATCGTTTTTACTGAGGGAATACAAAATCTATCCCTTAATACTTACACACCAATCCCCCCTTCCCGAAAAACATTTTCTTGTAATATCACAGACAGTAGCAGCGAGTAGTAACATGAATGCTTTGGTAAACATGAATAAAAGGGAAACGAAAAGCGCATCATCCACAGGTAATTCTACGCTTTGCGCTTTGATTTTGCTTCTTAAACCCATCCCATATGTTCAATCAGTTAAAATCAATGTTGGTAAAAGATAATGAAGTGAATCGCTGAAGATTATGGAATTGAAAAAAACATTAGTTACCATATTTATTTAGATCAATTTGCCATTTTCTTGATGAAAAATAATATAAATAAAACTTTTGAAAAATTTTCAACTGGGCCTATTCATTTTTTGAACATTTTTATGAGAGCAAGTTAAACCTTCTCAAAAAGCACAAGTATTATAGCATTCCACTTGCCATAGAACTGGAGAAAGACATCAAATGTTATCAATTAATTATGACATCCACAATTGCACATGGAACACCATACATAATGAATAACTTGCATTAAAACGAAGGCATATATGTTTTTTTTTTTTTTTTTTTTTTTTTTTTGCAAAAACTGGTATTTAATCGAGTGAGAGATGGGAAGAGGGGTGATTTGGTAAAAGAGGTATAAAAATAGTTTTAAAAATTAAAACTTATTTAAAAACTATAACGTGTAAAGGAAACAACATTTGTTATCTTTAAGAAAAAGGTCAAGAAAAAGATCAAACAAACTTTTGTTAAATTTTCAGCGCACCTAAGTTGAACAGTCTCCCAATATATATTGGGCAACTTGAGTATTATGAAATTCCACGTATGACAATGAAATGCTATAGTGAACCGATGATAAGCGGCAAAAAAAGACATAAAAATACTTTTAAAAGTTAGAAGTTATTTTAAAAATTAAAATCTGGAAACAAAACAACGTTTTTTTATCTTGAAACATAAGATCAATAAATCTTTGCAAAAATTTTCATTGGGGCCTATTCATTTTTCAAAAATTTCTACTAGGTCAATTTGAACATTTTCCAAATTAGGCATAGAAGGTGACGCGGGTTACTTTCACAAATGAAATGCCATCATAAACAACTTACCTATTTATAATTTTTTTTTCTGTTTCAGAATTTATATGGGAGTCATGGCCCTTCTCTCTCTGCCCCTGATTGCCACCCAATAGTGGTGAAGAACAACCGGACTCCTAGATATATAAAGGGTGGACATACATGAAATGCGATTTAGAATAGTGCCTTTGAGCAAAAATGCATGAGAAACCGTTTGGAACAACTTATCTTTCATGAAAGTGAGCTAGATCTCAATGGGTTTGATTTGAATCGCAGCAAGTATTTGCTTTGGTCTTTGATCACTATAGTATTTGCTTGTTTTTGGGGGAAAAGAAATTCTGATGAGATAAGGATAACATACATGGAAAGCTTTGACTTAAATTTATAGAGTACAATGTCTCTGCAAAGAAAGTGAAGCGGCATGCCAGAAAAGGTTATCTTTTATTAGTGTTCTAATGTTGGTCACACAAACAAAGGACTTTTAATGCGGTTTTTGCTCAATTTTTGTTTTTGTTTTTGTTTTCTTTTTTCCAAATAAAATAGTGGATTTTCATGGCAGATCAATAGGTAAAACAAACGTGGGAACTATAAAATACTCATTATACTTATTATTTTGCTAACAAGCATTGATCTTTCTTGGAGTAAAACAAAATGTGGTGGAGATTTCCGATGGTTCATTAATGGGTTTCAGATTGTTCATCCCATGAATTTTACATCTGCTTTCTTCCTTTTTCATGTGCACCCGTTTTGTTTTTTTTGTTTTTATCCGGTGGCTCTTCCCTTGCAGTCCGCTTCCTCTTGCAGGTGGCAACGTGCTTACAGTACTCCGACTGAGGACTTGCCCCTCCCCTGAAAACATACAGGGATGAACCCATCCACGGTCAAGGCATCGATGAAAGACACCCCGCCGTCCCGTCCCGTCGGATCACTGCCGGATTTTGCTTTCGGATTCTCTCTCTTCATCCTTGAGATGGTCTCTCATCGATCGGGAAAGCAAGATTGGGTCGTACACAAAAGATTTGCATTATTTTCTAAAATTATTCTCAAGGATTAAAGTTTTTTTGTTATGTGAAATAACCACACTCATACCATACAGAAACATCATTAGAGAACCATCGGGTTTCCTGATCACTAATGCCTCAATTAGTTCGGTCATTTTTTTTTAATCAACTGGAGAAAGTTCACCAAGACAAGCTTATTCACAATTAGGGAGATAGGTTAACGTATTTATTGTTGAATAAGATGTCCTTGTTCACATGTTCAAATATGAAGTTAACCTAACCACATATTTGTGCATTTCCAGTCATTGTTGTCCCTTGATCAATGACTGATTAAATGAAAAATGCATGGCGTGTGTCTCAGATAGTTCGGATAAATGCCACCGTACAATTAAAGTATGATTGGTAAGACAATAAATTTGTCATGTTACCCAAAAAACTGCAGAGAACACATATCAGTCATATTTTTTCCCCTGCTTAATTTAGATGCCTATTTATGCTGAACTTTGAGAATTGATGAGCAGCAACGAGCTAGATAGATGCAAAAGGTTCGAAGCACAAAGAAGTTGGACTCTAGTTTTCCTCTTGAGGTAGGACTCCGAATTCCAGCAGGAAATTAAGATCGTTTTCCCCACCATCGTGATGTATCAGTCATTTTTCTTTCTTCCGAGAAGCCTGAGGAGCACTATATATCTTGTTTGCCTTCAATCTCTGTGAAGTTATTTAAGTCTGCTGGAGATTTTCTTTTTCCCTCTTCTTTATTCTTCAGGGCATGTCATGTATTTGGCAGATCGATATGCTTCGAATTTCAGTCTCAAGGTTCGGTTTCGAAGCTGGGCGGCAGGAGTCATTGAATCTATCAGTGAATGGGGATTCAGGCCACTTTATCCATAGATCTGTGTCCATCCTTATCAGATGCAACTACGCAAGAAGGAGAGGAGAGGACAGAGTGGTTAGACAAAAAAACCTGGCGAACACTGAGCACCCATGTGTGTCGTGTTCGCCACTTCTCTGCACGTATGTTTCGTGATCGATGCTTGCGGAACCATCGTCCCTCTACTGGATTTTCAAACTTTTGAACCATAAACGCGCTCCAACGTTACTCTTGCACATGGGGACAAAACAACCCGGACCCATTTGGTACGTTCTGATAAGGGACTAGGGCCTTGTTTCTAAGAAGGTGGACACATGCCAACTTGAAGTTGATGCCTTACGCAGCTAAAAAGAATCTAATCGTATTATTGCAAAAATATAGTTCAAGTATGAGCTCATTCGATCTGATTAACTATATAACCTCTATGCAGTCTGAAAGAGCTGGTTCAGTTGGTGTATATATATATATATATATTGGACCCGAAGAACACATTTATGAGTTAGACTTTGTTTTGGAGTCAGCGGGTTGGGAATGAAGACCGGAGTAGGTTCGATGGTCAAATTTAATTCGTTGTGGAGTTTTGTCGTCGGATCCGGCAGGCGCCCGATCAAACAAGATTCGGAAAGAATCCAAGAACACGGCGTCAACGCAATTGGCAGTCGGGCCCCACCACATTTGGCAGATGACCCGATGGACGGCGGCGATTGTTTGCGCACTTACCCAACCAAAGTCGGCGTCTCCTCTTTCGTACGGATATCTTGCCGCGTGTCCTCATCATTCTTCATCCTTTAAATTCCAACTCCTGATGGTGATCGGTTTCTGGCTCTCCGTCTTGCCTTCCCCCTCTCTCTTTCTCTTTTTCTCGCGTCGGAAGAGAAGATCAAGACGCTTCCATGGCCGGAAGTGAAGGGCTATTCTACTACCATCCGGAAATAGAAGAGGAAGGGACCATGGAAGATCAGGAAGAAGAAGTGGAGTTCCGTTCTGCCTTCTGCTGTCTGAGCTGGTCCGCTTCTCGCTCTCGCCGCTGCAGCGTTGTGGAGAGATCCCTTCTCCACCACGGCGAAAACGGTTTGCCCGTGACGAAGTTCCGGCCGTTGAATCAGACGAAAGACGAGAAGCAGAGGATGTTGGGAGCAGCAGCCCGTCGCCGGTGGAGGAGCTTCGTCAGGCAGTTGGATGCCTGCAGGGTCTGGGAAGCCTGTAAACTTGGCAAGGGCGCGCAGTTTAGATACGATCCCCGGAGCCACGCCCTCAATTTCGAAGACGACTCCGAGCGAGATCTCGACGACACTTTCGCCGGCTTCGCCGACCGGTTCGCCCCTCCGGTCTCCATGAGGGGCAATACCATGGTTGCCATCAATTGAGAAAAGATAAGAAGCCGATAGATAGATGATGGGATCCATGGTGCATGATGCGAGGCAGGAATCTGAAGCTCAGGCGGCAGTTTGGTATCCCTGAGTTTTAAAAATTACTTTGTCCGTATCAGTTGTAGAGACAGCCCCTGATCTCTCTTCCTAGCAACCTGCGGTTGCACCGATCAATGGCTCGTTTCATATATTCGTTTGTATATAGTTGTCATTAAAAGGCATTCCTCAAAAGAAGCAATCCCTGCTCTTCTTGGCGTTTCTTTCTTCCTCGCTTCCACCTCCTGCTACTAAGAACCAAACTCCGGCGACTCTGTTTAGATCCGCGTGTCCTTTTACTGTTCGATAATGCTGCCAATGATGCCTTATTGCTTTGCTTGATAATATATGATGATTTTAATGGTTGCTGCATCATCACTCCATTTGGGCCAACCACTTAAATATTCATGCTTTATGTTGACGTCCCGCACGCACCCACTCATCCCCATCCAAGATATCGATCCTGTCCTTGGTGAAGGAGGACGACTCGACGAGTTCTAGCTTACACGCCATTAATGGCGTGAATTGGTTTTATAGCTTGGTAATTGGACCGAGCAACTCATAGTTTAGATTGGTTTAATTAGCTAGCGAAAAGTTTGAAGGTGCGCTTTGATTTGCCCTAAAAGTTAGGGGATGAAACACTTTTAAAGTTTTCATATCTAATGGGTTTTTGGGTTAGATGCATAGGACGGTGCTCCCAAACAGCCCCATAATCTAATCGAAATTAACTTTGTGCCCATATTATACATTTTTTTGACCAACTATGAGACCTACAAGATTGTTACAAAATAAATGTTTAAATTGTATGGTAGCTTGATATGTGATCTGTGCTGGATTTTGCAAAAGATCCAAGAAGAAGCGAGATTTTGATTATATTCGTAACCAATTAGCAAACTTATTACGAAGAAGAACAGGACGATGACAAAGACATCGGGCATCCCGCGTGTTATGGAGGCCATGTACACGCCTAGTTGACTGGATCCAGTCTGCCGATGCGAGGCTGGCTATGTTTTAGTTCAACAGTTGAGCAGGTCAAGGTGACTCAAAATCCGTCAAAACTGGTTGGAAATTTCATATGAATTGCAGAGAATAGATCGTCCCAACGGGGGCCGGGAACGGGAAGTTAACCCATCCGGTTTGAACACGACTCAACATGGTTGGTCCCTGTTCTTGTCATCCCCACCACTTCTATTAATTTGCCTGCAGCCGACTGTTTGACTGGAATGCCACCGTCAACGACGACCGACTTTATTTTGGGCCGGCCCAGTTTGTTCGGGTGCTAAAGAAATTAAGTAATACACGAATACCACTTGGATATCAGGTTGGCAACCAGTACGTTTAATTTGCATCCTGGTCTGAACTCTACTCCATGAGCTTTGCAGAAACTATCTTTACCCGTCCCTTTTACATCCTCATGGTCTTGCTGGAAAGCCCTGACAAAATTTTTCTGTTAACGTTTATAGTTATCCATACACAGCTTGCATTGTTCTTGAAAAGAAGAATTCTTGTTTCTCTGAATCTCTTCCACGACGTATGAAGCTAATAGCATGGCGAGGATGCCGCTGCCTTCTCGGTAATGTCTTTTTTGCAAAAAATGAAGTTGGTGGCAAGCAACAGTTAAAGTTGGACTGCAGCATGAAGAGTAACTAACAATAAACAATCGATGGACTTGCAATGCTTGTAACAAGCAAATAAGTATTTGTAATTGTGTTTTACCTCTTTAAGTGGCGATCTTATCGGCTTTCCTCTAGCGTGCATACAGGAGAAAGTTTGTCTTCCAGAACTTCTTCATATCGTCGACCGGTTGCTAACTTTTACCACCTGTAGTTATAAATAAGACATTTGTCTAATCAGGCACCGAATCAGGTCCAAGGTTGGATGAGCAAAATGAGTTTCAGAAGATAACGATGAAAGAAATACAAACTCAATTAGGACCTGAATGTTCTTGATGTGGGTATCCGTCGGATCCGATCGATTATAAAAATTTATAACTCAATCACCAGTGATCGGTAAGAACTAAGAACAGTAGTTCATATATATTCACGTCAGATGTCGGAAAATGTTGGAAGTTTAACGTCCCCACTACTTTTCATATTTTGGTGCCACACGTGCCTTGCTCTTCTTACGAGACGATTGATTTTACCATGCCTCCTTTGAAGAGCGGGAAAGCGATAAAGTTTGCTTTTGATCATTAGCAGGGGACATGCTTACTACTGACTTCTCAAATTGCTTCCTGAATATCACTTCCTCTTAGCTTTACATTTACTTTCTCTATCGACCGGCCGTTTCACTTGCCAATCTTGTTAGATTGGCAAACTGTGCCCTTCTCTTCAATGATTTCCAAATTCTTACAAGTAATGTCAGACACCAAACGCTCAGTTGCACGCAGGCACGGAAACAGATGTGTAAACTCCTGCTCAAAATTAGATGTGTCCACTATCCAATTCAAGTTACTTAATTTTGATATGAACATTCCGCAGATAAAAAACCAACCAATGAAATAATCAATTCTCGTGGCCCATTCTGGTCAGTTGAATACAACGGACAGGATTAAGTGACTTCCCTAAAACATTTGAGGCTGGAGCTTTTGCGATTGACCTGATGCTTGGAAAGGAGTGTAGCATTATGCGGTCTGATGAACTCTGTATGCTTGGCTATGCTCTGTAATCGACATTTTATTCAACTTCTCATTTTTAAGCCTCTCCATGGTGGCATCATTCCCCTCATAAAAAGTATCGTTCGTGGAACTTCCTAGGTGGTTTAATTTCTTAGTTGTATCTTGGAGTTGTCGCATCTCTCAATACCAATTGATGTCAATGGCAGGTGGTTGAGAAGGAACAAACTTTCATTGTTGTTGCCCTAAACGTAGATGTAGAAATTTCAATTACGTCTTTTGTCAATTATTCATATCTGAAAGTAACAAGTAGATTGCAGGATATTTGATCATGTAAAGGCTTCTTTTCCCTGACCAATCGTTGCCCCTTTTTCTCCTGAAATAGTCAAAATTATTCGTAATAAGATATTGGATACAATTAAAGAGGTTTTATCAATAAAATTTCCATTTATCTGATATTTAGGCATAGTTTGGTAGGCATAGTTTGCAATCCATTTTATTCTTCTCATTACTCCTCGTGGGTAAATGATCCCATAAAAAAGGAATTGTACGATAACCTCTTTCGAACTTTCCCTTTTCTGCAATCGTGATACTTCAACTGATCATCCCCATATTGAGATACCACATTAAAATTTAAATACAACCTGTCGTTTTGTTCTTTTAAACTCAAATCATTGAATGTTCTTTACTCATCACCTTAGACCTCTTTAATAATTGCATATAGTACCTGCTTGAGACACGACAGCACCAAATTATGAGCAAAATCTGGTTTCTAAAACGTTCTTGAGCTTGTCCAAGATCATGCGACATTCATAATCAGCAAAAAACATGCTTGGATTCTCAAACTGAAAAGATACTGGTACAAGGAGGAAATAAAGGAACCACCAAAAGGAAATATATTGTTCCTTTCATTAAGGAATCCCCCATCGGTTACATGCTGCCATATAAATTGTAATGAACCAAATGAAAAATGATAAGAAAAGAGCAAGAGATTCCTTCCTGGTCGTGGACGCAGGTTCTATTGAACCGAACCACGTAATTCTATGTGTCTATTTTTTTTCCTCTTGCTTCTCATTTTCTTCTTTTATGGTATCACAGCTTTGGTGACTATAGCTTCTTTCTCCTCAGCAGCATCATCTATCTGTTCTTTTTATCCATACCCCCTGAACTTGAACGGATTCAACTTTGTCTCTTTGAAGCAGACGGACAACAATTTTCGATTATGGAAGATGCAAGTCCTAGCTGTCACTGAAAGCCAAGACTTGGAGTGGTTCCTAACTGGTTCGACCCCTGTTCCAGCAAAAAATATTGCTGATCCGCAGAAGTTGATCTCCAATCCTAAATATGAACCATGGCGTCAATCTGATCGCCTTATCAAGAGATGGATTACCGGAATACTATTCAAAAGCATTATTGGATTGTTTGCAAGTCTTAACTCTTCTCAAGAGATCTGGTTTACTCTTATTGATGCCTTTGCCTAGGAATCCCAAGAACGGGGTTTTCATATCACTCATATGTTACAACATGCAAAAAGGGTGGCGATGCCCTTGAAGTATATGTTGGCAAGTTCAAAGCTAAATGTGACGACTTGGCTTCCAAAGGAAAGCTTGTTGGAACCAAGAAGCTTTTTGACTTCTCCAAGGTTTGGGAAAAAGCTGCGAGCCTTTTGTTATGGCTATGCTCAAGCCATCCGTTCATTCATATAAAGAATTGGTCTCTCTATTGCAAAATTTAGAAGTAAGAAATAAACTTCTTAATTCTAGTGTAAGAAATAGACTTCTTAATTCTAGTGCTTCGCCTCAAGTTGCCTTCTATACTCAACGTGAAGGCACCTATTTCAACTCTCAAGGATGAGGATGAAATAATAGAGGACATGGCGGAGGATACAATTCTAATTCTTCTCATGGCTCTGAGTTTAATGAGTTAGTGAACTCCTCCAAAGGTGTCATGTGCCAGATTTGCACTAAGAAGAATCATTATGCAATAAAATGTTATATCTGATTCAATCATTCTTTTCAATTGAAAGATGTCACTCAAGCGGTTGCTGCCCTCACCACTATTGATTCCGATGATTCAGCCTGGTTAGTCGACATTGAAGCTACTACTCACATGACAGGGGAGAATGTCTCCCCTTATTTCGGTTTCAGTTCAGTTATTGTTGAGAACATGAAGTGTATGCCTATCAGTCATATTGAACAAGGCACCCTCCTCGATGCAGTAAATAATGAGAGCTATCACAAAGCCTTCTTTTCATCTTGATTCTAGTGGATGATTCTTGGCATGCTCATTTGGGGCATCCACAATCTATTATTCTCTCTTTTTTAAAAAATAATAACTTTATTGATGTTTTGCTTAATGCTTTTCCTTCAGTTTGTGCTAGTTGTCAAATGGAAAAATCCTGCAAACTGCTTTTTATTGAGAAAGATATTATTATTTTTCAGCCATTGGAGAAAATTCACGGCGACCTATGCGAACCAGCACCCATTCAGTCTCGAAGACAGTTTCACTTTTACGTTATTTTTGTGAATCGACAATAGTCGATTCACATGGTTCTATCCATTGAGACATAAATCTGACTTTTTTGAAGCTTTTGTTCACTTCCACAAAATGGTTGAGCTTCAATTTAACAGGAAAATAAAAGTTTTCCAAAGTGATGGTGGTGGCAAGTACATTAGCACTCGTTTTATATCATACCTTGACAACCTTGGTATTAAACATCAATATTCTTGCCCCAAAACGCGTGAGCAAAATGAAAAAATTGAGCGAAAGCATGCTTCTATCACATAATTGGTTCTAAAGATACTTTTTCATTCTACTTCACCAAAAGGATTTTGGATAGACACATTCTCAACTGTTGTTTTTCTCATAAATAGGCGTCCCACCTCAATGTTATCTATGAAGTCCTTTTTCTGTATTATTTAAAAGGGCTCCACGTTATTCCAGCATGTGCATCTTTGGCAACAGTGCTTCCCTTACTTGATATGCCAACAACAAACTTGATCAAAAATATGTTTCATATGTTTTTATCAGTTATAGCACTCCTCATAAAGGTTATAAATGTTTTGACCCTAATTCTAGGCATCTATATATATATTAAGGCACTTTTTTTTTTTAATTCTTTTCCATTCAAGGACTCAGCTTCACTTTAGAAAATGACACCATGAAAAGCGATTTTACATTTTTCACTTATATAGAGATTTCAAATAATGGGACTGCGCCACTTTTAGATCACTTTGAATCAAGATCTACCCTTGATCGATGATTAAATGTATATGAGGATCCTCAAGAAAGCGTATATTTGATTGAATCTCTTGACACCAATACTCATTAAAATGATCAGGTGCCTAAGCAACCAGAGCCACATGATTCATCTCCAACATCTCTATTCCCCAAGATGTCACCACCAATCGTCCATCAGCATAACATCCATGGGAACCTGAACAATGGTCACTAGAGCTACGGTTGGGGTTTACAAACCCAACTCTAAATATGCCAAGGTGCATATTATTTATTTTAGTATACTTAAAGAGCCTAAGAGGGTGCAACAAGCCCTAAAGCATGATGGATGGAGATAAGCTATGAAAGAAGAAATGAGTGTCTTACGATCCAATAATACATGGGAACTAGTTTCAAGAGAGCCTTCTATGAACATAGTTGGATGTAAATGAATTTTTAAAATCAAACTTAAAGCTGATGGAAGTATAGATCGGTTTGGAGCCCTCTTGGTTGCCCAGGGTTTCACCCAAGTAGAATGAATCAACTACCAGGAAACCTTCTCTCTGGTCATTCGACCAGCCACTATACTACTTGTGCTTCCATTGCCACTATTTTCAAATCAAAAATTAAACAGTTAGATGTCAAAAATGCTTTCATTCATGGATCTCTTGATGAAACTGTCTATATGGCTCAACCACCAGGGTTTGAAGATTCTCTCTTATCAAATCATGTTTGCCATCTCTAAAAAGTATTATATAGACTCAAGCAAGCATCGAGGGTATGGTTCCAACGGTTAAGTGATTTTCTTTTTACTTATGGATTTTGGATCTGCTATTCAGATCCATCTATGTTCACATACCATGATAATCAACAGTGCCTTATTCTCCTGATACATTGATGATATGGTTCTTACAGGTAGCTCCCCAGGCTTGATTCATAATTTTATCTCTCAGCTTCAAAAGGAATTTCTTATATGAGACAACTAAATTATTTTCTTGTGATCGAAGTTTTACACACTTGCAATGGACTCTTTCTCACTCAAATAAAATATGCTCAAGACATTCTAGAGTGAGATCAAATGCTTAATGGCAAGCCTATGAGCGCTCCCATGGTTACCAAACTGGATCTAATAGAAACTTTGCCATTTTCAGATCCAGAGATCTCATTTTATAGTTGGAGTCTTGCAGTACTTAACTATCACAAGGCTAGAGATTTATTTTCGGTAAAATTTTATCGGCCCATTTACACATAATCCAACTCAAGGTCATTTCAAATTTTTCAAACGGATCTTTCGATATGTTAAAGGAACTATGGACTATGGAATTCAAATTCTTTCTCAAAGCACCTTAGACTTGTACGCTTTCTAGGATGCTGATTGGATTGGATGTCATCTTACTAGACAATCTATGGCAGACTATTGTACATTCTTAGGTGCAAATTACATCTCTTGGATTTCAAAGAAACAATATACAATTTTTCAGTCTAGCACCGAGGTTGAATATCATTCCATGGCCTCTACATCAGCAGAATTGACTTGACTTCTACAAGTTCTTCGAGATGTTGGCATTAAGATCTCTCATGCACCTATTTTTCATTGCGACAATATCAGCACTCATTATCTAGACAAAAATCCTGTTTTTCACAATGGGTTGAAACATATTCAAATAAATTATCATTATGTAAGGGAAATGATCAGTTAAAGAAGGCTAACAACCAGATATGTTAACTCTCATAGCCAGATTGCTAATATATGCATAAAAGCTTTGGAGAAAGCTCAATTTTTTGGATTGTGTGACAAACTCAACATCGTAAGCCAGTTTCATTTGAGGGGGTGTGTTAAGGAAATCAGATGAGATTGTTCAAATCGCTTCAAGCTCGCACACAGTAGTGGTACAAGAGGAAATAAAGGAACCTCTAAAAGGAAAGATATTGTTTCTTCCATTATTGCATAAAATCCCCCATCGGTTACATGCTGACCCCATCGCTTACATGCTGCCACATAAATTCTAATGAACGGAATGAAAAAAAAAGAAAAGAAAAGAGCAAGAGATTCCTTTTTGGTTGTGGGCGTATTCAACCGAACCACGTAATTCTATGTGTTTATTTTTCTTTCCTCTTGCTTCTCCTTTTGTTCTTTAAAAGCTGGATCTGTGATGCCGGATATATATTAGCTGCCCATTTTGCTGCACGTAGCAATAAGTCTCCCGAGATATTCACAAAAGGTTATAGTTTAGTAACCCATTCAAAAGAACAGATTAGTTTCAAGTTTTGATTAACATGTTATTGAACACACATCTTCTCAGCAGCAGCAGTACTGGAACTGGATCCTTAGATTGCTTGCTCTGATGCACCAGAGTTTGATTCAACGGCCATTAGAACAAATTGAAGAGCAGCAATACGGAGCAGATGCATTTTTTATATTTACATCTGAATCGAAATCTGAATTTTGTTGAAGCAACCTTGGACATAGGATATTTCTCTAAATCCATTCCAGAATCCGTTGGGATGTCATTTCTTAAACCCGAATCTGATTTCTTAATCAGATATTAGTTTTTTCTTTTTCCATATCTGACTTTTTGAAAACGGTGGGTCAGACATATGATCTAAATCGGATATGAAACGAGCCTGGGCCATTTTGCTGGAGACGAACTCCATCGGAGATACAAATATCATGCCAAAGACTCCTGCTCCAGGGTGTTCCATTGTGAGAAAGAAGAATTAAGAAAGAAGAAGAAGAAGATTTTAACGTGGTTCGGTGTAAATTCACCTACGTCCACGAGAGGAGGTCCTTCCACACCATATGGTGGAGAGGTTTTCCACTATTTATAATGCTTACACCTTAGGCTTCTCCTTGATCTTAGGAGAGATTACATCCTTATCATAATTGCTCTTATGAGCTGTACAAGAATCTTTAATATGATTGTCGGTTTTAGATTGACTTGCTTTGTTGGGCTGTTGCATCTCTGGATTGCCATCTTCCTTAACCAACGTACTCTTCCTTGGATGAATCTTCCCCAAATCATCATGAACATCCATAGCTATCTTGCCTTTATTATCTCTTGCATTAATATCCAACGCAATCCCATTAATACCCAATGCAATCTGTGGCCTGGCTTATTTGGCCTTTGTTGTAACTGACGCAATCTGCGATCTTAACAATTGATGATTATCCTTATCTGTTTCATCCCCCCTCAAACTGGGCGGGGCTTTAGTGAGGCCCAGTTTGGTACGAAGTGTATTGAAGGAATGGCTTGACAGTGCCTTGGTAAATATATCAGCTAGTTGTTGGGATGAAGGCACAAAATGCGTAGTAAGCTGACCAAGCGCAACCTTTTCACGGAGGAAGTGATAATCTAATTCGACATGTTTCATTCGAGAGTGAAAAACTGGCTTAATAGAAACCTGTAGAGCAGACATATTATCACAATATAAGGTAGGTGCAGAGGCCAAGTATATTCCAAGATCTTTCAAAATATATGTAATCCACGTAAGTTCAGCGGCTGCAGATGCCATAGATCGATACTCAGCTTCAGTCGTCGATCGAGCAACAGTGGGCTGTTTCTTAGCAGTCCAAGAGATGCAATTTGTTCCGATGAAAGTGCAATAACCGGTAGTAGAGCGTCGAGTGTCTAGACAGCCTGCCCAGTCAGAATCAGAGAAAGCGTGAAGCCGAAAATCCTTCTGAGGAGAAAGAATATAGCCATCGGAAATGGTGCCATGAATGTAGCGAAGTATACGCTTCACAAGTTGGAAATGACTATCCTTAGGTGTCTGCATATACTGGCTGACATAATTAACACTGAACGATATGTCAGGTCGAGTGAACGTCAAGTATTGTAGTCCTCCAACTAAACTCCGAAATAAAGTTGGATCCGAAAATAGTTTATCATCACTAGGAGGTTGATAGTGTTGAATCAAAGGAGTGATGACATTTTTGCAGCCAAGTAGTTTTGCACGTTCGAGTAGACTAAAGGCGTATCGCTTTTGATTTAAGAAGAGTCCAGAACGGGTTTGAACAACTTCTATACCCAAAAAATGATGAAGGTATCCAAGATCTTTCATGGCAAATTCAGTACTAAGCTCATTGACAAACTGTTGAAGGAGGATGTTGTTGCTTCCTGTTAATATGATGTCATCAACATAGAGGAGGAGAAATATAGTACCTTGAGCTTCTCGATAGACGAAGAGAGAGGAATCAGATATGCTTGTATAAAACCCTTTTGTCAATAAGAATGAGCCAAAGCGATCATACCAAGCTCGAGGGGCCTGGCGAAGTCCATAAAGTGCTCGATGAAGGCGACAGACATGTGTCGGTTTGGACGTATCAACGAACCCTGGAGGCTGTTCAATAAAAACTGTTTGATCTAAGTTGCCATGGAGGAATGCATTTTTGACGTCTAGCTGCCTGATGTCCCAATTGTTGGTTAATGCAATGGTGAGGACAATGCGAATCGTAGCCGGTTTGATGACAGGAGAGAATGTTTCCATAAAATCAATGCCAGGAATTTGATTGAACCCACGGGCGACGAGTCTGGCCTTCAAGCGTTCCAAAGTACCATTGCTTTTCAATTTTGTTTTGAAAACCCAGCGTGTACTTACCACATTCATGTTTGGCTGCCGAGGAACGAGAGTCCAAGTCTTACAGTGGTAGAGAGCATTTAGTTCTTCTTTCATTGCTGCCACCCAACCATCATGCATTAAGGCATCTTTCACCGTTTTGGGTTCTAGTGGAATACTCACAGTGAGAAAATAACGAGGATTGGGCTTGGTAACACCAGCCTTTGCTCGAGTAACCATGGCATGAGAATTTGATGAAGTATGAATGGACTCGTCATGTGTTTCCCCTGTTGTATCAGCATTCGTTGGAGATAACTCAGCTGGTGTGAGAATTTGACTTACTTGATGTAAGGGCTCATCACACGAAGACGTCAATTCTCCTGCAGTTGGTTGATGAATGGGGGATGCATGATCGTCTGAGATAGCCAAACTAGTTGTAGATGCCTCTTGAGTTGGAATCTCTTCATGATGCATACGAGCAGAAGTATCATAAGAGTCAACGTGTTGCATAACAAGTAAGTTAGTAACATCATGAGGAGGCTCTGTCCAATCATTGAAGGTGGCAGGATGTAGCTGTTGTTCAACCTTTGAGAATAATATTCCAGGCTTGTGATAAGGGAAATAAGCTTCATCAAATACTACATGTCGTGAGATATATACTCGACCAGTAGGAGGATATAAACATCGATAGCCTTTATGAATAGAGCTATACCCCAAAAAGACACATGGTAAAGACCTTGGCTCAAATTTATGTTTGGCATAATCTCTCAAGTAAGGAAAACAACGACTCCCAAATATACGAAGACAAGAATAATCCGGTTTCTTCCCAAACACACACTCAAAGGGTGATTTTATATGCAAGGTGGGAGTAGGAAGCCGATTGATCAACCACGCAGCCGTTAGGAAGGCATCGACCCAATATTTCATGGGTACGTGAGAGTGAAACATCATGGTGAGGCCTAATTCAACAATGGACCGGTGACGCCGTTCAGCCAACCCATTTTGTGGTGGCGTTTTGGGGCATGACTTAATATGTTGAATGTCATTATTTCGCAAATAATTTTGTAATATTCGGCTATTAAATTCACCCCCTTCATCAGTCTGAAAAATTTTTAACTTTGTCCCAAATTGTCGTTCAACTAATTTATGGAAATCCATAAATACTTGACAAAGTTCAGATTTGTGCCGGAGAGGATATAACCAAACAAATCTTGTAGCCTCATCAACAAATATAGCATAAAATTGAAATTTTTGTGAAGACATGATAGGGGCTGGTCCCCATAAATCACAATGAACACGTTCAAGAAAAATTTGAGAATGATCTTCTACTGGAAGGAATGGCAATCGACACATCTTGGCGATTTGACAACTAGAACAAATTCCCATTCTTGATTGAGGTCCACTCACCTCAATGTTATTTTTGCTAACAAGAAAATCAACTATCTGACGATGAGGATGGCCCAAACGTTGATGCCATGTCTCTTTATTTGCTGATTGAAATCTACTGGAAAAGAAAATTGCATGTTGTTGATCCTTGGGTGTCTCTTGGAACGCATAAAGATCTCCAGCTCTACTGCCCGATGCTATCAGTCGGTTGTTCCTCTTGTCCTTAACAAAAAACCCATCAGCAGAGAATTCAAAAACATATGGATATTCAGATGTTAACTGGCTGACTGAGACTAAATTCTTCTTAATTTGAGGCACAACTAGCACGTTGTTGAGAACAAGACGTCTTTTCCCGTTTTGAATATCAGTATTTCCAATATGAGTAACATTCAACTCTTCACCATTTCCTACCATAATTTGATCATTACCATGATACTGAGTAAAGTGTGTAAGGTTACCTGGATCAGATGTTATATGTGTGGATGCGCCTGTATCGGGAAACCACTTGTTATCTTGACCGTCGGCTACCTTCATTGCTGCCAAAGCGTGTTGAACTTCTTGCGCTTGAAAGGCATGATTGAATCGGTGCCAGCAATTGGCAGCATTGTGATTTAATTTGTGACAGATTTGGCAACGAACACCTTTGTCCTTGCTTTGGTTCTCTCCTTGCCCTCCATTTCTGTTTTGGTTTGACTGAAATCGTCCACCACCTTGGACTGCTTGTCCTCCACCTTGGGCTGCCTGTATGAACTCTCGCCCTTTTGAGTTAAAAAACTGATTCTTGTTTGTTCTAAACTTGGAGTTTGGATACTTTTTGCTGTAAAATGCAACCTGCTGGCTGGTTTCTTCATGATACATGCTTCGCATAGTTTCATGACTTTGAAGTAAAGCTACTACGTCCATGTAAGATGGCGTTGGGGGTTTCATCATAGTGGTGGTAAAGGACTCGTATTCCTGTCCCAATCCACTAAGAAGCCAAAAAACTTTGGAATGATCCTCTATAGGCTTACCTATGGCTGCGAGCTCGTCACAAATTTTCTTGAACCCACAGATATAATCAGCAATAGATAAGCTTCTTTTCTTATAAGTCTGAAGTTTTTGCATAAGCAAGTGTTCCCTCTCTTGACATTTATGAGAAAAATGTGTCATGAGAGTGTTCCATACCTCTTTAGACGTTTGAAGGCCAATAATCGTGCCCATGACCTCTTCTGCGAGAGTGCCGGTGATCCATCCAAGCAATAGTCGATCTGATTTTCGCCATGCTTGATAGATTGGATTCACTCGTTCCTCCACCGAACCATCTTCCTTGGTACGCTTGATTGTGGGTTCAGGTGCAGCCGTCTCTCCTTCAATAAACTCAGTCATATCTTGGCTTTCAATAAGTCCAAGCAGCTGAGTTTTCCATATCAAAAAATTGGTTTGGTTCAACTTAATGGTCACAAAATTTGTGACATTTAAGTTGTAAGGGTATGGGTAAGGCGAGGTCACAGTAGAAGCCATTGAGAAAATACGAAAAATTTGAAGAGACTCACGGCCCAAGACCCTAGTGCTCTGATACCATGTGAGAAATAAGAATTAAGAAAGAAGAAGAAGAAGATTTAAACGTGGTTCGGTGTAAATTCACCTACGTCCACGAGAGGAGGTCCTTCCACACCATATGGTGGAGAGGTTTTCCACTATTTATAATGCTTACACCTTAGGCTTCTCCTTGATCTTAGGAGAGATTACATCCTTATCATAATTGCTCTTATGAGCTGTACAAGAATCTTTAATATGATTGTCGGTTTTAGATTGACTTGCTTTGTTGGGCTGTTGCATCTCTGGATCGCCATCTTCCTTAACCAACGTACTCTTCCTTGGATGAATCTTCCCCAAATCATCATGAACATCCATAGCTATCTTGCCTTTATTATCTCTTGCATTAATATCCAACCCAATCCCATTAATATCCAATGCAATCTGTGGCCTGGCTTATTTGGCCTTTGTTGTAACTGATGCAATATGCGATCTTAACAATTGATGATTATCCTTATCTATTTCATCCATATGTGTTCAAACAAATACGTAGACGGGGGAACGAACCAAGAAAGATGAGCCAAAAAAACATGTTTCCGACGGTCATTGAAGCCATCAACCACAGTGGACGAGATCGATGGGATTGGACCCAGGATGGTTTGGCCAAGCCGGCCAGGGCATTTAACTCAAGTGGGACAGGACCATCTTCGGCCAGCCAGTTGTTTGGCTCTTCTTAGTGATAAGCACAAACAATTAGGCCCACGCGCTCGGCCAAAAAAACTCAGCTCATCGCTACCAACAATTTTGATCCCTTAGCGGGCCGATGGTGCCGCTCTTGTCTCCTGGCAAAACGATAAAACACTGGCATTCAGACTCAGTTGTTTGCTTTTAATGCAAGAACATGTATGTACACTCGCCAGGTAAGGGAGAAGAGCAAGAGCAGAATAACTTATTAACTACGAAGCGCAGAACATATTCTTTGGCTCTATGAAGAGCGATTTTCATCCCAAGCAAATTTGGAATAATGTAGTGCTCAATAGAAAGCACTCTCTATTTAAGAAGCAATTTTCACAGATGAGCTATTGTAGAAGCAAAAAGGTCTGGAAATGATACTAATGGAACCCATTATCGTTGTTGTGGGCTTCTTCATTGGCGACTGTAGAGAAATATTACAAAATCATAGAAAGAAAATCAAGCCTCAAAGCTGATTGCCTGTCCAACAAACAACATTGGCTCTCAAAATTGGAGACGACAAATCACATCACCGACTCTTCTGCTCTTCTCTTCTCGCAACAAAATCGAAAATATTTAATTTTATTGTCCTTAATTTAATTTTTTTTATTTTTATGAAAAATAGTTATTAATTATATTAGTTATTTCGTTATTAGTTGTGGTATGGAACCCCGACTCTGACTAGACTAACAATATAGTTAGCTGACCCGGATCCGCATTCGAGCTTATACTAATCAATTTTTAAGAAGGGGCAGCAGCAGGGGCAAGACAGGCAATGCGGAGGAGCACGTGACCGGCCGGTGGCTGTGGGCCCCACGTTGCTTCTGTCCGCAGCGCATTGGGCGGGAGGTCAAAGAATGGCGGCGGGCCCCCCTGGGGTCCCCCCCCTACCCTTACACGTGCGCATCCATCGGAATTGAGTACATACAGCTCCCCTCCCCCGGCGATAATTGCGCTGCTGCCCCCCCCCCCCTGCTCCCGCACGTGCGGCCGCCCTGCCGGTTTTCCACCGGGAATTGGAACGGAAGCTAATTTTTCTAAAAAAACATTTTTTTTAATTTTTTCTTTATATCGGATCCTTTTTCTTTCCTTTTCCTTTTTCCGGTTCCGATGCTCCTTAAAGTGAAGCAAGCAGGCTTCCTTTGTATTTTCTGTAAATTGATTTTTTTCGGAATTTTTTGTCTTTTTAACTCGAGAATTTGTCCATTTTAGAGAGCGGGTTTTGTCCTGATTCGTATGAGTCTTGGTTATTCGGACACTTGGTGGGAGTCTAATAAAATAATAATTATTACAGAAGAATTTGAGGGAAAAAAAAAAGGAAAAAGGATATTGCTGGGGCTACAACCCACGCAACCGGCAGCGGAGAAGGCGCTGCCTGTTCGCACGTGTGGCGATTGTGTCTGCCATTTGGCTTTCGCCTCTCTCGGACTGTGGGCCCCACGCCACCGCAAGTTAATTCCTCGCGGCAGTCCACACGTGCGACGCCGGAGAAAATTTCCGCGTTGCAGAGGCTGCCGCGGATGGTTGGCCCCGCTGCCAGATCACCGGCACATGCTGGCGTGACCGCTCACGTCGCCCGCAATTCCCACCTGAAAATACCACGCACGGCCATCTCCGCAGGCTGCCGGCGACGTATTTCCGACTGAGCTTGCCGGACCGGCGCTGGGCCTGGTGGTGCTGAATTGGTTTTTCTGGTCGCTAGTCCTTCCGTGTATTTAGTTAAATTCAAGTTATATTTTCTTTCCTTTTAAATTAGAAAACGATGAAATAGAAAACACAAAAGTGGTGATCATAGTAGCAATTGTCTCGCTTCGGTTTGAGTTTTCCATGTATGGTCCTGGTGAGTACTGAACCTTAGGACTGAGTCTGGAGCTGCACTTGGGCAGGTGATGGGAAAAGTCCGACTCATTGACCTTCCTAGCCTTCCGTCGCTGAACAGCGCCGACCGCCGGAGACTGGTCCGGTCAATCGTGTGCCAGATTCGGTCAAGGATCGGTGCGAGCTTTCTGTATCGTATTCGTACTAGCGGGGTTTGTCTCTGGTCTTGGACCGAGGGTGAATTGGTAATTTCCATTGAAACAAGCGGTCAGACCCCATTCCTTTGACCGGCTTGGTTCCCTGCGTGAGATGCTATTCCCCGCGGGACCACCGAAATGCACGGTCTCATCGCGCATTCTTTCAGTTGGAGTCCTAGCTTTTACTTTATATTCATTGGGGGTGATCCTTTTTTCTTTTTTTGTAACGTTCAGTAAGACCTCATAGTTATCAGTACAGAGGAGACTTTTCAAAACAAAAAAAAAAGTGGACGTATAGAAGCGCTATTAAACAGGCTGATTATGTGAAAGTTGAGACAAAAAAAAACTTTTTTGGGTTTATAAAAGTAAGAGAGGCCTTTTGAAATATTAGGTAAAAGGAATTGCTCTTGGAGCTTCATTGAAAACAAGAAGAAGGACGCGGATTTTAGGCGGGGAATATGGAGAGAGACCAAGAATAAACACTTTCCTTTGTGTTTTACATCACTTCCACGACTGCAAACAAAGATAATAATGAAAATGATTTGATAATCACAAAACGTCGCGATCGAACCAAGTATTGAATTTTATTTTAACATGCAGAGAGTCATACGTTTCTGACCGAGAAGAGAGCAGCTAACAAGGAAAATGTCAAAACATTTTGATGTGCACAACCAAAATGTATTTTTTCAGCTGCAACTTTTACGGAATCAACGTGGGCACGAAATCGAAATGCGGACGCTCCTTTCTTTTTTCCTCAGAAGTCGTCACCCCATGCCATGAGGGTACAACAATTGCCGCTTCATTGTTCATTTTTCCCGAGAGTAAACCCTTTGCTGAATGAACATGGAATCCTATGTTCTGCAGATCTTGATTTCCCTGCACCAGTGGAGATTCCAAAGAATGAAAAGAATTCCTCCGAGAAGTTACCAAGAGTGAGTTAAGAGGGTATTTTAACTAGAAGAAAAACCCTGACCTGACTTCCAATTTCACGGGTCAATCATACTGCAGGTGACTGTGGACTGCTGCGCTCCTCCAACTAGAAATCACATCATCTTTTCTTTCGCTGTGCTTTTCATGGTAGAGGAATGCTCGACTGAGATGACGCCGCTACCCCTTCACTCTTCCTTACTCCTGAGATTTACTTCTCACCTCTCTATTGCTCGTCGCCAAATTCACCTTCAGAGCAGCCACGATTGACTGAGTCGAAGGAGCACGAAGATGATTAGATAAATGAATGTTCATAGTCATCATCTTCTCCTCCGTCTCCATGACAACCCCAAGTCCATGCGTACCAACTCAGAGGGCATAGCCGTCCTTTTGTTCAGCTACGTGGGCCCCATGATCCACAGAGAGATTTTCTTTTTCTCCCCTCTCTAGGCCACCAAGACCATCCACTCTTCAGACGACCTCGCCTTTGTTTGTTTTTCTTATTAGAGAATTGAGGGTGTAGGCCGTGTAGGGGTGGTGGCTCCCGAGTCCTCCTCAAAGTGACAGCCCCCCTTGATCTCGCCTCCCTCCATCCTGCATCGGCAACTGCAAGCGAGGTCCTCGTGATCCTCTTCCCCCTTTCTTCTTTCTTCTTCCTCTTCCCTTTCTACCACCACCACCACCGTCATCCCCAGCGGAGAACGATCCCTCCTCTCTCTTGTAGACGCCGCGCAGTATAGGGAGAGAGGATGACTGCAGGAGGAGGTGGAGGAGGTGGTGGTGCGTCTTCGAGGGGCAGAGTCCCGACGTGGAAGGAGAGGGAGAATAACAAGAGGAGGGAGAGGAGGAGGAGGGCCATCGCTGCCAAGATCTACGCGGGGCTCAGGGCCTTCGGCAACTACAAACTCCCCAAGCACTGCGACAACAACGAGGTCCTCAAGGCCCTCTGCACAGAAGCCGGATGGACCGTCGAGGAAGACGGCACCACCTACCGGAAGGTCTCTCCATCGCCACCACTCTCTCCGTTTCCAATCTCCTTACTTTTTTCTTCTTCTTCTTCCTCTATGTTGTTTGTTGCTGATCCGTGTATTGTCCTCCTTTTGTTCCCAGCAGGGTTGCAGGCCATCCTCTCTTGAGGCGCCCGTCGGCGGGTCGGCCACCGTTAGCCCCGCGGCCTCGTCGTCCTACCACCAGAGCCCGCCCTCCTCCTCCTTCCCGAGCCCCATGCCCTCCTACCATGCCAGCCCCGTTTCTTCGTCCTTCCCGAGTCCCACCCGCTCCTCTGCAACTGCCTCCTTCCTCATCCCCTGGCTCAAGAATCTCAGCGACGCCAACGCCATCCCTTCCTCCCTCCCGCCCCTCCGCATCTCCAATTCCGCACCCGTCACACCCCCTCTGTCCTCCCCGACCTCTAAGGCAAAGCCCAACTGGGACGCCGTCGCCGCGCTCAACCAGCAGCGCCTGCCCAACTTTCCCTTCTTCGCCGCGTCGGCACCCTCGAGCCCCACTCGGCGCAGATCTCTCTTCCGATCGATCCCTGAGGGAGACGAGTCGGACGTCTCCACGGCAGGCGACTCGACCTCCTCCGGACGGTGGGCAGGGCTCCCCGCTGGCGCAGCTCCAACATCGCCTACGTTCAACCTCGTCAATGCCGCTGCCGAACAGAGATGGGGGTTCGGTGCTGACGGAACGATCTGGGCTCCATCCTCCGCTTGTCGGAGCGTTGTGGGATCGCCCGAACACCAACAATTTCCCAAGTCCGTTGTGGGTGCTGATAGTGGTAGCGGCGGTAGCGCCACTGGTGATGGTGGTGGAGGCGATTTCCAGTTTGAGTGTGGAAGGGTGAAGCCGTGGGAAGGGGAGAGGATACACGATGAATGTGGAGAAGATGTCGGTCTGGAGGATTTGGAGCTCACGCTCGGTAACGGGAAGCGTTGAGATTCCGGCCAAAGAGTGGTCGGAATCCCTTGCGTCTGCTGATGACTCCCTGTCGATTTCATTGACGTTGGCTGCCTTTATCTTCTTTCTTCCGGCCGATCTTCTTCATCTTCCTTGGAAGATAACATATTCGGTCGATCCCAAAAGGATTTCTCTGACGGTCAGCAGTTTCTCGGCCACCTTCGGTGGTTTACCGGTGTTCATTGTTACAAAGATGGTGGTTTTCTAAAGGTCCCCACAGCCCCAAACGACGTTCATCCTTTTCTTTTCTTTTAATTTTTATTCCATCTTCCTTCAGGTCCTATTACTCTTTTCCTTTTTGTACTTATTAATGTCTCAGTGAGAAGATTTAGAGGACAGTTACCGACCGCATCGCCTCTCTTTTGTAATCTTACAAATGTTTCGTGGGGAGAAGAAGTTTTAACATGTAAGATGTGATATATTTGACTCTTGGACGTATTTTTCTTATGTCTACTCCCTGTTTCTAGTTTTTCTTGGTAAATTTGATCCGTTAGAACATTGTGACCGACGGTTCCAGCAAGCAAGTGGGTCTTGAGCGAATTGAGTTAGATCACATGGTTTGATCTGATCCACTGTGGTTCCTCTTGCGTTTGTTTGATTGCTTTCCCGCAATCTCAACAAATAAGGAACGGTGCCATACCACGATCACAATGCCGTGTTCGTTCCTCCATACGTCACTACCACTGGTGGGACCATTCGGCACACGCGCGCTCGTCTTCTTTTTTGACCACCGACTCTTCCCACACTCCATGGGCTTCGATCTCTCTCTCGCGTCTTTTCCTTTGTTTTCTTTGCTAGCATGTGTGAACAAACACACTCAAAAGACGCGTGTGAATCTTTCAGTCTAGTCTCTTGAGCTTAAAACGAATAGAGTTCGAGCTTCAACTCGATTCAAGCTTGAGCATCTGAGCTCGACTCGGCTCCTGTTCAACTTTACCTTGCATTTCCTCGACGTGGGAGATCCATGTTGGTTTAGGGTTCCTGATTATTCGAAGTCGAACCTCAAGCATGTTAAGGTTCATTACCCGAGAAACCAGGGGTTTGGACATGGGTCCATAACCTGACATCGGAACCTAATGTCTCTAATCAAGCGCCCGTAATGGCGGCTTTTTCCTTTGCACGTGAACTGTGTACAGATAACTATTATTGGCAGAACAATAATTCGCCAGTAGACTACCATTATCCACACATGCAGCATTCTCTGTGGGTCCAAAATCACGCATTTTGAATATGGAGATGGCACCTATCGAATTGTAAAGCAGGCCTATCTATCTATTGAAACTGCAATTATTCATTTCTTGGCTTCCCGATTCCACCCTAATGAAACTTCGGGGTCTTCATGGCTCCCTAATCTTTTAGCATCACCATCCCTTCCTTCTGTAAGATAAAGAAAGAACAGATGGACAGGACAGCTACCTCTTAGGACCACCAGTTATAATGCATGAAAAGTTTCTCACGAGTGTCATCACTCCATGCTTCCTGCAACACTGAGTTCAGGATGCTTCAGCCAGTGTTACAGAAACTGCTAGCGGTCTCATGCAATTGCCCCTTGCACCCGACTGCACGTATATGTCTCACTCTGCTCTATATCAAATTCACCTTTACAGGTCTCAATACATTTTATCTCCCCACAGTTGAAGATGGGAGCATGTTATCTTGCTTCCTCTCATCCATGGGCGCCCTGGTCTGCAAAAATGGGTGGTGGAAATCAGGTGGGATCTCATTTGGAGCGCCGTTTTCCCGTTGAATCCTTAGATATGTGTGAGATCCTTGGTTAACTGACTGAGATGATATTATCAATTAATCATCATTTTGTTTAGGCAGCATTCCGTTACCCCGAGTTCACATCCGAGGATCTGATCTTCCATGGTTCTAGCGATGTAAAAGTTATGCATTTCAGAACCTCAATATCTGTTATTTTCATGGATCTCAAAGAAAAGAGAGAAAAGGGCGCGGATCGATCCGTTTGATCATCCATGAGGTAACGCTGGATTCATTCAAAGGAAAGATATGAGACCTTTGTCAACAATCAAGGATGTACTGTGGGAAGTGAAATCCCAGTACCTCAAACCAGCGTGGATCCCTCTGATGATGAGAAAGAACAAGGAGATGGGATCGGCCATCTAGAGCAAGAAATTTTCAAGGCCTAATGGCTACCCCAAAATGAAGCTGCGCCCTTCATCCACCCTGTTGCCCATTGGTCCCCTCTTGCATCACATCCAAATCCCTTTATTCAGAAAGACCATACTGCGCACGGCCGCAGTGTTGTAGTTTTCAGTCTTTCAAGACGAGCCTTGTCGAGTGAAGCAACGTTGCAACTGGTAGCGGAGGGGACCAGACGCGAATTGGCCGGGATCATGCTCCAGAACATCCAAAAATGAAAGTTGTCCATCACACCAATCTCCATCTTGGACAATCTTTAATTAAATTAAAAACTCTAGCCTTTTCAGAAATCTTGTGTCTCTCAATCGTTAGAGACTCTCTCTCCCTCCCTCTCTCTCTCACTATATATATAATATGTATACATTCTTATCAAATAGTAAAAGTAATTACTTTTGATGGATGTGATGTAAATAGTTTACTTAACAAATATGAACTTTTAAAGGGCATTATTTCTGAGGTAGAAACTACGAAAGGGAAAATCATAGTCATAAGACGTCAATTACTAATAATGCAACAAAATTTGCTAATTACTGAACGGGCAAAAATTTTATTTCTGAAAACATGGTTCAACACATTTTTTTTTAAAAAAGAAAAGAACGCTGAGTCTATCTATTTCATCTAATGAAGTGTCAATCTTCTCAAACAACTCATAGTCTCTTCACTTCAGATCTAACGTTCATTGTTCCACATTGAACTAGGGTGGTGAAATTCAATTAATCTGATCAAAACTATAAGGATTGCTACTCCACTTGTGTCCACATTCGACAGAAAACCCGGAGTTGTGTAAATATGTTTGTGCATTATTACTCGTGATAAACTTAAAACTTCAATTAATACATATAAAATATGCCGATTAAAAAGAAAACGCAAAAAATAAAAACAGAATTTTAATCTGAAAATTACTGGGTAGATAGTGTCTTGACTATGAAGGTTCATTACACGGACGGCCAGCCGACTTCGGCTGACCAAGTCTTCTTCGCTCATTCCTCGGTTTGTGCCGACATGCCAGGAAGAGACAAAGTCGTAGCGTCCGCCGGAACAACATCAAACACTGCTGACAGAAGACATATAACTCGGTTCAGTTTTCCCAGATAGACAAGAACCATTTCTGGAAGGGGTGAAGAAAATGATGAAAGGCGAATGTTACGTGATGAAGAATACAAGGGAAGCTTCAAATTGCCTATATGATTTTTGCTAGAACGAGGCCGCTGATGAGTACCATCAAGTTGACACGACAACTCGAAAGTTGCGAGTGCCATTTGCTGCAACAGCAAAGCAGCGAGTTTACTGTTCAGTATGAAGAAGAGATATCGAGTTAGATTGCAGGGTTAAGCACGACTCTATAACCGTTCAACAAGATTATACAAGAGAACTCCACAAGTCAAAGCACATCAGACTGCTTTTTGACAACAGGACCGATATTATTAGGCACTCCTTCTTTACAAGTTACACATAACTTTGAAAGCTTGACTGCCCTCCAGGAAGTAGCACAGTTTATGACCCCATGGTCTTACGATACATGAGTACTTCTTCCAAACCAGTGAAAAAAAATGATACAAGAGAGTACAGGCAGCATGTAACATTATTAAACACCCAACATGCATCCGTTCATTTGCTCAGCCAACCCCATAACCTCCAGCACCTTCTTCTCGGCAGTCTTTTGTTTGCATTCATAGCAATCCAGATCCACTGCATCTGTTACTGATGAACATTCTTCGAACCTGTAGCAGCTAATTAGATGATCATTCACCAGTCCTGCTGCCTGCATGAACGAGTAAACTGTTGTCGGTCCGACAGAGCGAAAACCCCGTCTGATGAGATCCTTGCTGAAGGCCTCAGCTTTGGGAGACTTCACTGGCACTTGACGTTGATAGCGGAATCTGTTGATAGTTGGCTTGTGATTGACAAAAGCCCAGCAGTAATTGTTGAAGGATCCACACTCCTCTACGACCTGCAGTTACCACAACATTTTAGATACCATGAAATGGTACACAACCAGTGCCTTGGTATGAGGAATCAGTCCCTAGTCCAACTATTAAACTTCCATTGTGCAACCTGTGTATGTGCACATAAGAGAGAGAAAGAGAGAGAGAGAGAGAGACCTTCAGGATCTGCTTTGCGTTCTCTACAATTGACCGCAACTTTAGTTCAGAGAGCATTATGTTGTTGCTGTTCTTAAGAGAGGTGATTTTGCGCTCAGAAAATTTAGAAACAAGAGCTGGATCAAAACTGGCAAAGAGATCCCTGAGGGAAGATTGATGGGTCAGCACTTGACAGTGAAACAAGATACACTAGAAAGGCATCAGGCAGAATTTGAGATCCAGAAAGATAAAAAACTAAAAAAAAACTACCAAAGATACCTGAACGTTTCTCTCTTACTAAGAATAGTTGGCCAACTAAGTTCAGCCAATGCTCCAGATAAAGAAAGAAGCTCAAACAACCTCTTGTCATCATGAACTGGCACACCCCAGTCTTCATCGTGAAAAGAAGCATAAAGAGGATCTGTGAAAGATTTTAGTTAACAGCATCTGTCAGACAATGGCCAGTTCACATGATAAAAAGGTGAAGATGCTGGTTAACAAGAAAAAAATAAAAGTGCCAAAGAAAAATGAGAAGCAGATAAGTGTCAGTCACACATTCGGCTTACTGCAAATTCGTATTCCATTCATTCACCAGCTTGAGGATGACAACCGTTTCAAATTTTGTGCAATAGATACATTTACAAATATGAAAATTCAAGCCAATTAAAGAAACTAGACAAATTAACGTCATGCGGGCAATTCTTCCAGCAGACAAAAGCAGTAAGAGTGGAAAACTCAACAACTTCTCAGACAATATCACCCCTTTTCCCTTAAACCGTATTCTAGCTCAGAAAATAACCTGTCATAGCATCCATTATCAGAGAAGCAAAACTATGCATCTGAAGCTTCTGTTTTAAATGGCGATGAGAGACAATCAACTATGTTATCTCGAATTTTGTTTATCAACATTTGATTTTGCAAGAAAATGGGGGAAATCACTGATCTGATGATATAACTGCAAAACACTTTCCATCATTTATGCAATTCCAGACCCATGTCTATATTTCCAGTAGCACTTATATAAAACCAAACGTCATAATGTTGAATATGTAAATTGCCGCACGATTTATATGAAGCCAAACCCTCTCCCCACAGTATCCATTTTCCAGTTGCTGCAGAGAGCAATCCTCAAAATCTGAGGCAATTTTGGCTTAAGGTCCAGAGTCCAGTTAAGAAACTAAGAGTTTCCACTGGAGACACAGAAGAGCAAGCAAAAACGGTGGAATTAAGCAGCCTCAAGGAAGTGAGGCATATCGTCATAAGAGGTCCCACTACTGGCCGTGTTCATGTTACAAAAGGTGTCACCTTCTTGGAACATGTTTCCTTCTTTGGTGCGAATCCTCTTCAGGGGGAGAATATGTCTAAGGAAGAGTATTCTCCAACACAGAAAATTCAGTTTATAGAATTTATGGACTACAGGCGAGAAGAGACTCCTCATGTCCAGGTGCTTGACAAGGATGAGGAGGGTATATCTATTGAGGCACATGAACAGGAAAAGAAGGAGGAGGAAGTCTCTCCTATGGTGACCGAACAAGAGGGTACTCGTATGTTTGGATAGGTGTATTCAAGAAGGAAAACTTGTGTTGATAAGGTGGTTGATAATGAGGAGGCTACACTGAATCCCAATCCTACTTCTTCCTTGGATGATCCAAGTCATGCTCAGAAGCAAATGGTTGGAAGAGACTTTAACTGAACAAGAAAAGGAGGACTTTCCCATTGCGTTGAGAAAGGGTGTCAGGTCATGTACACAACACCCTATTGGTAACTTTGTATCATACTCTAGATTGAGCACTGACTATAAATGTTTTGTATCCTCCTTTGCTGTTGTTGTGATTCCCAGGAATGTTACAGAGGCTCAAGGGGACATTAAGTGGTCTCATGCGATGAAAGAAGAGATGGAAGCCTTAGACAAAAATCAAACATGGGAGGTGGTTGATATTCCTGAAGCAGACCACTTGATTGGGTCAAAGTGGGTCTACACTGTGAAGTACAAACCAGATGGAAACATTGAAAGATACAAAGCACATTTGGTGGCCAAGGGGTTCAGTCAGAAGTATGAGATCGACTACCTTGAGACATTTGCTCCGGTTGCAAAAATGAAGACAGTTAGAGTTATTATTTCATTGACTGTGTTGAAGGGTTGGGAGATGTGCCAAGTNGATATGATCGTTACAGGTGATGATAAGGAAGAGATAGCAAGATTAAAGGGTTTACTATCTACTGAATTTGATCTAAAAGATCTCGGTAAGCTTAAGTATTTCCTTGGTATTGAAATTGCTAGATCAAGTACAACTCTTGTACTTAATCAAAGGAAGTATACCTTGGATCTACTAAAGGAGACATGAAAGTTGGGGTGCATACCAGCCTCTACTCCTATAGATGCTGGGCATAAACTTGGTAGTAAAGATGGAGAACCGTTGGATGAAGAAGCTAAAGAGAGGTACCAACGTCTAGTTGGAAAATTGATATACCTCACTCTGACTAGACCTGATATTACCTTTGCTGTAAATGTGATGAGCCAGTTCATGCATGCACCAACAGATGTACACTTGAAGGCTGGAGTTTGAGATCAATCTATCATGTAACATTTGTGAAAGATGAGAAAATCATCCAACAACCAAAGATTGGAGACACATGTTAGATACTGTCTATTGCCGTTGAAGGTGGATAAGAGGGTCATCTAAGCAATGGGAAAAAGGAAAAGGAACCACGTACTTTGTCGTGGATAATTAAAGCCTAGCATGAGGGAGTAGCTGCTTGAAGCAGATATAAAAGGATTTTCTCTCTCACCAAGCTAAATCCAAACTCTGTCGCAGCTTGCTGTTGTACTCCTATCCCTCAAAGGTGTCCTCAATTGCCTCGTACCTCAAGGTGATTGGACTCCTAAGTATCTGGAGGACCCGCTATGCCTGGATTAAAGGTTTTATTGTCACTCATTTGAGAAAATCACGTTTCTCATTCCAGCCAAGATTTATCTGTGCCCAAACTCCAAGGAATGAACTGAACTGACTATATGTCTTCAGGCTTCCGACATCAATCCATGTACTTCAAGAAACAGAAATTAGATCATGCTCTTCAAAAGAAAATGCAAAAGATCAAGTTATTCTTTTCAAAAGATTAGCCTTACAATTGCATGTATATATAAACATGCACGCTTGCAGTAGAATTCGAAAACATGAGAAACGAAAATTTATGACTTTGTCTTCACATTATAATGGTCCACTTAGTTGCTTTCTCCAACTTACCGCAATATTTTCACAATTTTTCGCATATAAATTAATGCGATTAGAGAATTACAAATGCATTGAATCCGTATACAACTCTGAAGGAAATTTTATAACATAGACAGAAGAAACGAACAACATTTGAAGACATTGATTATACAATTCAAACATTCACTCAACCAACGTGCGTAAAGATGGAAACCAAACAGACCACTTACTTACAGCTTCTAAGTTGCATACTTTTGTTTATATTCAAAAGAGAAGCAGTAAGGTAACTTAATGTATTCTATGGCCATCTTGTTCTCATAGTGTTCGATGGAACACTAAAATATGTCAACTAAAACATATCATATTGCAGAAATGGTCTCTTCCAGTCTTTAACTCGCAGCTAAAAATCGCCATATTTCGTCTCGCCGTCTAGGATAGCCTAGGTCTCGTACAACTATATAATAGACAACAAAAGCCAGATGCCCGGAATGGCATTACTTCAAGTATCAAAGATCTCTGCGCCATTTCATGCTTCAAATTTTAAACCAACATTTTTGCAGCATCGGACAACGTGGTTAACCTCGCCACTTGGCCATTGCACCCATTCCAAGAGAAATAAATAAATAAATAAATTCAAAACCAAGCCGAATTCCCCATTCTTCAAGCAACAGAGAAACAATTACTTCGCAGGGAGAAGTCCAGAGGCCAGAAGGAGGAACTCCACTCAGCAAGACGAAGGGCAAAAGAGTCATCCTCAGAGAGTCAGAGGCCCCATTTGGGAAGCAATTTCATCAGCCAGTAGCGGACAAAAACATAATTTGGCGGGAGGAAGCAGAGCACTCACCGGTGTTGGCCGTTACCCACCCGCACCTACTCTTCCCACGCCGCGAGTCTCGCACGGCCGCGGCGACTCCGTCCGGCGCCACCCTGCGGGACTTCATCCCACTCTGGTTCCTGCGGCACCCGAGCCTCGGCGTCACGGCTCCCCGTCGTGCTGCTCCGAGCCCGAGTGAAGAGTCAGAAGACGCGCCGGACGACCAGGAGGCGGAGTCGAGCGAGGAGTCATCGCAGGAGCGGGATGCGAGCTCCGGTGTCCTCCGGAGCCTCTCCGGCGCCGGATGAACCTTCGCATTGCCGTCGACGGTGACGTTCGGAGACATGGACCACCAGCACAGAAACCCTAGCGACCAAAATGCAGCTCTGTCTCTCTCTCTCTCTCTCCACTCTCTCCTCGGATTCCTCTGGTTTCTGGATGTTCTGGATTTATTGGGATATTAATGGTTCTGGAAGTGGTGGGGAGTGCGAGCAGGAGAGAGGACGGGGGAGGGAGCCGGAGGACGAGACAGACGCCTTACGGCTTTTTAAATTTTGCGAAACGGACATGCGACCCATTTTGGTTTACCGGCTATCGCCCGTCCCCCTCTTGCTCGCGTGTCGGTTGTCTGTGCCCCATGCACCCCTCTTCTTTCTCCCCGAAATATCCCCAACCCGACTTTTTTTTTCCGTTTTCCTCCCTCCCTTTTCTTCAAATTCTTCGTCTCATTTTCAAATGAGAAACTGACGTCACAAATAGCTTATTTTTACTTCATGATCTATTTTCATTTTCTCGTTTGGAGATAGTATCGTTATTTTTAATCATTTGAGACTTTTGAACTTGTTCTTTCTTAAATATGTTCTTTTTCCAAAGCGGAAACCAGTGGGGATTGAACTCCCAACTTATTACTTGCAAGCCAGGTTACCTCAAGCTTGTTACTTGTACAGCAAAATATGCTCATCACTATCATATTATCATATATATATCTTATTATATATATATATATAATATATAAAAAGAATATATTGCGTTTGTAGTTCTTGTTTTATCGTTCTTGTGCTCGTAGTGCATGTCCTTGTAATGGAAGAGAGCGTTTTTTACCGCTTCGTTTTCTACACAGTGACATTAGTTTTACTTTAGGACCAAGCATCTCTTTGTGAGAAATTTTTTTCAAAGCAAAGCTTTCGGACTCCCACCAGCAATTAAAAGCCTGCGAGCGAAGCAGCTTTCTATATAACCCTTTCAAAAAGTATGAACATAAAAGATTGTATCAGAAAGCAAGGATTATGAAGTGACTCAACAGCAAATAGTTGCTGGTCTAGATGCAGTCATGCTTAATTTAGCCAGCTTTCCTATCTCAATTAGGTTGTCTTCATGAGAATGCAATTTCCAGGCACTCTATTTGGCCGAAAACTGGAACAGCTTTCTTTCTAGCTGGTAGAGTCTACCAACCATGGTTAGCTTGTCCATTAGTTAAGAAAGAAAAGGACCCAAGTAAGGAAAATTTTTCTTTGTAAAGCCAAACAGAAGCGAAGAAATTGTTTTCCAATATCTCATTGTCTTGGTTGCTCCTTGGATGCTTACAGAAAGGAGAACAAGGATAAGGATGGTGAACCGTGCGGTTGTTCCGCTTGTCTCTTGGAGTACACTATTCAGTATTTATTTCTATGTGACGTGTGGTCCTATACCGACAGATTTGCCCCACCGCCGGAAAATCTGTCCGACGCGATTGCAACTCGGTAACAATATTCGAAATCAAATCAGCTTAGTCGTAATCAATGGCATCACTCGTGGATCAAGACCTGGTATTTTTATGTCCCAAGCCAAGTTATCGTGGATTAAAAAAAAACATTTAAATTTATATTGTTGGAAGACACCAAGGTTTTTTAGTTAATTAAAAAAAATTATGTCTATTCAACAGATAATTACAATTTAAATGAAATTAGCCCTTTCAACTCCATTTTTCCGCAACCTTGATTTTAGTTTCGAAAACTTGGAACACTTTTTTTTGTTTCTTTTTTTCTTTTATTTGTCTTTGCAATTCACGTGGAAAAGCCCTTTTCCTAACGGTAAAGGAACATCCAAGCAAAAGCTCCAAATGGGTGTCCCACTGCTAACATTTGCTGCACCAACAACCGAATGCGACCCCCACCAAACTCCTCCTACACTTTCATTTTACTTAAATACCCCTACCCTGGGTTCCATGATTTTCTCATTTTCCAAATTTAGCATAAATTTATATATACACCAGCTGCAAGTTATATATATATATATATATATATATATATATATATATATATATATATATATATATATATATATATATATATATATATATATATATATATAGTTTTACTTGAAGTTGTAGGCAGGCCCTTTCCTTTTGTGAAATCTCGGTTGTCTTCAATGGTAGTAATTGAAGATGAGTGGTAAAAGATGCCCTTCCCCGCTCGAATCAAAACCAAATGGGGGAAGCCAAAATGGGCGTCTCGGTGGCCATGACCTAGACTTGTATGACGTAGAAGTTGAACGCCTTGCAATTGCTTCAACTGTAGAAGATGTGTTTATAAATCCGATTCTTTTAGTGTTTTTATTAATGACCAAGGATGGATTATATAAACAAAACTAATAGGTTCACAAGTTGCAAATATGATTCGTCGAAAGAGATCAGGAGTAAGATTGGCGTGACCTCTATAGAATATGCATTCGCAAAATAGATTAGGAATATTGGGACGGATGTGTCCTCGAACTATTGGAGACTCATTGGCAACTAAAAGATGGAGTTTCCAATCACTCCACCCGCAAGATGAACTTCTTGATAAGTAAATCTTGGATACCGCGAGAAAGGGAAAACTCTGACCAAGTTTCACGATTATGTATAATATCATAAGAATGCTCAAGCAACAAATGAAAATGGCATCCGTAACCATAGCATTTTTTGGAACAACAGCATAGTGTTCTTGAACCACGTGTTCTGAAAACTGTTTGAAGAACAAGTTGCTCTTTTAGCCAACACTCTCGTAATGTCGCGTCCCGAACTTTATCACCATTCAGGGGACAAAGTTAACTCGACCAATTAACTTTGCCACACAAGAGTTCAATGAAATCTCGTTGTGCTACAGGATCAGAAATAACAAACCTCAAGTCACTTGAGTTTAATTGCACAATTACTTTCCCTACCAACGTCATCCATGACCCTACGGGAGCTATCTTCTGATGTCATCCATTACTGCAATAAACATGAGAAGGTGAAGTCATCGATGACCATGTCTACCAACGACAAACATGGCAGTGGCACCACCAAATACCACGGGCACCAGATGGTCCGCTGCTGAATTGCGGACATCTAGAACAGGACCCGTTTCATGAAATTAATGGGGTGTTCCAACACAAGTGAGTCGGACACCGCAAGATCCAAAACGTCCCAAGGGATTAATGCGATTCATTACGGGATCCGGATCGCCTCTGAGGAAATCAAAATGTCATGGTGATGAGATTTGATCTGAATCTGGAACGCCATGAATGGGACTTTACGTTATTTTGGATCTTCAAAATCCAAGATCCTAGAAAGTTTCTGCCACTTAATCCGGGTATGGATCTCAGTCCAAACTGATTACGTACGTAGCCTTGCCTGCTTCGGAGAGCGCGTACCGTCGGTGACAGCGGCGAGGAGAGTGGCGGCGGGAGACCTGCGCACACAGATGGAGGAGCCGTCCGGAAGCTTCTTCCTCTCTCCACAAAAGCCCAGGTTTTGCTCACAGACGCCCTGGAGTTGGATTCTTCGCAATGGAGGCGAAGCTCTTACTGGAAGAGGACGGCTCTAGAGCTAGTGCTAGGTTTCGGGCGAAGCAGCGGGACTTCGCCGATCACCTCGAGGAGTACCTCGCGAAGAGGGACGGAGTAGACAAGCTGCTCAAGATCTCCAGGTACGCCGCGAAGCTCGCTCTCGCGTCGCCCTACTTCGCCGCCGGCAGTCCGGACCTGCAACGCCGGCTCAGGAGCTTCGAATCCAGCGTCGGCGTGAGCCGGAAGGCGTTCCGCCTCGGGAGGTTCGTCCAGGACATCAATGTCCTGAAGCGATCGAGCTTGGGCTCCCGCAAGGGGATTCTTGTGCTTGTTGCTCACGGCGGCGAGGGCGTCTACTCCTTTCTCGACCAGTTCGTGTGGCTCGCGAAGGCCGGCTTGATCGACGGCCGGCGAGCGGCGAGGATTCAAGCGATCGGCGCCTGGGCGGATCTCGTGGGCCACGTAGGCAAACTCGTGCTGAAGGCCATGGATCTGAAGGCGATCCTGGAGGAGATGGCGGGAACGGAGTCGACGGTGGAGAGGCTTAGGTCGGAAGGCCTGAGATTCGAGGACGAGGGGCGGGAAATGGTGAGGTTGCAGGGGAAGGCGTTGATGAGAAGGCTGTCGATCGTGCAAGAACTGGCAGACACTCTCATCCTGATCGGCGATTTGCAGCGCGGCAAAGGGTTCTTGTCAAACCCCGTTGTCGTCGCTTCTTTGGCGCTTCTCTCTGCTTTCATCAGCACCCACCGGAATTGGACATCATGCTGATCAAATCGCCGAGATCGATTCGTCTCGATCTGGTGGTAATGTAAAGTTTAGTATAATAATTCCGTAAATGATCGTAGGACCGACAACGCAGCATGGACTTGGCAACAAGATCAGTGGGATAGTATTTATTCAGACATGATACTGCAACCTCGGTACGAGCCAATTCATTTCAGATAGGAAAATCGATAGATTTGGATCCAATAGAGTTTGATATAGTTGCAACTAGCTAAACCCTTTACAATTCATGAGGCATGAGGGGTCGTTTAGCAGCAAGAACACAATACCGAGTGAGTGTTTAATGAATTTTCCAAATATTTGAGCAGATTCAATGGACACTCTAGATGATATCTTCTTCGTCGTGCTTCTAACTTCTCCTGCGTTTTGATGTCTCTGCAATCAACATCCCAACTTGGACAGAATTGTGAGTCCCAACTGAACAAAATTGTAGGTAGAAAATTGAAAAAATGCCATTAGTATGTTTAAACATTTAATTTGTAATGCTTATACAATCTAAAAGTAGAAAATTTAGCAAAAATGTGTACCTTAGTATATCTCGTTACTTAATTCTAACAGAAGGCATTAAGAGGCAAGTTTTTTTGTATTCTCCAATCAAATTACGTTTTCGGATAAAACGAAAACTGAAACTGGTAGTGTTAAGAGAAATTAAGTTTGGTGGTGGCTATGCTAATCTACGTGCTTCCGGATTAATAGTACAGGAGATCTATTAAATAATAACCCTTCGTTTTCCGTTGCGGAACACAGAAACCACTCCCAAAATGGAAGACCGAGCTGTACTGGTCTAAATCTCTGAATGCTTGACTAAAAACCCACAAGCTGGTTCATGAATAATAAATCTTGATTAAAATTGACTTACTTGAACCATTTCTTGTCAAGATAATTTAGAAAGCAGCGCATGGTACTTCCTTTGCCCCACTCTAGTTGCACTAACAAAATCAGATGGTGCAGACCGTTCGTTTATTGCAGGTCAGCGTAGTCATTATCAACATTTTCCTCTTTATAACAAGTGGGTTTTGGCGTGGTCCATTTCGCAGTTGGCTGGTACTGTCATTCAAACTGTCGTACAGGGACCGCAACATGGTTTGAAGCTCGATCCAAACATATTCGGGGGAGTGAGAGAAGAACCCACCACTTTAATGAGAGTTGAAGCGTCCCTAGAGTCGACGGCTGCTTCAAAATTTGGTTTCGAGAGAATGCACCTTCAACTCAATGTCGGGCTCAAGCCTTTAAGGCCTTAGAGAAGTAGCGCCCACAGGAATCAAGCTGACAATGTGTGGTTTTCACAAGCGAAAGACGGACCTGACCAAGAACTTTATGTTCTTTTATAAGAGTACTTTCAATATAAATGGATAAGCAAGTCCACTAGATACTTTGCATGAGGAAGCACTAACCAGAAATGAAAGTATTAAACTAAACCCACAATTTCAATAGGTACAAACAGCCCGTTTATAATTGGGTACAAGAAATTGATGGTGCAGATTACCCAAATGTGACCAGGCCCACTAGATTCATTTGGAACAAGAATAATTTTGTACAATATCTTTTAGTATCATGCATCGGACGAATTATAACTTTAGAAAGCGACCTATGTATTTTGTTTGAAAATCATCATGTAAAAGAGATCTCCTTTCAATTAGGAGAAGTATGAATAATTAATTAGTAACTCCCCTCAAGTTGGTTCCTTTTGCCCTATTTTGCTTTGGATTTTCCAGTTTCTTAGTTAATGATTGATTAGAGGAGCTGCATAATTCTGATACCACCAATGAGTGGGGTGGGCCAAGTTGGCTGCTAGGCTAACCCCTGAAGGTCATCGTCATCGTCCATTGCAGAATTCTAGGGCATCTTAATTTGAGCATAGCACAATCTAGCTAGAATCTGATCCAAGCAATATAGCTGTCCTTTTAAGGAATATCTGATTTCTTAATACATATGGGTGACATACATTGCTGAATCTCCGCTAGATTTAATATACATATACGCTTCCATTCACCAAGGTATCATCTTTTCCCTTGCATCAAAATAAGGAAAGCATCTTTCACACCCATAATGTAACCTTTTCGTACTTGATCTAGTTATTCTTTTTAGTTCTTATTATCATGCAAGCTGGTAAAAGATATAATACGCATCCGATTCATTAAAGGTGGGCCTTATTCCGGGCATAGATGTCCACGATTCCTGCAGAAATATGCAATTTCTTTGTGTTTGATGCAAATACACTCCTAATTAGTGCAATTTAGATATGGTGAAAGCTTACTGCAGAGCACGCGTTTGATAACATCCACGAATGTGTTCCAAACAAAAGACAGATCCGTGCAGTGGGTTCCGAAGAAGGCAGAATTTCTGTTACCAAACGCCCTCAGAGAATAGTGTATACTGGAATTTTAAGTTGTGAAGCTGCCTTAACCAAAATTAATCGTAGAAATGTGATTCCATGGTTGTTGGTTGGTAAGACTCAGCCTTTCAATCTCCGAGTCTTGAATCTTATATCATTTTGAAATAAAATGTCGAAATTTGGTAGATTTTGAAAGTAGTTTGGACATTGGAAAGTATCAATATGGCGTTTGATCTTTTATCAAATGAACCATTGTTGTTTTGTTTACCAACAGAGCAAATTGTTCGGTACGTGTCAGCCTCGATGCCTAACTCTTTTCTATAGCAAATTATTCAGCTAATATCATTTCAACAACAAGCCAATGCAATAACGATGATGATAACACTGAAATGAACTGCGTGTATACGATTAAATTTGGTTAAGAAGCATTAATAATTAATAATTATGTTATAATGTATGTGAATCACAGAAGCAGGTTTTCTTCATTCTGTGCAATTTCAATCGGTATAGGTTGACAATGAAGAGATCGAACTCCAACTAGCTAGGACTGTGAGTGGATCGGATGTACCCATTTTGATGGGAGATCTGATTCATCTATATTCAATCCCACATTTAGTAAAGAAACTAATTAGGTCTAATTTGAAACATGATAACTTTTTGCTGATCAAATATTGCTGCCAAACCAAATCTGAATCCAAATTCGAGTCGATGTACCCTGCTTTCTGAAGCCAAATCTGATCTGATCTTCTAATTGGATATCGAAACCTTTTCCATGTCTGACTGATTTAAAGTGAGTTGGTGAGATATCCAGTGGGAATCGGGACCATTGGCATCCAAATTCCAACTTTACAGAAAGCAGAATGTTAGGAGCGTTCCCATCCAGCACCGAAAACGGGATCTCCACTTTCACGTCTTCCATGGTTCATAGGGTTGTGCACCTGCGCTGCATGTCCCACAGTTACTGATTTTTTTCTGGCACAAAGCACTATTTCATGAAAACTTCTACCATATAATTGGAGATTTCATTTTAACAATCAGCCCTTGGTGAGAACGATTTTCGAGAGAAGATTTTAGAACCCTTACGACATCTCAAGTGTATGAACGATGTTGTAGCTCACAAATGCTAAAAGTTTTGTTGAGTTGAGATAGTTTGATAGTGTATATACTCGAGTCGCAGTGTTCATTTCTGTAGTAGGAGCTTCCTTTTGAATGCATAATTTAACGCAAGCAAAGTTAAAGTTTTACTCAATACCCAATAAATATAGTTTTGAGCCTGTTCAAAAAATCGTAATTGAGAGGTACATTGAATTGCCGGTAGCAGTCAAAATCTAGCAAGAGCTTGTGTAAATAACTATATTTATGAGATTTAAATTTCATTGTTTAATATTTTGTTCAATTGAGTTCAAAGCTGGATTAAAGCTTCCCTTTTGCCTTGCGAGCTCCTAGATAGAGGTCTATCTAAGGTTATGCTAGTGCTCGGTGACAAGACAAGAATACCTTCATCTTAATATCGCACTCTCTCAACCTTTTAGGTTGTTTTAACCAAATGTGACTACCGGATCAATGTGACTGATTTTATTGAAATTAAACTTTCCTTCCCCGCATGGGAAACCGATTTAGAATCACCATCCTTTTAACATTTCAAATGATGAGCTTTAAGATGTGACTAACCGATACGTGCATGTCAGTCTTGTGGTGATCAGGAAGCTTTTTCTTATAATTAGATTCCCATCTAAACCACATTTATGCCGTTTGATTTAGTTAAACACATCTTTCCCGATGAAGGTAGATCTATTTAAACAGGACTTAAAAAGGACACACTTGCATAGGCTCTTACATATCCTTCAATTGGACACTAAGCCATTAATTTGCGCCCAAAGAGAAATGAAGCATTCATGCATCAATCTTTGAAATATTTCCTTTCTTTCGGAGTTAGGTAAGAGAACTTTTAGTTTTCTTATTGGAAAGTAAAAAATTCCTATGCCGGGAAACTTATCGAGGTGCATAGCATAGCCGGTCGACTGGACGGAAAGGTGAAAGTGGTGATACTTAATTGATTGGTGTTCTGCTCTCCACTCAGGTCCGAAAGCAACCCTTGGACAAAGAAAGGGGCATGGGCGTCTTCCAGAGTCCGCCCTTCTCTAATGCCTCAAAACCTTAGGTGTCTTTCCATGTGTCCATTTTCTTGGGAGAGAGTTAGACGAGAGATAGCCAGCAAAACACAAAAGAAGTTAGTGAATTTAATGGCGTTGTACGATGGCACCTCCTTCTAACGTTTGGCTGCTACTTCCCCGTAAATAAATCTTCAAAATTGTACCAGCGTCACGATTCACGGGCATTGTTAAACCCTTTTTAAATTTGGGCGTTCCTACAGTGGAAATTAGGAATCCGTGAGGCTTAAATTACTTCTTCGATTCTTTTTAAAGAAAATGTTGTACTAGGCAAAGATGAATAAAGTTGTTGAAAGGCTTTAGAAAGATCAAAACTAGGGAAATGTCCGCATAGTTATCATGGTCGGATAATCCGGATGACCTATATTAGACAATTTGCCCCACCAAGGAGCGTCATTGAGAATAAAGTATTCTCGTGCCATGTTTGATTTATGTAGAACTTCAGGTAGAATGTCCCAAATGTACTACTCAAGCGTTAATTCCAGCCATACTATTTAGGCATCTGAACTTCCCCTAGAAACTCAAGACAAGGTGTCTCCGAGAGACCCTGTCTTTGGCATGGCGTCAGGCTCCATAACACGGGGGAAAAAACAATGTCAATATCAGGACACTTTGTATTGTCCATTACTCATATTTACTTGTTAAACAGAAACACCGAGTATGCCCAAACATGTGAGATTTTTTCCATGCACATAAACATACCCACCCTTAGAGAGCGTTTGATAACATGAACATTGCATTTTTTTTTCAAAGACAATGGTGTTGCATTATGATAGATTTATGGAATACAGTATTCCAATTACCACAAAGTTGCTACTTACCAAGCATTTTCTTAGGGGCTGTTTGGTAATAAAGGTATGTGAGTGTGTCATGAATTTATCCTAAGATTACAGTGAATTCATAAAATAGTACAACTATTGTTTCATGAATCTGTTCTAATATTTTGGGTAGATTCATAAGACACTAACAAGATGTTTCTGCTACCAAACTATCCCTTAGAGTATGTTTGAGAACAGTAAGAGTTGTTTCATTCATCTACCTCAAAAAGTGGATTTGATTCAATGAATGCTTTTTAAAGTGTCTAATGAATATGTTTGGGTTAGATGTATGAAATGGTAACATAATGTCATTGTTTCCAAACAGCTCCTGACTAGAGTGACATTGATGTTTTGAATAAATCAATTATGGTGCACCCAAGTGCACAGAGCAAAAGAAAAGAACAACAGGTTAGAATCCCTAGATCAAGATTTTCCTAAAAATGTTGTCCCAGATTCGACCTGTTTGCATTCTTACCAGAAGGCCTTCTAGAAGGCCGGAGATTCAGAATATATATATATATATATATATACATACATACATATATATAATTTGTTCTTTTTTCATGTGATCGGCATCTCTCAATGCACCGATGGTCCAGGAGCTTGGCATCCAATTGGAGGGGAATATGCTCCATGAGCCATCATGCAGTGCCAAAAAAGAGAGAGGGTGGATTAAAAAAAAAAAAAGAAGCGGTGAGAGAAGAAATGAAAGGAGGAAAGGAAGTTTCTCTGCAGCAACAAAATTGACTACAAACAAGGAGACAGGCATAAAGAAGGGGCAAATCACGCACAAAAAATGCCGTAATGCAAGGATTGCCACATGAGTGACCAAAAAGCAGCCACACCCCCAAAACCCTAATTCCATTCACCCATAGATTATTCATCAAAAGAGAAGGAGAGAGGACAGAAAGCCACCCTAGCACACAAGCAAAGCCTACCATTATCAAATCGCTTTCTTCTTTCCCAGACAATTTTATAATGGCTAGAGCTCCATGCGGAATCTACAAGCAAGAACACCATTGCATTAAGTTTTATTTTATATTATACCATATAATTAAGGCGAATATAATAGTAAAATCTTTTTAACCTTGCGCTAGGGTTAACACGTAGGGTTTGGTTAAGATCTAGCGGTTTAGTGCGAAGGAAAAGTCTTGGGGATCTGGGGAGGGCGTATCTTTTTAGCATCAGCAAGGTGGAGAGGGTTGGAAGATGGGAAGCAAGCGATGGGAGTGTCGGTATGAAGACAACACGTCCAGGTCCAGAATAAAGAGCCACCATTAGGTGGAGGCTGATTAAAAATGATCAAAGGGATGATGAGCCCCCAATCAAAATGCATGCGCATCTTTTCTTTAATCATTTTTCTTTTCCCTCAACTCTTCCTCCAATGCAGAAAAGACTGGCCAAATTTTTTTTTGTCATTTTTAATAATCAATTATTTTAATCATTGTACCACCAAAAACCCAAGACCTCTCCAAATCCTTATCCTTTCCTTCTCTCTCCACCCCTTTTCCCAACAAGCACACAGACTTAATGTAAATAAAGCAGGCGGTGGTCCTTCATCCTCTGGGGAGGAGCGAAAACTGCATTAATCATCTCAGTTTCCAAACTGGTTCGTTGGTGGTTATCGTAGAAAGGCGTGAATGATCATAATTCCATTGTCTTTTTACCTGTTCATATTCATTCATCTTTAATCTCTTCTCTTCTTACATATGTGATTTATATAGTTTTCTTTAGAAGGAATATGTTCTCAGACCAGTCAATTCCACAAAATAATAGGCGCTCGAGGACTTGAAGCAAACATTACATAGTCAATGACCGGTAACATATCTTTTTAGAACTTGCAAAATGACCGGTTGAAGATATGCTCAAAGACTTGAATAACGAAGCCTTGAAAACGTTTTCAACATTAAAGATTACTTGCTTAGTCGCCGGATGCATGCATGTTATCCACTCACTAATCAACGAAGATCAATTAATTAAGGTCCTGTCCCTATAAAAGATAAGCTGCAGCGGTTGCTTTTTTCCTTCTTTTAAAGGAATATACTGATCGGCTTTGCTAAACCCTAGCATCATATGTTCCTCTGACCACATGGATGCAATTAACGTGACTTGCGAACAAGTTTAGTGGTGCAACCAAGGAATCATATAAGCAATCAAACTCTTGAAGCAACAGAAAACTATTCCCAATAATCCATGAACGCAGAAAATCATTGGCATCTGGACTTATAAATATAAATATATATATATATATATATATAGTTATGTGTGTGTATATATATATATTAGAGAGAGATTTGTCGTGATGTTGTGGAAAGAGATGATGACGTCAGCTACATTGGGGGGAATCGGCTGTACACTTTAACGATAAATGAATTTCAATTGGTCTCCGATCTCAACAAAGAGCGTTGGACTCCCCACTTTGTCTTTGGCTTACATACATACTGTACTTTTATGTATATATGTACATATAACTGATAAAATGAAAAATTCAATAACAAAGATTACGACAAACTAGCTAAACATAAAAGGAATACAAAGTAAAATGCAAAAAACAAACAAATTGAGACAAAATAAGGGGGGGGCAACTAGTCAACAGCCGGCATGGAAGAATGTGAATGTGAAGAGTGAAGAATGCAAGGAAAGAGGCACTCAGTTTGAAATGCTCCTAAAGGGGAAGGGAGCATATTCATAGTTTCTCCTCCTCCTTACCCAGCTTACTAAGAAAGGCAGCAGAACCCCTTCATCCTTATCCGCCAATGAATTCCTTCCCCCATTGTGGACTCCACACCCTCATCCCAATCCCCATTATCATGTTCATAACTTGCCCACTTTCCAAAACCTGCACCGGCCGAGAGCGAACAAGTAACAAGCATGCGAACCCCAAAATCGTGTGCTGTTTTTCTCCACGGCCAAAACCCATTCCAATGCCAGTCACGCCCTTCAAATTAATCTGCCGCCGTTCATGCCCACCACGCGTGCTCCATCCTCCATGCTCATCTCCACAGATCTCGTCTCTCCTCAAGAAAGGAAAAGAAATGCTTGAATAATCAACTCAAATGTTCTTTTTCTTCCTCCCGTTTGTTCGTCACGGGATAACGTCAAAGAATCACATGCTACACCTTTTGATGATGATGATGATGTAATCAAGAGCATAAGAACCTTTGAAAATTTAAGACATGAAAATGAAACAGGCTTGGGTTTTTAAAAAATGGTGATTTGCTGGGCCCTAATTAACGCATTGTGGATTAATTTATTTTGACAAGGTTGGCGGTTTGTTGGTGACTTGGTTGCACGTCAAAAATTATTGAAGTTGACAAAAAAAACTATTTGGAGCGTGCCGAGGGCAGAAGAAGGCAGCTTCCTCCTGCGCTCTCCACCAACTCCGAGTTCCAAGGCGGTACGATTGCATCTTTAGTGGCCTTTACTCAACAACATCCAAACGAGGGAATTGAGAGAGATGGCAACATCTCATCTTTCTTCTTCTTTTCCTTTTTATTTTGCTTTGCCAATGCGGCACCAAAATCAGGAACCCGACACGTGCACTTGTGGTGAAAGGGCTGTAACATCATGCACTAAAATGGGAAGACCCGATAAGCATCCCAGTCTAATTTTCAGGACTTTCGAATTCATGCCCCATTTTTTACTGAAATACTCTGATGGTTGCTCCTTGGACTTTCAGCCCACAGTTGCGTGATATCACAAGTACGCAGTAAGCAATCTGGGGAAGTAAACGTCCTTATAGACAATGAAGTGGTCAAAATATATGTGCAGTAGAAGAAGTGAAAATGCCAAAAGCAACAGAACAGTTAGATGAAAACCAGCAATCATGTTTATCTTGATAATCACATACGTAATTATATGCCCACATGCACACACTTTTGCGAGCATTAAAACGCATTAAAAATAATCGAGGTAACAAGAACGATGAGCTGTTGATCTAAAAAGCGAGAAAGAACTAATCGGGAAGGAAAAAGGAAATGTGGGCTTTCCTGGTTTTCGAAATGTACTTCTACGGGAATGTTTTAGCTATGTTTGAACAAACCGTTCAACAAAACAAAACGCAGGGTTTTGCTTATGAGTTGTATTTGCAGTTGAGTAAAAATTAAATTTCTCCCCACCTTTGGTGGTTGTAAAATCCACTCGAACTTATCTCTGACTATGCTTGTCTGCTCCCAAAGCAAACGGAAGAATTATTATTATTATTATTTTTTTCGAAACGAAGGAGTCATTTTGACCCTTAAAAAAGCGTCAAGATATACCGATCAAACTTATCGAAGATAAGTTTAAATTGCAAGCAAAACGTCTTGTCTTATGTTGTCATGAGATGCAATGGGATGAATATGCATGCAACAACATAAACAGGGCACTTAATTTTGCGTACAAAATCAAGAGAGAGATTTGCATCTTTCTGCCAAGGTCGTGGTTGGAGAACCAGGATTTATATTTCTTAATTTCTTTGGCAACTGAACTGATGGATGGGAAATTACCTGTAAATTTACTTCTTCCCTTAAGTTGAAGCTCAGGCGAATAAGGCGAAATAGCAAGCAAACAACTGCTTTTTTCCTGTCAAAGCGAATAAGCCTTCTCCTTTTTCCAACTTTAAGCCGTAGTATAACATTGAACAGTTGATTTCTACACTTTTGAAAACGACACGTCTTCAATTTGACAACAGCTGTAGTTAGAGTCCGGCCAAAGGAGTTCACAAACTTGGGGCTCTTTTTTTTCAAATCAAGTTCAAAGCCGGGCAGACTTTTGAATAGAGATTACTCAGAGTTAGGAACAAAAGGTAGGTTTGCGACTGAAAGTTAATGTTCAGTACTTAAATTTATCTTTCACTAGATTCGGCATCGGCGGTTGGGCAGCAGGCGGAAGTCTGCGGAGAAGGAGAGAGAGCAGCAACGAGTTGACAAAGAATGTGAAGGCATGGTCGTCGTTTACTGGCATCCTCTAGGAAGAGGCCGTTCATTTTTTCATTTTCATTGCATGTAACTAAGAAAGGGAGACTCGTCTCTCTAGCCATATCTTTGGATATAAAGCTTACTTTTACTAACAACTCTCCCAAAGCGACTTCCTTTTATTTCAGTGCATGCGAAACTTTGCATCCTTTTCAATGAATTTGATGTTGAGTTGCTTTGCCCACAGTAAAAAGGCAAACCTAAATTCCCATAAACCGCATCATTAAGCATATATTCATCTCCACCTCTACTGTAAGGGCCAATGCAATGCTATACTAAAGTGGAAAGTTTACCCCCTTCAATGGGAGACGTGGTTGCATGCATAGGTCCATTGCATGGTACAAAGCCTTTAGTGCCTTTCCGACCTAGTTTTATTGAGATTTGGCCCACTCTTAAGAGTATCTGTCATGCACATGGTCCTTCTACAATACAAAGGCGCACAAGTCAGTGTTTTTATATAAAAATGTCGTTAGGGTGTGCATCGTGCACTACATCTGATCGTCAAACCCACTTTTATTGGGTCCCTAATTCACTTTTAATGGTGAGCGTCACAAATGTAAACCCATGCTCCTTCACATTATATACATGCCTATGCATGTAATCAGTTTCTAAACGTATAACCAGCTCACTTTAATGAATGTATGCCAATAAATAACAGCGTCCTAAATTTGACAAACGCTCTTTATAGATATATATAAATAGGCGTACGTATATATAAATGTGTAGACAGAGAAGAAAGAGGGAGAGAGAGAGAAAGCAATGGCGGCCCTCTCTCTTCGTGTCTGATGCCAATGCGCCAAGGGCTCTGACAGGAACACTTTAATTTGGAGCTGTGCGGGGAAGACGTACAGACATGGTCCCCTACAGTCGCCGCTGTGAGGACGCGTGGATAGCGTCTAGTCTGCATTCCCATGTGCGCTCACTGTGGCGTGCAAGTCACTCCTTCCTTCACTGTTACCTTCTTCCCTCCTCTGGCACAGTTGCACTTGCGCTTCCACTGCACTGCACTGCACTCTTTCTGCCTCCTGGCTCGACCTTACTGCAGCTGAGCCTGCTTGATATGTGCAGTGCAACCTGTTGTTCGTTCCTTCCTTCTGCTTTCATCCTTTCCGGCGTAGTATTAAAGATGGAAAAGACAGAGACAGAGATAGGTTTTAGGTCTAGTGCTGTTAACTAGCAGGCAGGCTTATTCTAAATCTGCCGGTCATGAACGGCCGGTTCTTGCTCCACTGTAATACATAGACGACACAGAACTTGGTGTTGTAATTTTATCGGGAATACTGCGCCATTGGTATATAAAAACCTCACCGCAATGAATCCGAGAATCTGGTTAGCATGCGTTTTCTGGAATTGGTTTGACGTTGATCTGTCATGCGGCCATGGACCTCAAGGGAAGGATGGGCCGTTGGTCGTAGAAGACCGGATTTTAGTGCTTCGATAAGCGAGATTTTGGAGGAATCATGCAGTTGTTAGTCAATGCATCGGTTGGGGAACGCCTAACACGCGATTGACTGTGGAGTTACCGTCTGGTTTTTCGGCTACCTACTTATTTTTGACTGTGGGGAAAGTTAAAATATGATAAACTTATTATAAGATGATGCGCACTTAATGCGAAGGCGCGCTACTTCATTTCACCGGCTGGCCGACTCTGAAAGCTCGACCATACAGTACTCCGTTGTCGTCACATATTTCAGAGGAAGAAGAACAACTACGAGAAGGAAGGAAAGACGCAAACCCTGTGGGTTTTTTATTGGTGAAAGATTTCTATGCCTGGCTTCTGTTCTTGCTTTTACTCCAAGAGTGACTTTGCTGTTGTTCTCCGACCGTCCTGTTCAGTCAATACGTGTAATTTAGAGATCAAGACAGACACGCAAGGATTAAGACAGGAGAAGGGACAAATCGAACAACGCATTCAAACTTAAAGGATCATATATCTACAAACATTTTCAGCTTTTGAAAATGGCAACTAAAACTATATGTGTGGGCCATTGACGAAGACATGAGCTCTTTTGAGTTGCTTTCCGAAATAAGTGCATGCATGGGTGGCTGCTAACCACGCTCGATTATGAGCTTTTGTGTGCTGCAAAGAAGAAAAAGAGGCGGACAAATGAAGAGATGAGGGAAAGCTTGAAAGAGACAGGACGCTGGTCCACTTGCAGTGAAGGCTCTCTCCCTTCCGAACGTCGCCCTCATCGTTGACCGTTATTTCGTAGGGATCGGACGATCACTGCTCGCCGAGGTGGAGGGGCGTGGGGTCCACCGACCTCAGGGCTCCGACCCCCTTGGGTCAGGGCGAGCCCAACCGGTCTCACGTGCGGTGGGTCACGTGCCTGTCTCGACGGGGCCTACGGCCGAGATGATGAGTTCGAAACGTGTCGGTCGTACGTCTGCGCCAGACAAGAGACTGTGGCTCAGGTGCGGGTGCTAGTGCTGGTGGGCCCACCCGCCTCCTCGCCAATCCATGCGAAGTCACTTGAAAGTGGCTTCCAACTTCCGTCCGGTACGGTTCGATTCCTTTTTAAGTGACTTAGTCCGGATGGGTCAGGGTCCGGACCTCCCCTCCCCCTCGGTCGGACGTACCTATATATTTCCAGAGCCCTACGTGCCCAATATTTAAATTAAACAGCACAGCAGTTCTTCGTGCTGGTTAGATGCTCGCTCGGTGGTCTCGCCCACTTCGATCTAAACTTGGACGTGACATTTAATTTCACCAAAAACGACGCCTACAAGATGACACCAAACAACATGTTCGTGTGAAATGAACTAGCTTGGAAGTTATTGGTACGAGTACGATGGAAAGTTCGATTTTGTGAAAACCAAATTTTTTCAAAACCAGGTTAAAAGGCCAAAACTCAATTTGAATGACGAGTAAAAGGCTTTAGTTTAGAGGCAAAAATCAATCAAAACTGGAAAACTAGAGTTTTTTGAGGAAACCAGATTTTAATGTCATCCAAACATTCTTGAAAAGATGCTTTGGGGTAAAACAATGTCTTGTATCCAAAAACTTGGTTTTATGTTAATCATCCAAACATCCTCCTCCTGGTGTCATCGTCACATGCACCCTTGTGTTTTGCTGACAGCAAGAGTTTGCTTCAACGACAAAAATGTTTCTATTTTTCTATAAATTGTCTTCCCCCACAAGCAAGAGTCAATCGGATAAGGCTTGAAACCCGTTTCCATCTCTGTGTTCTCTCCAACTTAAATCCTGTTTTTTTTCTTTTCTTTTTTGCCTTTAGTGGGGTTGTAATTGTTCAAATATGATCAACATGTTCCTATTTCACCAATTTTTACTTTGGAACCTTAGGACGCATTTTGCGTTCGGCCCGTTTTTGTGTCGAGCTACTAATCACATTACCGGCCTTTATTGTTCTTTTTGGACCTTGACAGCAAATGTACAAATTTTTTTTCTCGGTTGGTGAAAAGCATAAAGCTTGGGTTCAAATGAAGCAGCAAACTCCACTCTCTCTTTAGCTTTTTTGGAAAAAATTGTCTCTACCTTGAATCCTGATGTACAAAGTAGTTTCTTTCTTGTACCAATTTGATACTATCAAGTCAGTCATTGAATTAATGAAACTATATTAAGAAGCAGAGAATGGCCTTGGTAACATTTCATGTTCTTATGTAAAAGTAATTGATCTACCTGTTGTGCATTCGAAGTCATAGTTTGAATTTAGGGGCCCTTAGCACTCGTTTGGCATCATGGATGAGTCTCTTCCTAAAATCCGATCACAACATTGTTTTTAGTGTTTCGTAAATTTACTTTATTTTTAAAATAGATTCATGAGACACTCGCATAGTGTCTTTGGTACTCATGTAACCAAAGTTTCATAGGAAATCTAACCAAGGTTAGCCTACCAAGTTTGTAAAGAAACAACCTATTTGCATTCTTGGAAGAATAGGCACACCTTTTTGCAATATTAAATAGACCATGAACTTTTTCGGCAAATCTGTCAATAACAGCAGAGACCATTATGTAGAATTAAAATCATAATATGAATTTAAAATATATTCATGAATACGTGCATATTTTTTAGGTTAAGGGTAACGGCGGTTTTTGTAGTTGCTAAAAAAATGGAACTGGCTAGATTGGATATTTTGAGGAAACTTATGGTTACTTTGGTGTCTGAAGCTCTATAAATTCAGCGACGATGGTGTCGCTTTTGGCCTGTCAGTCATCTTCTTCACCATCCCCTCTCGAGTTGGTAGTACAGAGGCAATCTGAAGTAGGAAGTCATGAATATGAAGCACGTCGAGGATCAGATCGCACTCCTTTCTAGCTTGTACCCTGTCATGAGTCCACCCTTTCCAGAAGGTGCCCCCAACCCACACACCATCTTAGCAGAGTCGACTGTATCAGGGGATATGGACCCTTTCTGGCTCATCAGCAGCGTCGAGTGTCCGGCGGACGAGCCCAAGCCCAGGCGCCGGAGGAACAAGAAGGCCAAGTCCGACGCCGCGGCAGAGATGAAGAAGCGCAGGCTCAGCACAGAGCAAGTCAATTTCCTGGAGATGAACTTCGACAACGAGCACAAGTTGCAGTCTGAGAGGAAGCTTCGGCTCGCGATGGAGATCGGCCTCGACCCCCGTCAGGTCGCCGTCTGGTTTCAGAACCGGCGAGCCCGCTGGAAGAGCAAGCAGCTGGAGGAAGAGTACCAGAGGCTCAAGTCCTTGTATGAAAATGCCAACTCAGAGAAGAGCAAGCTCGAATCGGAGGTCAGTCCAAATGACTGTCAAAAACATGGTTTCAGTATCAAAATTAGTCTAAAAATTACTTGTTTAAGGGGCTAAGACCAGGTTTAATGTTTCAGACATGGTTTGAAACAGGCTATAAATTCCGGCCGTCGTTCCCATTACATTCTTTTCCCCTACTTTTACGGTGAAACAGGCTCCTCTATACGTCCCCTATATTCTCATGTGGTTCTTGTCGTAGGCCACATCTGAGAGGAGTATTTCATCTTTTGGCAGGTCGTCAAACTCAGAGAGATGCTAGCAGAAGCTGAGAAGGAGATTTCTAGGCTCTCAGAGAAAAGCTGCAGCCCAAGCTCATCATTCTCCATGGACGCGCCGCAGGGGTTTCCGGCAGACTTTGAGGTTGACCAGCAGGAGCACTTCATGTACACGCCGGAGGACGTCAGCATCTATTCTATGGATTGGAACAATTTCTATCCCAATCTCCTGTAATTGCTATATATTTGTGTAGAATTTTAACCCTCTGGTAGATTTTTAACCCCCATGTAAGATTAACCACTGGTATGTAGATTTCCTAAGATGATGATTAATGTAATTGTGGATTATTTTCTTCCTTTTTTGTTTCTGCATGTGAGAAGCACCACATGGGTAACTGCACCTCATAATTTAGATATGCGGTTTTTAAATCCCCACAATGGGCGGCGAAGGGAACCCTTCCCGGATATTACAAGCATCAAAATTTGCTTAAGCAGAGGAAGAAGAAAATCAAGTGTTCAGTTTGCATGGCTGAGCTTTTTTCGTGGGGAGAGAACAAAAAAACGCATAGAATATCATAATCATGCATCATCTGGCTTACAAGCACACAGATCACTCCCATATCTAAGACACACATCGAAGAATCCACAGCCAATTAAAGGTGGCTAGTTCGAGTTTCTATAAGCGCAATTACAGGCTTTCACTGAAAAGCTCCAACAAGGTTCTTAGCAAAAAAGCTTGTGAACTTCACTTTCTTTCCCAGCTCCTTTAATAACGAGGAGCCCACCGGGGACAAAGCTCTTAGTGGCCGTTCTTGCGCATAGTGGTGCACCAGGGGAGAGGGGGCCAGCTTCATAATGGTGCGCCATGCCAGTTACAGTAGGGCTTATGTTAAGACAGTCCACAACTCATTATCATAACCTTCTGTTCTGGGGCCTCTTGTATCAGAAAACCACCTTCCCTGCTGCTGATCCATTAGAACCTTCTAGATCACATCACGTTACAGAACCTGATCGACGAAGATATGAATCAGGAAGTCGGACTTCATTTTCATACAGGGATTGAACACTCCCAAACAAGTACAGAGTGTTGGGGGTTAAGGAATCATAGAGTGATGGGCTTGTTACGTGGGCGCCACGCTTTTTGGTTGTGGATAAATATGAGCCGGATCGGGCATGAAGGTTGTCCACAAGAGGAAATTTCCACCTTCCCTCTGGTATGGTTAGCTCTCCACTAAGGCCAGAGTGTGGGAAGAAAGGGGAATGAGGTGGAGGACAGAGAGTGGGTGAATTTTATAAGCAAAGGAGCTTAGGGATTCGGTTTACTTTTAGCTAATCAATGTTCTTGTCACTTAAGTAATCTCTTAAACAATCGGGCAATTGGTCAATTCCTACCAGAGCATTAAAGCCAGAGCCCAATTGTTTTTTAGCTCCTAATTTTATTCTGACTGGATGATGGCCCTGGTGGGTGTCATGACTCGTTGTACTGCTCCCCTCTTTCTTTTGATTTCTTTAGAAATATGATCTGAAAGCTGGTGTGCGAGCGACGTACAGTTCCCCCCATTTCTGTATTAAGTTAGGAAGAAAAGGAGAGGAGAGCTAGGCGTAGAACTCGACACATCTATGCCCCCTACTCCCCTAGGGAGGATATGCTAAATTTTCATGCGGTTTACGTGTTTACACGTTGCCGTACCTTTTTTCCTTTCACACTTCTTCAATAGTGAATTACCTACGGACGAATGATTGTAATCTAAGACTTACCTCAACTTTCTTCAACAATGTCATGCCAACAATTTATTTATGCATATTTCTCTCTCTCTCCCCTTTATTTTTATTTGTACTGTTGGCTGCCAAAAGTTGCTCGGCAGTTAAATATTTAAAAGTCGTAATTACATACATTATAAACTCTTATTAAAAACATCATAAACAGTTGCTATGTGGCATCGATTGATTTTAATTTGATTATGCATGTATATATTTTTTATTTGAGTGAGTAAATGCATTACTCTCTCTTGTTACATAAAGTCACAGGTTATCTAATCAACACCATCCATTTAAAACAAAAAAAATGGTTAAGAGAAAAAAAATATGTAAACTAATATTAAATGATGATAATGTCTATCATCTTTTCTTTTTATTTTTCTTTTAACCGTCCAACAAACTAGGCGGGACGGTGCAGATTAGACAGTCATCACCATTCAAACTCAACCCATCTTTTGTTCAAAAAAGAGAAGAGCTGGCGAAGGGGAAGAGGCAACCACCGGGCAGCCACTGGTGATGTGAAGGTGAGAAGGGAGGGGGAGAGTTGGAGAGAGAAAGAGAAAGAGAAAGAAAGAGAGAGAGAACCGATAAAAATGGGAATGTATAACAAAATTTAAGAACAAAAATCCTCTAGATACTACAACGAGAGAGAGAGAAGAGAAAGAGAGTGTGTGAGAGAAAAAAAATGCATAGAAATTTTTTGTGCTTATGAATGTATTTTACAGACTAACCCCAAACGGATAATGGCTTTAAATTATGCTGAATGCATCGCATTATGAGATGCAAAGTACAACGTATGCTTCAATAGCTATAGCGCAAAACGACAAATATATGCGTACAGTGTCCTAGAATGACATCGATGCGTCTGTTTCATAGTTCAGCATATATATTTTTTAATTTTTCTAGCATTGCAAATATGATTTTGCAATTATTCATTTTGTAAAATTAATGTATACGAAAATTAAATTGATGATCATCGTGCTTATATATGCTCAAACACCAATCTTTATGTATATGTAATTGTAGAAGGCGAGCAGGGGAATGAGATAAGCTTATCCAGAAGGCCATAGCTGTAGGTGTGGTCTTTCTAAATTAATTAGCACTTCCATGTGAATGTCATTGTCCGCGTACTAGGACAACATGCTTTGGATTCGGATTGTTTTCAACTTGGGTGTTTATTATTATGAATTTCGGGTGCAGTATGAGTTGTCCCTGCAGTCCATGAATGGAAGTTTTCATATTTATTTGGTGTTGTTTTCTCTTTTCAGGGAATAGCTGGAGGTTCCATGAGATGTGCATCAGAAGCATTAAGAAGACTAACGACGAATTCCCTCTGTACTGGGAGGTATCCATCCACTTTGTTTTTGCTATATATAAATCAGAAAGTTCACCTTTTAATCAGGGAATAGTTGTACATCAATTGCAAGCCCATAATTTTGTAAAAGATACCGCAGGATGAGGCTAACAATCCGGTGGAAGGAACCTGGGATTTGGTCTATGCTGATCAGCCAAAGAAAAATTATCTTTCCCTTCCATCTTCAAGGCATGGCCGTTCACGTAACCTGGTCGCTTAGCCTTTAAGCAGAGTATTTCGGCTACCCTTTGATCTAAACTAACTCCTGTCTATTGATATACTGTAGAAATACAAGAACCAGTGGCTTAGGGAAATCAGAGCGGCCGTCCGCTTGTGGCTGACGTTGCACTACTCCCCCAACAATCGCCAATCGACTTGGGAAGATGACAAGTTGCTTCTCATGCTTGATCATTCGCCCGGATGTGAAAAGCATTTGCTTGATCATTCGCCCGGATGTGAAAAGCATTTGCTTGATCATTCGCCCGGATGTGAAAAGCATTTGCTTTCTCAGGCAAGTTTTTCAGGTCCCCTTTCTGGATAACATGGTTGATAGTACTTTGTCTTGTTTGATCATTTTGGAAAATCATACATCATCATCTGCAATTGTGTGCAAGACATAATGAGTCCTTATCTGGTAGCGACCCCTGCTTGCGACAAAACTCTCCTCTAACTGAGGAGCGGAAAAGGACGGGATATGAGCTACTGTTGGATGACCTGTAAAGAAAAGAATAGAACTGGAAAGTCTCATCCCGTCCAAAAAATGAATGAGATCAAAATCAGGCACAGCGACGTGGCGTCTTTTCTCGAATGGAGAAAACGCTCTTCTTTCCTATCGGCTGGGAAACAACACCATCGCTAGAAAGCATGGGTAACGAGGGATCAGCAATTTGCAGACGAAAATGCAGAGGCGATAATGCAGCGGAACGTTCTAGATCTCTTTCCCTTTGTGGGAGTATGAGGAACGACGTCCTTCAGGACATGAGAAAGAAGGAGAGCCGAGGCGATCATCGCAGATTTACAGTCATAATGGAGAGGCTGGTCAGGCCATATAACCATAGTTGTAAGAACCAAACCAGATCGAGACTTACACTAAGATAAGAACCAAAAACTTCATTAAGAAGCATACTCTTACACATTTCGCCGTGAATGTCCACAGAAACACCAGCAGCACATTAGGATAAAGTTTGAAGATGGAAATAAAGCATTGAGGCTTTATTGTTTCATCTGAGTTCAACTTATTGAGTTGCATGTCATGTAGTGCCAGATGGTTGACAAAGAAAGGATGCCTGATGGGCCTTGCTATCACCTCAAATAGCAGCCATGTTCATGGCCAGGGCTACCAAGTATTGAGGGAATAACGACAAGAGGATTAAAGTTCGAAACTTTCATTTAATTGTCTTTCTTACTGTAACTCGGGCACTTAAATCTTAACACATCCAATCATGTGCCTTTTTTCGTTACCGCTTCAATGCTGCATGTTTTTCTAAAGTAAAATATAAAAATGTTAATTGCCATGTGTAAGTACCGTATCTGTTAAAAAAACATGAGATTTACTATATATATATATATATATATATATATATATATATATATATATATATATATATATATATATATATATATATATATATATATATATATATATATATATATATATATAGAGAGAGAGAGAGAGAGAGAGAGAGAGAGAGATGTGCCATGTCCGCAATCACAAGGGAGGTCATGACCCATAACTGGTTCACCTTGCAGCAAAATACTCAAAACGATCCAAAGCACAAAAATTAGGTTAAAATGAATTCATAGTTTATCTCTAAGCATGTGGTGAAATTCTTTGACCAGAGGCACTAAAAATTCATAAGAATTTGGGAAGGAGGGCAAACTAGCCCATTTTGGTGCTACAATTTAGCCTTATGTAGCATATGATGTGACAACAGATCCATAGTCACTATAATTAGTATCTGCCATCTATATTGTACTGTGCTGTTTATGTCTTTGATTTGCTTAGGCAGAAACACGGCTTATGAAAATGATGGATCACACAAGCGTTTGACGCTATATACTCGCCATTGTTTAATGGTACAGAAACCAAATTCATTAGAACCACATAAATTCTGTTCTGGCACTTGTTTTCGGCCAATATATTAGATCAACTGTGCCAATAGTAGTCATTGATAACAAAATTACAAACAAAAGATGTCCACCCCGGTCATTACTTTGTTAGCCTCCACAAGCATTCAAGGAACTCGATTTTTGTAGTCTCAACAAGAATAGTGTAGGCAGGCCAACGCAAGTTGACGCAAAAAGATTTTCCTTCTTTCCAGTCGTCTTTTGGAGGGAAATGGACCTACATATGTTTCACTACAGCTTTAAAACAGCCGCTTTTTGAGGGGTTAGATTTAGTCCATCATTGTTGTTACCAACTTCATTACCAGGACAGATTGCACATGCAGCCAGCTTATCTACACCCAAGAACGCCATCACCACTGCCTCGTATTCCCAGAAATCAATAATCAGCAGCTAATCAATAAGGTTCCACAGATTCAGCAAGATCCTAGAGCCCGCTGCCTAAACAAGCAGTAGCAATGATTTAATGATTAAATTATAGGCAAATTGATAATGCTCTGAAACAATTATAGGCAAGTGCAGTTAGTGTTTAAAGTCATCATCACGTTATGACTGCCTGATACATCATCATATCGTCGAAGAATTATGAGACTTTAATTCCACGGCAGAATAAAAAAGCTGAAAGTACCTTCATAGCTACTCTGGAACTCATTAAATGCACGAAAGATAGGCCTGACCATGATAATGGCCTCGTACGACTAATAGATAAAACACAATTCTACAAGGTTCTCCCACTAGAGGAGCTACAGCACAAAATTACAGATTAATTTCTTCACGGCCACGAAGGGAATGATACAAAATTTAAAACAGAACTGTGCATCATCAGTCTCATGAGTACTTTAAAACTTTGCAATCTCAAATTCCTAATCCAACAGGATCTTACCTTTCCTTCAAAGAGTTGTTGTTGGACCTTCTCAATTCCCATGGTGGCAGGCTCCCACTGAAGGGTGAATTTAGGAATGGAGATGATGCAGGCAAGTGCCTCTGTCTTACTGAAATTGATGACAAGCAGCTGAATGCAGTTCTTAGTCTCCTCTTCTCAACGACGCAATTTTGATAATCAGGATCATGCCGTACGGCCGAGACCTTAAGACCCTCCGGCAACAGAAAGTTGCATAGAGACCCTAGAATAAAGTATCAACCAACAACTATCCTCATGATAAAAGAAATTTAGGGTAACTTATAGACTGTAAGTAAATGACCATCCACTACATAGAACAAAGAAATATCATCATCCGAACTTGAATTGAGAGGACAACCTACTGCCCAGTCAAGCAAACAACAACAAAGAAAAGGTCCAATACAGTGACTTGGAATTTATTTGTGGAATGATCAGGAAATAAAAATGTGACCATATTGTCTTGACACCCTGAGTTTTTAACACAACACAAAGCACCATATATTTCCTGCCAGAATGAACGAGAGGACAAGAAAGAAAGGAAGCAAGGTGAGATGACACCTGACATATACTTTTTCTCCAAGCATATGCAACAAGATGTCTTAAGGAAAAAAGGGTGATCAATTGCAGCCCCATAAGGATTGTTTGTCAAGACCATCACATCACAAATTAAAGCACATAAACAGTAAACCACCCATGAATGGCTTATTGAGACATAAGCAAAGAAGGCTTGCTGGCTGCTATTGATGACTTAGAAACAACATAAAGGAAAATAAGAGTGCAAAGAACACACAAAATCTCCAGTGCTTTATAGAGTTTGAACTCATTGTCAGAGGCTGGAATGAACGAAGTAATCATCCCAGTTTCTTATGTATTACTACACATGCTATTTACACAAGTCAGAAGGAAAATGTGACGTGCAAAGAGACATAAACTTTACTTAAATGAGGAAAGGAAAAAGAAAAGTAGATATAGAATATACCTATTCTGGCCAGTCGATTCACCCATTTTGGAATCGATTTCCCAGTCAACCTATAGCAGACATCTTTGCAGAAGTGATTGCAGTTCTTGACAATTAAATGATATGTATCACCATGGTAATTTACAGAGTGACGCTCCATAAATTCTCGTACTTGAGCTGGATCCAAACATGTCGTGCCAACCAATATGGATTTCCTAAACTTAAATCCTGGACATTGTCGAGGTTCGACTTCAAAAACCCCACTAGTTGGATAATCGTGTGCCCCAAATGCATACTCCACGCCATGAACTGTTTTGAGATGAGGAAACAGTCAAAGAGGAAAAGAAACCAATTAGAGATTTGTGTATCATGCTGAATTATTTTATCCACTCTGTAAAAGTTAGCTAACAAGGAAGGACTTCAAAATGGTCTCAAGCTTCATAGTGCGTAATCACTCACAACCATGCCAAAAAAGACCTACAGACTGTTGTATCATGTATGCTTGAAACTTAACAGTGTTACCGTATCCAGTAGGTTTCTGCTACATTATATTTTGATGTAAAGAATGTCGGCCCTCCCCTTAGTATATCTAAAGCTATAAAATATAAATATGAAGCAACCAATTCTAGAAGCACTATATGTGATGCACAACATTGTCACAAGTATCATTGTCAGGTTTTTAATGTTGAGGTTTTCTCAGGTAATTTTCAGCAAAGTTGTTTTTCTCAGAAAAATCTCAGGAAAATTGCAGCAAACTTTAAAAATGAAAAAAAAAATATAAACATTAGGTAAAAATAAAATAAATGAGAAACTAATAAGAAGACATAAATAAAACTAGATGAAAGTGATAAAAAGAATGTTTTAATGACAATAAAAATAATGAAAAATGTTTTCATGACGATAAAAAATAATGAAAAATGTTTTACTGATGATAAAAATAGCGAAAAATGTTTTAATGACGATAAAAATAATGAAAACTAATTCAATTTAATTTAAATTTGAGCCCATGATGATATAGTGTTTAAAAATATAAAAATGAAAAAATCTCGAAAAAGCGCAAAAAATTGCAAAAAAGCGATAAATTTATTTTTCACGTTTTTATTAAAATGTCACGGTTTTTTTCTTTTCTCGTTTATCTCAATTGTTCCATTAATATCACGGTCACAAAACTCAGTTTTACCATTGTCACAGAAAACATGTTTTTTTTCAAAAAAAACGTGTATAATATGGGAAAAATAAGTCAGCCATATAAAACGGCAATTAGACGCGCCTTTTTAAAAAAATGCCAGAAAAAATAAAAAAGTGAAAAAAATGTATAATACGCGTTTTTTTGTTTTTTTCACATTTTTTATTAATTTTTATTTTTTACAATTTTCAGGATTTATTAAATGCTTTAATTTTTAAAAAAAATTGCCGAGATTTTCCTGAGATATAAAACTTTAATTATACCCGAGAAATTTTTCGTTGTATAATACCCATACACGATATATGTGACAATATCACCATATTTTGAAAATATCATATCTATGAAACTGATGCACAATAGCCAGATGTTTGGTTCAAATGTCATCATAATTCATGCATGATAACAGAATAATAAATTTTGGTGAATTTGGACAAACAGTTATTGACCATAATTATAGGTCTTACGGTCACAAAAGTTACAAACAGCATTGAGGATATGAGAATTACAAGCTGTCAGTACTTCATGTTCATGTTGCAAATCACTCTTCAAAGAACTATGAATGTTTAGGAATTATAGAGCACAGCAAACATGCCAATTTCCTACAGTGTTTCTAGCTTTGAAGTCCATTAATGGGTTAGTAGGCATAAGCGAACTTCCATATCAATTGCCCAAAATAGGCACAGAGAAGCCACATGCATGCAGTGAATACATGGATATACCATTGACCAGTTAGTGCTCAGCGAAGGTTTCTTAAAACATTATATCAGATCAAATTTTACCAAGTAGAAGCAAAGTGAAAAACTAGATAAAAATGAAGGTACTCAACAACTGAAAAGTTCAGAAGAAGAGAAAATTCCATCCTGAAAGTCTGAGGATGCAACTCCGGGAAATGAGGGATGCTCTCCTATCTATATTTAAGAAACAAAAACACTAAAAATAAATGAGATGGAAATTGATGAGTATGGTTCACCTTCCACTCCGGAATGAAAAATTCCAAGGCCTGCCCAGTATACATAGCCATTCATGGGTGTCAAATCATACACGTTCAGATAAACCGGTGCATTTCCAGAGTCCACACTCGATGATTGTACTTTGGAGAACATGCAAAATCGAGCTGCTGACTTTCCTCTCAGCCGAAGAGGCAATATACCGTTTAGTCCCTTTTTTGATGTGAGCTTCATGATTGTACTAATTGAGTTATCTCCGACTGCAGAGGTAATCAACTGAAACAGGTGCTACATCCAGCCTGCTTGCACATTCACCAAAAGGAATGAACAAAAAACACCATCCAATCAAACCAAATGAACGACTGTAGTAACTGGAGATGACTAGTATCATTTGAACGGTTATAACCTAAGACAAGTCGAAAAAGTGGGCTAAGATAAACCACCAACCATCTCAATCAAGACAATTATGGGACAGGTGAACCCTGTCTAGCTAATATTGGTCAATATGTACCAAAGGTGAGATGATTCACCAAAAAGTATGGGATCGCTAGCACTTCTAAGCGAGTCCGCCATGCACTTGGGGGAGATTTTTGGACTTTCAAGAAATCATGACGAAATTTAGGCTCACAAATAAAACGAAATTTACTCCCTAATCTCTTTAGTGACCCTGCAGTAGTTTATCTAGTAAAAGAGTAAGTCAAACTCATGCATGTAAAAATGCATCAGAACGCCATCCGAAGAAAAACAGGGAGGAGGGGGGGAGCACAAATCTGAACAGTTGAAAGGAAAAGAGAAAAAGGACAAAGGATCAGAAGTGAGGAAAAATGCGAGCATCCTGAGTCAATGTTTGCGTCTATAAGTCACAATATAGCTCATACCATTACCGAATTTTACGGAACAGATCGGGATTTCTTTTCCTTCCCAGCATCACAGAACCTCTAAACAAGAAACCTTCAGAGTCCACTCAAAACCGAGAGAATCTCTAACATATGACTCAGAGAATAACAATGCCCTTCTGTCCTAATAGCCAAAATTCTATTCCATTACGATAACCCTTAAAGATATGAACATAACAGCAAATGGCGAAGCACTTTCACCAAAAATAGCTTAATTTCATCGTCAATAAGAAAACCCTAAGAGCAAGGAATTCCACTCCCAGGATTACGCGGAATCCCAATTTTAAGAAGCAAGACAAATAGAAGACAAATAGCGGCTGCTCACAGCCAGACGCGCGTAAATAGTATAAGGAAAATGGAATGGGCAAAGGGAAACCAAGATATCTGTCAAGAACTTAGCTGCATTGCGGCGCTCGCGCGCACACACACAGAGAGAGAGAGAGAGAGACAGAGAGATCCACAGATAAGCCCAGATCTAAGCAATTTTAGGTCAACGGCTAAAGATTGGGTGCACTTTCGCAGTTCCAGATACGGAAAACAGCGACTGAAACGCCAGAAGCGAAATGTCCCTGCCATCCTATCCAGAATTCCTCCTGGATCCGGTTCTGCGGGCATACATTACTTGAACAACAAAGAGAAGTGCAGTAAAAGAACAAAACGAAGATCAAAACCCTAAACCATGAAGCGATTAGGAAGAAGAAGAAGTAGAACGGCGTTCCCAGATAGAGAGAGAGATAGAGTGTGTGTGTATGAAAGAGAGAGAGAGAGGGAGAAAAGAAAGGGACCTGCTGGAAGGAGAAGACTAGCAGCAGCAGAGCCATGGAAGAAGAAAGCCTCCATTGTCGAAGTCGAAAGCGACCAGAAGCAAGCGGCGGCTGTCGGACTCAGGATGGCAGCACCAGCATTGCCACCCTTTCCTAGCGGGAAGGGGAGTAAAAGGAGGCGGAAAACCGGAAACCAGACAAAGCACCGGTCCCGGAGCGCTCTCTGTCTGTCACTGGCTCTTTCTCCCTCTCAAATCTCTTTCTCTCAGGCACAGGATTTGGAGGGAAGTGCAGAGCAGACCGAACGTTTAACGGCGCCGATGGCGCTGGCGGAATCCGTCAATCCCACGCTAAATCCTCCGTCACCTCAACCCCCTCCTCCCCACCCCACCACTTCCCTTGCCCTCTCCGCCAGCTCCCTCCCTCCTTTACCTTTCTCTTTTCCTTTTCGACCCTAAACTTTATCAGAATTTGCTCACAGACAATTATCCAGCTTTTGTTCGAACTGTGAGGGCTCTCTGCAGTTTCGTAATTGGACCCCGCACGAGCACGACTCGACACTTCTATCCCCGCCTGTCCCTTTCATTTCCACAAATGACTAACTTGTCTCCTTCTTTTTTCCTTTTTCTTCACAAGCTGTGAGTGGCTCAAGGTCTTCACCGGTTGATAAGTTGGCTCCCTCTTATGTTCATTGAAAATCTTCAACCTGAACCATCCATGGAAAATCTTGCAAAATAATAATAATAATAATAAATGAGGGCATACTCATGTTGCATTAAATGAAGCAAATACAAAGTTTTTGTTATACTATCAAGAGTTTGCCGCCTTCTTGTAAAACATACCTTTCTTGGCTTTTTGGTTAAGATCAAGTGTGTGACGTGTTCTTGTAGAACTCCCAACCCTCTGCAATTAAAAAGGCTTAAAATGGCAAGCTTATCCAAGTGCATCAACCGGTGAGTATTAGAACTCTCAACCTTCTCTAATTTAGAAGACAAAGACTTAAAGTGATAGGTTTATCCATGTAATCAAGTGTGGGATGTGACCAATGGAAGCGACGCAACAAGTCACATCTAGGAGTAGAAAAGCAACATTGGATCTTGGTGCCAAGTGCTCGCTTAAAGAATGTATTCATGGACAATAAGAGCTTTAAAACCTTAATGGTGTTGTAAATATCAGTTTTTATCTCATACTTGCAAACCTAAATTATATGTTGTATCGGTCTATAAACATTGGCATGTGTCAATTTGTATTGGGCACTCATTAACTTAGGTGCTAGATCCAACTTTCCCATAGAAGGAAAAAGAAACATTATGCATTGTTTGGCATGTTTCATGAACCTGCTCTCAAAATTACGCAGATTCATGAAATGCCGTAACAATATATGTTTTGTGAATCTACTTCAATTTTTGAGGCGAATTCACGAAACATTCACGACATGTTCTCGTTGTCAATAGCCTCTTAGTATGCTACTACTAGTAATGGAAAGCAGCATGGGATCTGAAGGGCTGGGCGTCAAACTTGTTGCTTTACATTTTGAATCTTTTCATGCTATTGTACTTGCAGCACATGCTAATTAGGTTTATCTTTTAGGGAGCAGGCTCTCATAACAAAAACTTTGAAAAAAAAAAAATAATTACTGTAAAGTGCCAAGGAGACATGAAGTAATAAATGATAGCATAAGGAAGAGCTAATAGTAAGAAAATAATTGGTTTTTGCTTGGCGCAGTCTGCTTTTTTATGTTTCAAAATGTTAATCATATATATGTAAGGATAGACTTCAAGATCTCAAGAACCTGCATGTGAAACAAAACTCGTAGTAGTCGCATGCTAAACCCAAGAACATGTTATTCTTTTAAAGAAAATGCCACCAAAGTGGTTCACCATTCATTTACAGCTATGTCTTTGTAGCATAACTAAAGAACATCATATCAATATATTATCATGCTTAAGCTTTTCAACTGAGGGAGGGCACAAGTTCAAGTTGTATTTTTGGGTAAGATCTGCCAACTAACCTTAACAAGTAAATTGAAAATAAAAGGAAAATGAAAAAACATGTGTTGATCCTTTTGGAATAAGCTTCTCAAGAAAATTTTTTGAAAGCTTTCTTTATCCACTCATTATTATGCAACTCAATGAACAGGCATGCATCTACACACACTCACATCGTATAATGGTGACTATGGTTTTTTAGAGTCGCCCAACCATCTAATCAATACCATCTTATGAACTGTTAAGGGAAAAACAAGGAGAAAAATGTGATAGACATTTTCGTTATTTAATATTAGTTTATACTTTTTTCTTCTTGTTTTTGATACGTAGATGGTTATTGAATACAGCTTTGAATGGTATGCTCTAGAAGGACGGTGTGCCCGTACTACGATGAAGTCGGTATGGGACACGACACCTAGACATATGTAACTCATTTTTTTTTAAAACAAATGAGTATATTTTTTTTATATTATCTATATTTGCTTCGTATAAACAATGAAATATGTGTTTTATTTGCTTAAGATCTTATGGTTACCATATATATGACACACGTACACAAACGCTTATCTCAGCATCTGAATTTTTTGAACATGCTGGTGTTCGCACCTGCACGTATATCCGTACCGATAGCCCACCCACATGACATAAATGTTAGGCACAGGGCCTTGATCCATAATAAATGACATCATGATCGTATATATGATATGTTACACGACGTGGATCAAGAGTTGAACATTTTCAAGAAATTAAAATTTGGCGTGCTTGGTGGTTGGCATTCAAAATAAATCTCTCAAGTTCCCAAAACTTTGCAACAATAATGTGCTTGGTAAATAACTTTGTTTTGAAATGAAACTTGTTATTATTATATATGATTGTATGTCATGAAATATAAACCCACATAAAACATCTTAACCACTCCCACTGCAAGTTTCAATTTTATAAGAAGGAAGAATTAACTCGAGTTTTGTAGATCTCTGCTGTGTACAGTTGGCTGCAGATCAAAAACCAGGCTGACGAAGGTGTCAGCTAATAGCCAGTAACTTGTGACCTACAAGCCAGAGTGGCGGTTCCTCTTCCTCAATTTAAAAATTGAAAAAAAAACAAAAAAATGAAAAGATATTGTCATGAATTGACCAGGACCAACAACACCATGAGGCTTGCCCAAAGCAAGTTGAGCAACAAGTGGGGGAGTGAATAGCCAAGCCCAACCTTAGAATATAATATATACTTGGGTTCCAGTAGAAGAAAGCTCTTAAAATATATATATATACATCTGCCCTTTTATTTCTTACTGATTTTAACTTTGTAGATGTCCTTTTATTTAATGATGAAGATGTACCCAATGAAGACAAGTTTGAAACATGGCTCAGGGTCTTCTTCATCTGGCGCATTTCACATTCTCTTCCTATAACTAGCTCATGCATAAACTATTTAAATAAGATAAGCACACTTTGGAAGCGTTGAAATATGACATGACACCAAGTTTTAAAACCAATCGTATGAAGGCATAAAACTTTAACTATTGACTGCAAAGAAATAAAAGAAAAGAATCGAAAGATCCATACAGTCTGGCGCATCTCAAGTTGAATCTAAATCTAGAGAAACATTTCCAGATATTGATGCTGCCGCCACTAGATCCAAGTAAATCTTGAAATTCAAGATTTCTGGTCTTCTAGAACTGGAGATTCCGTCCAGATACAATAATGATGCCATGCACAAGTTCGTGACTTCGGGCTGCGTGCCGAGTGTGTGGTGAGTGTCTTTATGGCTTTATTAAAGACGGTGGGGAGGGGAAGGAGCTCGGCCTCGGGCGTCGAGCATCACCCTCAGTCCTCCCTTTCTCCTGCCTCACAATGTACGCCACCCCGCCCAACCTCGTCGTTTCTTCTCCCATGAACAGCTCCACCTTTGGCATTTACCTCCTCCACGACAAAAATAAAAATAAAAATAAAAATAAAAAATAATTGTAAAGCAAGGCAGTTTCGGTGCATCGACTCCTCTCTTTTTATATCGAAAATCTCTCCTTTCAACGCCTTTCCTTTTCTTTTCCAGCACGCAAACTATCCCATTTTAAACAATTTTGCTAGTTTTGAAAATATATATATATATATATATATATATATATATATATATATATATATATATATATATATATATATATATATATTGCACTGCTCGGATGCACCCAAAATGAATTGAAATGGTTCTACCATTTTAAGTTCTGTTCAATTATAGTGAGTATGATGATGTGAGGGATCAAATTATCAGTCCACAATTAAGAAACAAAGTCTGGCCCTCCGCCAAATCTTATCGTTTTTGTAAAATTTTGTAGTCTCATTCACTCTTTGTCACTAAAAGAAAAGGCAAATGTTTTTTGATATATGTTGTAATCTTAGTGGCGGATGTAATGCATGGCTCTGATTGGATTGGATTTGCCTTTCACGGCGGCATTGCCTAATCTGATTTCACATATCCGGTTTTAGATGCCTTTTTTTTCATTGAATTTGAATTCACGTAGCATATGATTCGACATATATATATATATATATATATATATATATATATATATATATATATATATATATATATATATATATATACTTAAGTGGGTTAGGCTTTGATCATAGTCCAATCGAACGTAGCAAGTCTGAACTCAATTAGTAATTAGATATGGATTTCTTGACCAGATCTAGATAAGCGAATTTGAAATGAATATAGAATCGGGCATGACGTATGATCTATCTATGTAACCAGTACTAAAAGAAATGGAGTAGATAACAAAGCGCACATGGAATCGTGATCAAGCACGGTGCCCACTTTTGATAAAGGAAATATTATTCAGCTTTTTATTAAGGGTCTCCTTTCAATTCATTAATGCGGGTTCAACTTTTGCGTATGACGACTGTCAAACAAAAATCTAAGATATATATAAAGTCCACATTTTAAATCATACGAAATATGGTATTTTTTTATGTTGTCATTTCAAAATGACAAGGGTTTTAAAAAATATATATATTTCCATCAGTTCATTCACTTTCCACTGTTTTATCTGAAGTCCACAGCAAAATTTAGGCTTACATAAATTAAAAAAACCTTAGAAAAGGCTACCCATAAATTATTGTTAATAGAGCTGCCAAAACTCAGTTCCTCTTTTTCCAATGATAAAAGAGAGAGCAAGAGTTGAACAGCTGCGTCAATGTGAGGGCCCTCCAAGCTTTTAAAGTCCCATTAAAGTTGCAATATAAATGCGAATAGTTCACAAAATCATGGATTCGACTGTGACATTTTTCTGAAAATCCTCGGGGACTGTGATTCTTTTTCATGCACATGAAATGTGCCCCGAGCAAGTAGCATCGAATTCCAAACGCAAGTGGCCTTGTTTCCGCTTGGCTCTTTACTGAGAGCCCTAGTAACTTAGACATCAATCAAGATTGTCACAGATCTAGAGGCGGCAGATATGAATCTACCAGAACACCTAAAAGTGAATCAAATTGAAAAAAAATGTAAAGAGTGTCAAGTTGTATACATTAGGTCAAGTTTCAACTTTGTCATTTATCAAAACCAACTTTTTGGCCCATAAATTTTTGTGCTTGGAGCTGTCTAGAAAAATGGCAAAATCAAAGGAACCTCTGAATGAAGGTAGCTATCATATGTCTGTAGCATGAAAGGAGTATTTCATCATACCGGTAGTTTAAGCATGGTGTAAAAAATATATGTCAGTAGTGGAAAGGTGAATCAATCGGACGATGCATTCAATTAATTGAGCTGTTCATTCTACTCATCTGCTAAGGTGTAATCAGTAATCACAGCTAAAATGAAGAATATTATACGAAGAATGATAACAAGCACCAATCTGAAACAATTGTCAGGATTTCTGTGTCTTATGGCCACCCGGCTTTTTAAATTATTAATGGTTGGGTTCTTATTTTTTAAAAAACGTTTGAAGTAAGCACAATTTCGAAGCATGTAGCATTTTTCTTGTTATTTCTTCAAAAACTAAACCGGTTTATTAAAACCTTTTTAAACTTTTGTGTTCCTTGGTCGCAATCTCTAGATCTCCATTTCCTGCATAATAAATAGAGTTGCAAATGGGTCAGATCTGGAGCGACTGAAATTTATTAGGCGTCAGGCTGGAATCAGGTAATGGTAATAGAAAACTGATAAATACTTCATATCAGATCCGATCTATATTGGAAATGTTAAGTTGTAATGTCCAGCTTTTATGACCTTTTGCATTTAATATATTTTAGGGTGAGCAGGGGCGGAGCCAAGATTTGCTTCAGGGGCGGGCCAAACGATCCGACGAACTTATCCGGGTAGGGCCAAATTAAACTCGAATCTAAAAAATATATTACGCAATTAAAAATTTTCAATTTTTTTAATGTAATTTTTTTTTTGAATTAGTTGGGGTCGGGCCATGGCCTAGGCGGGCCCTCCCCTCCCTCCGCCCCTGGCGGTGAGCCTGTGACGAAAAAAAAAATTATGGTAATCAAATTTCTCAATCTCATGAAAGTATAATCGGAGGTAAAAAAAAAATATGGTAATCAAAATTCTCAATCTCATGAAAGTATAATCGGAGGTACTATGGGGAGGATTTTTTTTATTTCTTTTTCCGTATTGTTTCAATTTTATCGGATGTCTTAAGAAAAAAAAAACAAATGAAAATATGAATAAAAGTGCGAATAAAATAAGCACAAAAAAACACAGGGACGTTCATATCAGATCTAAACAAGTGCCAAGTTGGTCCCTTATTATTGATCACTTCAACTTACAGCAAACTTAACTTCTTATATCTTCCCATGAGCTACATGTACCAACAAATCTTAATGCATGTAAAAGCATATTAATTAGAACTACAAAATGAATATGAGAAAACAACACGGAAAGCAGAAGTGGAAAAATGAGCCTATATGAAGCGGAAAATGAGATGTGTCACTGTACATGAAATATAATGCCATTAAAAATTTAAACAAATGAAAACATTCAAATGTATAAATGGTTAAAATGAAGGTTCATAACAGATCATGTCTGTTGCAGTGTTTCATAAGAAATTCACTCTATATTTTTAGTAACAGAAGAAGGCCTGTAGTATTAAAAACCATATTATTCATTTCATGCGAAAGTAAAGACAACAACGGAAAAAGAAAAAAAAAGGCTATAAAGCACGAAATTAATATTTCAAAAGAAGTTCTCCATTTTAAACAAATTGAATGTCCGACAAATAAAAGACTAGTTTCATCTTGTTTCCTGAACTCCGCAAAAGCTGTTGGAAAATGTCCATATACTAGATCTGCCCTCATTTACATCCCATCATATATATATATATATATATATATATATATATATATATATATATATATATATATATATATATATATATATATATATATATATATATATATATATATATATATATATATATACACACTACTGCATATGACAGGCTTTTTTGTTTGTTGATTGCTTTCATAGTTAATTAATTTGGTCCCATTCATTGCTGCTAGCTGGACAAGAACCTGCAAAGAATTGGCCCGCTACTTTATTATGTAAGATCATTTTGGATCGGACTTCGAGATCCCTTTCCACATAATTGTTTTTTCCTTTTGGCCAAAAAGAGTTCAATTTCATTTTCCTATTATATAGTGATGTCAATGGTTCAAATTTTCATTGGATATATAGGTAATCATATTTATTTTTTTAGATATTTATATATTCACATTCTAATACGAATAGAGAAAACTACATCCTATTCACAATTTGAATATATAATCTGAATCTGATTTTTAAATTCATATCCGGATTTGAATTCAAATCCGAACTTTGAACTAAATTTCACCAATTTTCAACATGAAAAAGCATGGGGTATATGATATTTATTTAAAAATAAATCCAAACCAAAACCATATCTAAAACATAAATGAAAAATATCTTCCAATTCCACCATTAGTTTAACTAACCATAGCTTCATTGAAGCAGAAGATACAAGATAATTATAACCATCATGACCTTACTAGCTTTGTAGGATCACCGTCTTATTCTACTGGTGAGATCGTTCGGAGCAATTTCCTCTCTTTTAGGTGGCGATTTGACCTCTCCCTCAAGCTTCTGGCTCCGGCTAGTGAAGTGGACGGAAAACCAAAAAAAAAAAGTAGAGAAAGCAGTCCACTAGAACAGTTGGAGATAATATGGATTAATGATAGATCTGAAGAGCAGGCCATGTCCCTTGAAGAGCATGCCCATGGAAGTTTGGGCATGCAAGACGCTCAGCGTTTATAGTTCACCGATGCCATTGAAGCAGATTTCAGTTTCTTTTCGGCACTGCAACCTGTGATGAAGTTCATATCAATTAGAAAAGTACAAACTCTCTCAGGCAGAAGAAACATAAAAAGAAGAAACAGTTAGCAAACGACATCCACTGAGTGCCAAAGGTATTAACCGAGAAACGTCCAGCAAAAGTAATTTAAATCAGAGTTCAGTTTTTCTCATTTTTCTGCAACTCCACACTTGATGCAAACTGAACGCTCATGCGACGTAGCCATTAATGCATCTCAGACTATGACGCGCTTTCTTACTCTGTGTTCTCATTTCCTAACTCCACTTCCTCACCATTACCCAATTTGTCTTTTGTCTTACAGAAATCCTTCTCCTTCAGAGAGGGAGAGAGCACGTCCTGGCACGAATGCATCTTCAAAGCAACAGCCCCACAATTCTTCGAGTTCCAACTCAGTTCAAGGACCATTGCATAATGGATACATGTGGTCCCTTACATGAATCTTTTTATACATCAAAAGATATAAATATATCACCTGTTGAGATAGGGCCGATAGAAGAAGATGAGCACAAGCATTGTTGATAGAAGAAGTCAACCACGGATTTATGAGGCGCTGCCATGTGACCCTGCATGCGCATAAGTTTTCATTAATTAATAAAATTAGAGCATATCAATTTAAAAGAAATAAGGAGTGATGGTGACAAGTCGTGTTTTAGAACTCATTGACTCACACTGGATTTGTCTATTATTGCCTCGTTATTAAAAGGATTAGATCTGCAATTCTGGCCGGGTTCGCTTAACTATTATTTCTGAAAGAATAATCATATAAAATTTGTCATTTAAATAAAAAAAAAATGTCTAACGAACATGATCAATATGATCAGGATATAAGTTAAACTTACATCAAGTAAAAGAGAATCCGGTTGTATTTACTCATGCAACAACAAAATAACAAACTAATTAAGCTAATTTCGAGTTGCATACTTTACAAATATTTAAGAATATAATTGAGTATCAAGTGTAAACGAAACATCTCAACAAAACAAGTCAGGATAACATCTATCACCAAATCCTGAGCGTGTCAAACAAGTTTTAAGTGAAATGAGAACCTCATAAGCATTCATAAGTATGTGATAGTAAACCCAACATTTCAAAATGAGTTCATATGCTAAATTAGAAAGCTAGCGACAAAAGAGAAACTTAAGTTAGAAATTTTTTGTAATTACTTTTCGCAGGTTGTAGATGTGCAATGTAACCCTAGGTATGTTCTTGCAACGCAAAGGCAAAGGCAAAGGCTAGCGCTACAATAGATGAAAGGAGGGATGCAAATAAATGGTTTCTGTTTGGGTTGCATCCAACTTTTCCTAAGTTCAAATTAAATTAGATTTTATGTATTCGGATTCAAATTGAGAGCTCTTTTTCAAAGTTTAATTCAGATCCGACTAGCAGAGGATCTGATATTTGTACTTAATTGGTTCGAATCTCAAATTCCAGTCATGTCAGACATAGATCTCGTAAGATTACGGAACTGCACATTGGATCCAAATCTAATTATTAATTGGATTTGAATTTCTTCAATAGATCTAACTAATGAAATTTGACATCAAATTGGTACATCTGATTCTAACCAAATTAACTACGGCGATCATCAACTCAGAAGCAGCTGGTGAACTAGGCCATGCCCTGCTCTGTCCAGGCCCGATGGTGGAAGATGGCTTGGAAGGTTTTGTCTATGCCTTGCGAGGAATTTATGACAGAGACCAAGCGTTAGCGAGTTTGATATCGTCCCATATGCTCCAGTATAGTTTCTTCCTATTGAATTCCTTTTCTTCGTGCATGCATCCATTCCTCTCTCTCATTATCATCCAAGATGAGAAATTTAAGACCCCAATATGATAAGTTTAGTCTCGTATCGAAAATTTTGAGGAATCTTCAAGGGTTTATAAAGAGGGTCATTGATGAGAAGATTGTCCTGGTTCCTAGCCTTTTTAGGTTTCGAGCCGAAACTGCTAGGAGGAGGGTTGGGATCCGCCGAACCAGGGGGCCCGAGCCCGGGAGTGGGTCGGGTTGTTATAGTGGTATCAGAGTCAGGTTTCGATCCTGGGACCTGTGGGTTATGAGCCCGGGAGTGGGTCGGGTTGTTATACAATATCTTTGTCCAGTGTGGGATGCCGCAGTTTTCTCCCCTCATTTGAAGATCCAATATACAAGTGCACCTCAAATTCAAAATATGTATTAAAAATTTATATGAGATTTATAATCAAGATTGAAAGCTTAGCTAAGAATTTAAAGTTCAAGCTCTTTAAAATTTAAACTTAAACTAGAAGTTAAGATTCACAAAAATGTACGTTTAACGCGAATTTCAATAGTGAGAACTCAAATTTTAAGGGAGAAAACCGACACTGAAAAGCTAAGACAATAAGAAGTTTGAAATTTTCACTAGAAGAGAACATATGAAACCAAAAAATTATACTGCATGAAGGATCAAAATTTCATTTATAAATAGCAAAGTTTAATTAAATCAGAATTGACGTTCAAACCTTAAAATTGAAACTTGAATATAGAACTTTAAATAAGACAACTGAAATATGAAAACACTAAATTTAAAAATTAAATTTTAAAGTGGTTCTATTTCTATTAAATTGTTACAACTGCAGTGTAGCAATAGAAAGCATGAAGTGGTGAAACTCAATATAGAATTCAAACATTAAAATTTAAAAATAATAAAAAAACTTAAATATTCAGAATGTGTATTGAATATTCACACACAAGTTTAAAATCAAATTTGGAAAACTAGTGAAGCATTAATTCAATTTTGTTGAAACCTATAGTTAATCTAAAAATTGAAATTCATTAAAAAATCATTTAGCGTAGTCTTTCAACCAAGAGCACAAAAATGTCAAGTGAGAAAACCAAAACTAAAAAAATCATAAAAGAGTTCATTCAACATAGATTTTTAACCACAGGCGTGAAAATTTTAAGTGAGAAAGCCAACAATTAAACATTGAATATAAAAAAGAATACAAAAACTAAAATTTTAGTGAATGAAACATATGAAGTAAAAAGTTAATAATTGTTTTATTCCAGTTACAAAAATCTTGAAATTTGAACCTTAATTAAAAAATCAAATTTTAAAAACTTATTTAAAGTGAATCTTCCATTAAGAAATGCAACTTTCATAAAGATGAAGATAGAAAAGAAAATTAACCAGTTAAAGACAAAAAATAACTGAAGGTAAAATAGAAAATTAAGCAACTAATGTTCAGAAGACAAAATAAGTAACTAAAAACTGAAAATTAAATTTCAAAAGGGTCATATTTCTACAAAAATGTGCAACTGTAACATAGAAATAGGAAGCATAAAATGATAAAAGTTAAGGTAGAATTCAACAATTAAAATATAAATATAAAATAATTAGAATTTAATAATAAAAAATATCAATATTCAAAATGTGTATTGAAAATTTGAATATAAATCTAAAATCAAATTTGGTGGAACAATAAAATATTCTAATCCAAATTCTTTGAAACCTAAACTTAAACTGAAAACTAAAGTTTATAAAAAATTTCATTCAACAAAGACTTTCAAACACAAACAAAACAATCTTAAGCGGGAAAGCCAAAACTAAAAAGAAATATTAAAAAAATTATTCAATATAGATTTTCAACCATAGACATAAAAATTTTTAAGTGAAAAACTCGAAACTTAAAGAGTTGAATATAAAAGCAAGAATTGAAATTTAAGTGAATAGACATATTAAGTGAAAAGTTATATTATAAAAAGACATGAAAATTTTCATTTAAAGATAGGAAACTCGATTCCAAAAGTTGAAACTGATATTCAAACAAAAAAGCTGAACTTCAAAGACAAAATAAAAATTCCAACTCCCATGTTTAAAAAGTCCTTCAACTTCCACATTTGAAGTAGAATTTAAATCGAAATCTGAAACGTTAACTAATACTTTCAAATTCAAAGTCATGATATCTGGACATAAAACAAAAAAGGAGATTAGAAAGTTACTTGCAATTGTCTTCAATTGTCTTTATGTTTATGGTTTCAGAAACAAGAAGCAGCATGAAAGAATAAAATCCAGAAATTGATGTGAGAAAGTCTATGAAGCAGCAGCTAGTGGAGTCAGTACATGGGCATGGTTCCTTGTTGAGTAAAACATGAATTTAATGTATTAAGGAAGAACATTTCGTAGAAAACAGAAATCATGCCCATTCTTTAAACCATGGTCCATGCTGCACTAGCATTTCAAGTATTTCATGATGCAGATATGTGAAGCACAATGTAAACTCACCAATACACTTAACAAGAACGAGAGAAATTGACCCACAGTCTTTTTACCAATTTTCCAGTGCCAAAAGCTTAGCCTTGCATAAGACAATGAAAAGGGTAAAACAAATGATTGACCATCCACATCCAATTTGCAAACTAAGATAAATAGCAAAGACAGAGAAAATGAAAGCAAAAAATTTTGTCTACGATGATCATATTTGGATCATTCGGATACACCGGATATGCTCTGACAACCAGGGTAATACTTGTTTTAATTCGCAAACATCAGCATGGTGGAACAATCGCTTTGCTTGTTAGTCTAATCAATCATTCGATACTAGCAGCGTCCATATTGAAAATTAGCAGAAGCGTTTCAAGTCTTCCAACCTAAACGACAAGAGGCTTGCATCACTTATCTAAGAACAAATTTTCACTCGATCTGGAACTAACCATGCCAAATTGCCAAGAAAACTTACCCCAACCAGGTCTTGTCCAAACGCTTACACTGGATAACTAGAATATCAAGAAAAGCCAATTCAGATGCAATTTTCTCTGTTGATAACCAAAAAAGGTGCATTCGGATACACCACTACCTACAAAACAGCATTATGACAAATGGAAACTATTCAGCTACTACGAATTTCGTGCTGCACCTCCCAAAGAACAAAAGATGCAGCTGACGAAAACGTGCCTGAGCATTAAATCAAACAAATGGCGTGCCACTCTATGTTCCCACAGCTAGTGAGCATCGTCGGAGCGGATGCAGATGAACACGGGCAAAGGCCGTAGAGGTCTTGATGGTTCACCAGAATGGAGTTCTTGAACCTCGCAATAATCGACTCGCAGAGGTCGCTGGAGGTGTCTCAAGAGATAGTGCGATTTCCGGGAGCTTCATCGTGGATCGTAACTCAATCGGTCGTCCTTGGAAACGTCTCAAGAGAGGCCGAACCCGTCGTCCTTGTGGCGATGGAGGGGGAGGAAATGCTGTAACTGCATGTTCTTGATGCCTGGAAACGCGTGAACATGAGATTTCCGGGATCTTCATCACCGGATCCTGACTCAATCGGCCATGAAAACCATGCCATGCCGCCTTTGCTGGAAATCGGGATTGCCCGAGCCCTCATCTTTTCCGAAGATAAAGGAAGGCGGCAAGAGTGGGTTTAAATTCGGCAAGAAGGAAAAAGCGGTTGGGACCCGTTTCTGACTTGTTAATAGAAGTGACATTTTATCGGATCCAGTAAGATTGTGCTTCGTTTGAAACTTGAAGGCCGGACCAAATCAACTGAAAAAAGATGATATATAGATCCAAATTCTTTGTGTTCCGAAAAATGCACGTATGTCTGTTCTAGGTTCAAACTCGCTAAAGAGTTGGGACTCGCTACCTTCAAGAAGTTGAACCGTGTTTAATACCAAGGTCGTCTCCTCATCTCTAAAATATGCCAAACCTCAGCTGATCTATTTATGAAAAAATATATATAAAAATTCAAATATATATAAGAATAAATGTTACGCTCGCTTCTGTTAGTCATGTTTCATTGCAAAATATCATAATTGGACACGAACATGCAGCGGACACGAATCAAACGAAAGACTTTATTTGGTTACAGATCTAAATTTGAAGACCGCAGATGATCTCAGATCAATTGTTAAATACTCCTGATGTGCCCCTAGGGGCTTGCTAAATTAAATCTAGCTTGCATACTTCTAAGTTTTAACCATTAAAAGGTGTTTGACATATTTAATACATTGCGGTGTCTATAACTTCACGTGGGACATCTGGCGAAATAGCATGTTCTCGTTATATAAATTGTATGATGAAGTACCACATGAGTGGATATATAGGAACGCAAATCCGCCTAATCACTCATGCTACGATCTTCTACATCCTAGGTCTTCCGATTCCTATATAACTTATGTTCTTCATGTATCACTCAGACCGAATGACTTTATGAAAGTACGTGGGTACTTCCAGCAATGTTGGAAACATCTTTACCACTGCTTAACTTTCAATTCACCATGGATCCTACTAAAATGTTTGGTGTGAAAGTGAATCAACTATCGCTGAACCAAGAGCAATTTTACCTCTCTCTCTCTCTCTCTCTCTCTCTATATATATATATATATATATATATATATATATATATATATATATATATATATATATATATATATATATATATATATATATATATATATATATATATATATATATATATATATATATATAAGTGAAGTGAGTAAATGGTGACTTTAGCGTTTTAAAGTCAAACCCCCACCCAACATGCACCATTCGATTTAGATTGGAAAGAGTCTTGGCAAAATCTATCTATGGAGGCAGCCATCAAGTCTTATGAGTAAAAGAGTCGGCTGAAATTGGTGACGACGAAGAAGCATTGTCAAGTGGCTGTTAAAGCATTTATGATCAAACGACTTTGCCGCTTGTTGTTTCTGCCGACAGAAAAAGGCGTCGCCATGCCCCACATTGCAAGAGGGTCGAGCTGAAAAATCAGCTGCATTTGTGGTTCCATCTCTTGACAATCGCATATAAACCGGATCTATGGCAGAATATCCAAAAGAGCCTGGGTCCAACAGCGACACAGGTTTTTATATTTATTATGACAGAGCATTATTTGATCCATTTTCATATTCTTTTCTTGATCAGGAACTAGATCCATTTGATCCAAACCTCATGAGATCTAATCATCAGACCTATTACCCATAGAGCTGCAAACTGGGTGCGAGGGTATTGCTATATTCCGGATGTACGACCTCAAGGGTCGTTTGGTAGCAGGGACACTATGTGAGCGTCTCATAAATCTTGTCTAAATAGTGAGATATATTTACAAAACACTAAGACTAGTCTTCCACGAGTTTAACCCAATGCTTCTGACAGATTCATGAAACACTCACATAATATTCCTGTTGCCAACCCCTCAAAGTTCTAGTAAGGCCATGTTCGTTAGATGCGAGCAGCATAATCAAATACTAACACAAAGCAAAAGCAAGATAGACATTGTAGTCATATTTTGATAAGTAGAAAGGAAAGGTAGAAAGAATGTCTTGCAAAGAACGAATCTTAATTCTTACTAGTGCTTGTTACAGTACTATATAGCTAATGCTAATTTATTGTGCAAAATGAAGGCACAAAGGCGTAGGAGGCAGATTTCTTGACCAGATGAGGTTTCTTGAGCTCTATTGAGAAGGCACGCCAATTGGCTTCCACTTTTAAAATGCAATAATTTAGACCTGAACCAAGGAGCTAAGTTGGGGGAAGGCTCTGTCTGGCATGCAGCTATTCATGGTTCGAGTCCCATTCGAACCCCTTAGACGGTAGAAACAAACTGCACTTCTAATTCAAATGACTATTTCTAAGGGGTATCGTCTTATAGTAAAGGTTCACATCAGTTGGGAGGGACAGTTATGGGTGCAACAACTTAGTTAGGCCTCCCACTTGAAGAATAGTTTCTCAGCTTTCTATACCATAGAGATGTAATGGATTGAATAGATTTGACTAGTGGTTCTCTTTTGGATCCCTTTAATTTGAAAGTAAAGAAATTTGATTCCAATTTTTAATCGGATCCATATTGGGTACCGGTTTTACAATCAAAATCCAGTATAACCAATCTAATCATATATAAATGTCAAACTTTACTCATTGGGTTTGATAAATATCAAATGTTACTCATTGGGTTTGAGCTGGTCGGCCTTAATAAATAGGGTTAGAATATACAAGTCTAAATCTAAATCCAATTACACAAAACTTGATTAAATCAAAATTGGTAATTACTATATTCAATTCTAAGACTAAGTTGATGGATCTTATAGGTGCCTCTCTTTAACATAATCCGTAAGGTTGTGAAATCACAGTTTGTCAATCTCAAAGGATGAGATACCTTAAAGAGGTCGAAGCTTCTTCCCTTGCCCCTTAGGGTTCAAGGCTGCTTTGAAACCAGATCGATAGTATTTAGACATCGTTTGCAGTTCAAAAAAAAAAGCAACCATAAGAATCAAACTGATGTCAAGTTCGGTTTCTATTCAAATTTTGAAATTATATTTTATTGAAAAATTTCTAACTCTGCCTCAACAGGATGAACGCACCGTGAAAACAACTTACAATATTTGGAGATATAAGAGAAGGAGAAAAAGGTTTAAGTTATAGCTATGCTTCTAGTTAGCCGGTAGCCCGTCAACGTTGGCACCGAATGACCGAGAGAAACCTTGGGACCGGTGGTAGGAATACTCTTCATGGATTGGTCTACTTAAAAGGTGATGTTCTTAAGCATCTGATTCTGACATCTTTTCCCCTTCGGACCCACTTACATTTCAAGAACAAAAGCTGCCAACGACTTAATTCTTTGATTCACTTGCTAATCAATGGAAAAAATTATATTACAACCACAATGTCACATCAAGAGATCGTTTCCCTCGCCATTACGGACCCTTTACATCTTGGTTGGCGCTTGTTTTCTTCTGAACCCGATAGATGAACCGGTTGGACTAAACATTTGGGGCGTTACAGAGGGAGGTTAAACGTGTCCCTCATCCCTTATCCTTTTAAAACAAGATTTGGCAGCTATCTCTTTTGATATTGTTCGAGTAGGTCCAATAGCGCAGCATAAAAGAAGTCTCTTCTGCAGCATAACGTTTTTTTGTGTAAAAAGAATTTTACCTGTTCGGGCTCTGTAGCGGAGCTTATCCGAACACCACAGGCCAGAGACAAGAGGGTAGAGGAAGAGTCAAATCACTGCCTTTCTGCCTCTCCAAAAGATGTTCCCGCTTTAACTTCACCTGCTGTAATTCTGCTTTACTTGTAACTTCATCCCATAATCATTGAGCGTCTTGGTCTGAAATGAAAAAGTCTGCGGTTGGGTGACTGTGCGGTTTCGTTTTTTCTCTTTTCTCTTATTTTTTGTACTTTGTATTGTATATTTCTTCTTCCTGCTTGTGTTTTTGCGGTATGTCTTTTTTGCGGATTGTATTGTATTTAGGGAACCTCTTGTCCCCAAATTTTGTTATATATTCTCATTTTATCGGCTTTCTCCCTCTGTCTCTCTCTAAAGACATTCATGCACACACGAACGTATACGATACGATATGGCTGAGCTCGCTCATCTCCGTTGATGTTTGGCTTGCAAAGAGATTATCAATTTGAATTCATAAATTAGGCCCAGACTCTTTTAACGTTTGAGAAAATAACAAGTCACCGGTGATGCTTTAATGATATAACTCTCAAATGAATGTGCCCTTTTTTCTTCATCGACAAGTTTGGTCATGCTTCAATGAACTCACTTTAGAATTAATTTACGTTAATTGCTCTCAGTCTTAAGCTAATGCACTAGTCACCACAGCATAAACTTTTTCTTGGTGCGCAGATTGAGTTCTTCGCGAACTCGAAATCAGTTGGGGACATCAAAGAAAAACCCAAGTAAGGTTTGAATGTGTAAAAGTTGATTATTCGGTGCATTTAGGAGTTGTGTATCCAGGGATAAGGAGGCCGCATGCCTATGAACCTCTAGACAAGGAGAACGGAGGACCTTTATGCTCCTTTTTCGAATGGTAGATTGTTAACCATCTGAAAATGCCATAAACTTAGGTCATTTTGATATAATCAACGAATAAAATTCAAAGCAATTAAACAAGACTATGAATTTTGACAACCACATTCGGATTTCCACTAAATTATGTGGATCTGTGTTCACCTTCGATCTAGATTTTTGAAACCCGCAGACTTTTCAGACCATGGCAGATGCTCTAGAGTTTTATGATCAAAAGGTTACATAGTCAACAGTGTTAGTCTTCCAGCAACGTGTCAAACAGGAGCCCACCAACTATGACTTGAAGATTTTTTTACCAATCAGGGATGTGCCATGTTGTGACAAGTGTGCCTTTTCTCCAGGCCACGCAAAAAACATTGTTCCGCTGATCTTTTTTACTTTGCTAATAAAATATTAGGTGAAAGCGGAAAGTAAATGACCTAGGCCACGTAAAGTCTCGACCCTGTTATTCCCACCCAAGTTTTCTTTTGAGATGTTTGACTGGTAGGGAGAAAGTGTCTTCGTTTACAGTCGAGAAAAAAGGACAAGACATTTTTCATCCAATCACGTTATAAAACTGGTTTTGTATTGTTACTTTTTTTGAAGTTGTGACGAGAGATAAAGTCCTTTCAAACACGTCTACTGCTATCATTGAAGCTCCGGACTCTTTCTCTCGCTTCTGCTTTATCTCATTTTTTGCTTCTTCGTCCACGAGGCGACTGCACCGACACGGCGACGGGGAAATAAGCGCAACAGCGACGCTTCATTCGCTGCGGATGGCCCTCACCAAATGCTCCCCCAATCGAACCGAAAGCGTGTTGGTCAAAATCCTTTTGCCCAAATTCAACAGTACAATTACGCAAGCTGCCACCACGTCCGATCTTCTCTCGGATCGATCCAGAACCAATTCAAGTCCATTTGGTAGCGTTTGATAGAATGGAATTATGGATTTGGAAATATATTTCTGGAAATATATTTCCTGGAAAAAGGAACGAGAAAAATATTTCCGATTCTCATTTTGGTGAGTGTTTGATAACTGAGAAATATATTTCCAGAAACATATTTCTGTGTTTGATGATACGGAAATATATTTCCGGAAATATAATTTTGTGTTTGATAATAAGGAAACATATTTACATATTTACATGATCTTTATATAGTTTCTTCAACACATGATAGAATACAGAAATCAGTGATAATATGATACAGTTTGTTAAACACACAGATAAATAATAAATCATCTACCAAAACACGATCAGTGATAATATGAACATGAACATTACTAAGCAAGAGCTTCATTATCAAAGTCAAATTTACTGACATAGAATGTCATAATCAAGTGCCAATTTTCATGTTGAAACTAATAAAATTCAAATCCCAAACAACATGAAAGAAGGTTTAGCTGCGCAGGTCATTAGCATTATGAAGATCCCTGTTCTTCTGTTGAGTAGAATGTTCACACTTCAATGAATGGTACAATTTAAAGTGAACTATGTATATGCCTAAAAACAATCAAATAGGAGATCCGTCTCGATAGTCAAGATTATGAAACTAAGGCAAAAGAGAAGGATTTATTGGATAAGGAGAAGTGAGGAGACAAAGAAGTACCTTCTAGAGATCCCATTCAGGCAGACCTTTCATTTGATACCTGCATCAAAGGGACATGTAAGCAAAGCAGCTCGTGTTGAAACAGGCTTAGCCTCTGCACAGAATGAGCAATTGCCATTGCATATGAGTTTGACGTAGGAAGAAAGAAAAAAGCATAGCCCTAAAAAAAATTAACATACACAAGTTGCAGAATTGAAGTCCCAATACCGACTATAGNAAATCCAATAGACCTTCTCAATCAATTCAAAAAACAATGGCCAGAAACCACAAACCATCATGACATGGACTGAAACCTATTCTAACCACAGAAAACATGCACATGAATGATGAAACTGCTGCTGCAGTTCTCGAAATGAATAGAAGAAAACGGCTAACAACGAAGAAACCCAAAAAAAATGGTCAAACTAAAACAACTAATAACCAGAAAGGAAATACGATGGTCTTCTCCTACCCTCGCGACAAAGGCAGAACAAGATCCGAATGAAACCCATCTAGCAATAATAAAACACCTCAAAGCAGAAAGTAAAAACGTTAAAAACAAGAACCAGACCTTGCCGTCAAATAAACAAAAGGACAACCAAAATCGCTGATCAAGATAATGAAGAAACCTAACAGCATAAGATCACCGAGAAACCCAAACCGAAGAAAGAAATTCAGGGGGGAAGGCGAGTGGTGCATACCTTGGAGAATGAGAGGGCGAGTGGCCGGAGCAGGCAACTGGTCGGAGCAGGCGATGAGAGTGGGAGGGAGACGACGAGGAAGAAGAGGCAGGGCAGCGGCTCGCTTGCGGCAGCAGGAAGCAGGAAGGAAGAGGCGCTCGGGAGAGCGAGCGTGCCCTAACGGGCCGTAAAAAATTTCCGGAAAAATATCTCCGCCTCGCCAGCGGAAATATTTTTCCGGAAAAAAATTTCCGAAATCGACCTCTAACGGTCAAAAATTTTTCTCCGCGTTTGTTACGCAGGAAAAATTTTAAAAATTTGAAATATTTTTCCGTGTGAATAGTTCTTTTCCAGCGTATCAAACGCCCCCTTTAGGAAACTAATAAATTTCAGCAGCTTTCTCATAACATTTATGATGATGACATGATGAGATTTTTCTTTTTTTTTCTTTTTTGTTCAGCAGTTAAAAAATAGAATGAATCTAAAAATCAGTTGCTGGTGCCATCACAACTTCCCGTTTTGATTCTCATCTTGGCATTCAATGCTGTTGGTCTTAAATTATTTTGAAAAGTTGCATTGAATTCGTTACTAACTTAAGTAAAACGGTCAGATTGTCGAGGGCAATCAGTGTTATATTTATATCTTTGGTATCTATTATATATACAAATATGTTAATATGAATTCTTATTAGAAACATTTATTTAGAAGTAGTTTGGGATATTTTTCTTGAGCATTTTATTTAAACTTAGAGCTCGTTTCATTAAATCAGCTATGCTAAGGCCGTTCGTGTTGAATCCAAATGAAACCTTGAACCCGAAAAGCTAGCTCAGCCGGGTCCAGCGCTGATTAGAGCAAGGACAAAAAGATAATTTTAGTGTCCGAGGGCTCTGGGCAAGACTGCAGTCTCCTCATTCCCTGTTCTCTCTCGAGTGTGTGGAGTCAACCGGGTAACACCTTCCCTCTTTTAACATCCAGCGACCCTCATTTCTTGCTCAGAGCTCGCTCTCTCTCTGGCTGAACGGAAGGAAGGAAAGGAGGAAGGGGGAAGGAGAGGATGAGCAGAGGGTGGGGGGAGGCTCAGCTCGGTGGATGAGGACCCGATGATGCACAGAGACGACAGCGCCCGAAGGCCCTCCGGCAAGGATCTCGTCAACCTCTCCAGGGTGATCCCAGAGATCTCTGGCGACAGGGATGGTTTCGCCGGCGAAGATGCCTCCGAGTGCGGCATCGACCTGGGGTTCGGTAGGGGCCAGCTCTGCCGGGACGATCTCAAGATTGAACAGCGCTGGCTCATCGATCCGAACCAGCTCCTCCTCGGCCCGAAGATCGGGGAGGGCGGCCACGCCAAGGTCTACGAGGGCCTGTGAGTCCTCTTCTACCCCGTCTTTGACTTCGTTTTATTAGGGTTTTGTGGATTCTAATCTGTCTCTGTTGCTTCCTCTTTGCGGGGTTGTGTCTACCTTAGGTATAAGTCGGCTAGCGTGGCGGTAAAGATCGTACATCCTGGCGGGACGGCGGTGGAATCCGCGAGGCGGAGGGAGAGATTTCTGCGGGAGATTGAGATGCTTTCACGGGTTCAGCATGAGAACTTGGTCACGGTAAGTCCATTTACTGTTTCATTTACTTGGATGTACGGGTTGCTTATTTTTCGGTGGGATGCCGATTTCTCTGAAATGATGGGAATAGCTTGCTCCTTCGGGTTTGCTTTTACTTATTGGATAATTTTTTTTTTTATATTGTGATGCTTATAATTTCATATGCTTATAAAAAGTATAGCCGTGAATAAGGCTGGGCATCGGGCCTCCGTTAAAGCTTATTGGATAATTTTGTTTTTTTATATTGTGCTGCTTATAATTTCATATGCTTGTGTTTCTTCATTAAAGCTTGCTGCTGCCTCCGTTAGACCCGTGGATCCTTGTTGTAGACCAAGACATCAGTTTTCTACTATTTTAGCCCTGAGATAAGTTGGAGGCTTCGATGTCTGCTTTTATTAATAGTTAATTTTACTGCGGTTTTAGTCAGTAAAAAGGATGAATACATATATAGGGTTTGGATTAAGCAAAAGAGAAACGGATGCTCCTAATTTGTAGGGGAGCGGGATATTCTAAGACATAAAAGGTTCCATTTTTTTTTTCTCGGAGAGAGTTGGTAGCTCTCAGAAAATTGAGTCCAAATACATCAGGATACTTTAGAAAGGGCACTGCATTTTTTTATTAATCCGATTACATAGATGGGTTCGTCTTTGCTTATTTTACTATAAGTCAATGTTGTGGATCAGAACTTAACAGAAAAACATAAATTTTTTTCCATTTAATTTTTTGGGTACCGTATGAACTTTCTTTTTCTATTGCTAAAATTTGTCTCGATAAGAAACTTTTGTAATTCAGTGCTATATATCATACGATGAAATAATCATGTTTATGCTACTAAAATTATTGCTGAAAAAATATTATAAATAAAATATCAACATGCATGCTATTCAAGTTGTTTTCATCAGAAGTGTTGATTTTTCTACCACCAAAACTTGGTGCTATAAGAGCGGTTAATTTTGTGATGATTAAAAGTCCCGTGTCATAGACATCTCAATTTTGGAAGATCGTAAATAAAAAACTTGCAGCATTTACAAGAAAAAAAAAATAAAACAAAAAAATAAGAAAAAATCGTGACATTTTGAAAATCTTGTAAAAATGAAAATCTTACTATATTTTTAGGAGGTTTTAAATTTTTTGCATTTTTCCAAGGTTTTTATGTTTTTTGTTACTTTTTTAATTTTTAAAAATTTTCGACATTTTTCTGAGATTTATATGAGAAGAATAACTTCACCGAAAAATACCCGAGAAGAACCTCACCGAGATTTGTCTGAGAACGATATTTGTGACAATGATTAAAACACATATTTAGTATGCCCACTGAGATTTATGAAGTTTCTTTTCCTTTTTTTTCCTTTCAAAAATAACACCTTAGATTGTGTCTTGTTGTACCTTTGCTAAGAATGGATGCTTGAAGAGTATTTATAAATATATTTATATCAGTTAATTTTGTGATGATTGAAACATGTTTTATACACTTACTAAGATTTAAGAAGTTTCTGATTTTTTTTTCTTTTTTGGAAAATAACATCATAGATGTTTTTATTCTTGTGCCATTGGTAAGAATGGATGCATGTACCATTACTTTTCAAGAAAGATATGATCTTTTGGTCCAGAATATCTATGGAAATTTTGGGTTTCTGGTTTTTTAGATCTTTATAAACCTCATATATGCATTATAATAAACCAATCTTAGTTTTGGTTTTACAAAGTCAACCATCTAAATAACTTCCTTGTGGTTACTATTGTGAAAAAAAATTCAGTGGTGTTACTCTAAATCTTAGTAGAAGGACTTGAGTAGGCCTCTCTCCCTCTCTCTTATATATCCACTGCACATCTCTCTCTCTCTCTCTCTCTTTATATATATATATATATATATATATATATATATATATATATATATCTTTCTCTTATATCTACTGTGCATGTGGACCTACTCCAAGGCTCGCATTGAGGTTTAAGTTCTTATTTGTTACTTAATGACTTTTGCCTGTAAGGCAGATGATAGATGTATATCAACTTTTTCTGCAATTCGATCTTAAATTTTCCAATGGTTTTACTCTTCATGAACCTGTTTTATCATTCCAAAAGTACCATTCATCAGATCTTTTCTGTTTTAGTAAGTTGGAACTTGTATCTGTAGACTATGTCAGAGATAAAGATGACTCTTCGCGTATTTACTATGGCTGATTTTCTCAAAAGGTCTCTTTTGAATCTTATATTTATTTCCATCATAAAGGGCTTTTGGTGGAAAACATGTGTCCAGGGAACGCATGAATAAAAGATAACTGAACTTGCCTTGAACTACTTACCCGATAACAAATTGCAAGTATAACCAAAGCAAGTAATTTTATAGTGCTAATAGCATATCAACAATTCTCGAAAGCTGGAAGTGGTTGGAAGATTTCATTGTGAATGAAAAAATTTCCTTTGCTAAACATGTGAAGAAATGTTGGACTGTTCCAAATAATATATTTCTGTTATTTAAATTTTTGTTTCCAGAAGTTATTGTCCAATTTGAATGTGTCAGAGGCTGGCTTCAATATTAAGTTCATGTATTCATATCGTTGTTAGTGTTTCAAAACAATGACTTATGACTCTATGCATAAACATAGTGTGGAGAATGGCTTTAGTAATATAGGTCGTGAGTTGTCACCAAAAGATCACAATTTTGTATGTGTTTATGCTTTTTCTCATTTGCACCACATGACTGACGGACCTAGAAAGAAAACCTTTTTGTTTGTGCATTTAGACCCGTGATCTTCTGGGCCTATATATTTTTCTGCATTTTGGCAAATGCATGCTTCTCATAAGACCACTTTCTTGATGTTATCCTTTTTGGAAAAGATTCTAGAATCATCTGAATCATAGAGGTAGTTATTGTTATGTACTCTTATAAAAATGTGTTGAACCCATATCTTCAGAAAATTTGGAGCCATCTTTTATTGTACTTGGGAAATAATATCCATGTGCTACATAGTGAGTTACTTTTGGTTACCTATTTCCCTAATTAAGTGGCATCAAATTTGATCCATACTGTCTTTTGGGCTTGAAACAGTTCATTGGTGCTTGCAATGAGGCGAACATGGTTATTGTAACAGAGCTCTTACTTGGGGGTTCACTTCGAAAATACTTGAGATCTTTACGGCCTGGGTGCTTGCAGTTACGCCTTGCAATCAGTTTTGCGTTGGATATTGCACGTGCAATGGAATGCTTGCATGCTAATGGGATTATCCACCGTGACCTGAAGCCTGGTACTTCTCAACCACTTGAACATAAATTTCAGATCTTGGATACAGGATGGAAATATACAAATTGGTATTATATGTTATTACACATGTTATTTGTAGCTAACTAATTAGTGTCTTGAAATTATTCTTTGAAGGTTTTGTCTTGAGAAGAATTGGAATAGCTTCCTTGTGAATATTTAAGTTTCTACTAGCATAGAGGGGTTCATTTTCATGTCTTAATGGTTCTGGAGTGGGCATGTCAATGTCCATGTACAACAAACAAAATTTTGCACTCTCAAACCCATTTTAACATCCCTACACACTGATCGGATTTATGGGTTCTCTCATGTAAGGCACACTAGTTGTCTCAATTTTATTCAAACTGCACATTCGTTCATTGTTGTTGAGTGATCCTTTTCAGAAAGCTTAGGCAAGTATTGAAACCATGCCAACCATTGCTTTATTTTTTCATGCCATCTGCTTACCTTTGTGTTGAGGCATCAGCCATTAAAAGGGTACTTGCGAATGTGAGAAAGAACAGCAGTAATTGTTAAAACATAGTAGCCGTTGAACTTAAATGGCAAGATGAATGTGAAAATGTAATCTATCACGTTGAAGTCGTAATTTTGCATGAGTGAGAAGAACTCTAGATTTCAGAAATATTCATCTAACAAACACGCTATTGTGTTCTAAATAAGTTCGAAGGTGCCCTCTCACCTCGGCACTTTCACGATCCTAGATGCTAAGGTTGCACCTAGTCGACTAGGTGCCTACTGCTTAACTAGATAGCTATCTTTCACATCTATATGACTATGGATTGAAAGTTTTTCCCATGAACTTGGGTATTCCATGTGTTCTTGAAACCTATATGGTTCAAAACCAAGTTTCAAGTTTGATAAAGAGCTAGTTGTCCACACTATTGTGGTTAAAATTTAAATTATGGTTGCTCCATTAGTTCAATAATTGCTTCATCAAATTGAAATATAATGTTTTAGGTCTTCAGTGTGTATGCCTTTTCCCTGCTCCAGCCTCCAGCCATAATTTGTCTACTTTTGCGCCCAGCAAAGTTAGGAATGCATGATGGCCAAGAGAGTTAAATGGTTGTTGCAGCAAATCGCTTGCTATGACACTTGAACGGGAGTATCAATCATGTGACATAGGGTCAATGAAATGCAAAATTTTGTCGTCTTCCTTTTGAATACCAAATAAGTGACTGCTGCTTGTGTTCACCCCAAAGTTTGCAAGTTCACTTTGTCATTCTGGTTTGGAGGCCGTGTGCTTTTCTATCGACTCCTCATATGTGTAAGAGGAAGCACTTTCATTCTGTTTTCCTGGGTGACTAGTGTGCTAGGTACAATAACTACCTCACAATCTCTCTCTCTCACACGGGGTTCCTGTTTGGTTCAGATAACCTACTCCTGACACAGGACCATAAAAAGGTAAAGTTGGCTGATTTTGGATTGGCAAGGGAAGAGACATTGACTGAGATGATGACTGCGGAAACTGGCACGTACAGATGGATGGCCCCTGAGGTATTACTTGACCTGCGAAAGCATTTGTTTCTCTTTCATCATTCAGGACAACTTCTTACTTGCCTCAGGCCCTACTGCTTGACAGCTTTATAGCACTGTTACACTCCGTCGAGGAGATAAGAAGCATTATGATCATAAAGTTGATGTGTATAGTTTCGCTATAGTTTTATGGGAATTGTTAACCAACCGGTCACCATTTGAGGGTATGTCCAACCTCCAGGCCGCTTATGCTGCAGCTTTCAAGGTATCGTGTTTCCCACATTCCTGTCTTCTGTCCAGGTTCCAGATATACTTAAAAGAGTGTTAGTTAACCTATGCATTTTTTGCGATAAAAATTTGTTGCTGACGCTTGATTTTCTTGCTGCCACGTTTGCACGTGTTTTTGTAGAAAGTGAGGCCTGATGTGGAGAACCTCCCAAAAGAGCTTGTTGCCATGTTGGAGTGCTGCTGGGCAGAGGACCCAAATAGTCGGCCAGAGTTTCAGCAAATCATTCAGATGCTCTGTAACTTTCGTGCATCTATTTGTCCTTCTGAAACCACGCCTCCACCTATAATGCAGGTTGGACAGAGCAGTTATATGGCGACTGATTCTCCTGGCACACGCCGTCTGATGGACAAATCACAAGAGAACGACAGCATTGATATCAAGCCAGATAGGTCCTCTCGCTTTTTTGGGTGCTTCAACGAGTGCTTTTCGTCATAGTGCTGCAGTGAAGAATTTGAAGGCTTCAAGTTGCAAGCCTTTCCGGCGGTCAATTTTGCTTCACTGAACTGCCAAACATATGCAGCCTTGACGCTTGGGGCAGTTAGTGGTATGCAGCCGTACAAGATCCGAATCAGTCAGTTGCCATTGTTGAAATACAACCGTTGTACAGGGGATCAGGAATGCAGCCTAGAGGTGATTCTTTTTACCTCGGAAGAAGGTTTGTCGAGGGATGCAAAGTCCAGTCGCTGTTTCTGTTGAAGCTTTATCTGTTAAGCCTTCATGATTTGCTTTTCCACAGATGTAATGACTAGACTTTGTCATATATAAAGAAGAGAGAAGATTGAAGGTACATTAACCATAAGCTTTGTTGTTCACGCTTGGCTAAACTTTGTCATATATAAAGAAGAGAGAAGATTGAAGGTACATTAACCCTAAGCTTTGTTGTTCACGCTTGGAAATCCCCAAGGCACAGCTCCTGTGGCAATGGTTGCATCAGATTGGAAGAGTGAGGCCCTCTATTTTAAGTTAGGAAGCAAAATGTAGTCGTAGCAGGATTTGATTATGGAATAATATCTTGTCGTGGATCAATGGATGGTACTGGCTGGTTTGGCATTGGAGGTTCCAGTCCCGAACCGCAATTGCCGGAGAAAGGCTCTCTGAGTTGATGGAGTGAACGCCTCTTGGGTTTCTTTCCCCAGGAATCTCTTTTCATATGGCAGTTGGATATCGGTAGTTGGCATGGGTAAACAAGGCAATGGTATCACGCCGTCTGATGGACAAATCACAAGAGATCACTTTATCCCTTCCACGTGCAATTCTTGTTTCGACCGCAGAGTGATGTCAAGTGATCTTTCTCGACTCTTGGTAACTGTGTGTTCCACCTCTTTGCTTCAAAGAAAACTTGTTTGAGGTGAATTGCTTGGTTTTAGAACACGCTACTGCAATCACCATCGTCATCCATATCTACCTTCTAAATTCAGCAATTAGACAAACATTGTAGGCTAGGGATAAAGCGGCTTGAAAACTTGTTCTTTTTTCTGTAATTACGTAATCTTGGCAAGACGAATAAAAAAAAAAAAAAAACATATGCTTAAACGCCTCTATTAAGGTCGTGGGCATGTCATCCATCTCTGGCTTTTCCGAGCCATGCATGGTGTTTCATTTCACCCTTTTCATTCCTTGGATTCAGTTCAGACGTTCCCCTGCATTCAATACAATTGCAGATTTTAAACCTGCTTGCATCAGTGATCACACGATCTGGCACTTTGTAGAATGCCTAAACTAGTGAAGGTTCTTTGTGGCTCATATTCCTACTACAATTGACCTTAGACAAAAGACGGAGAAAGGTATAGACGCAGAAGTCTAAATGTCTGGAATGACGCCCGATGTTCCTAGCCAAGGACATAAGAAAGAGAACTAAATTATGAAACCTCTAGGAACACAAAGTAGAGGCGTTTCGTATGAGAGAGAGAGAGATTCTACCCCAAAAGAAAAAAAAATTAAATAAGAACTTACATATTTACACTGGATTTTGGTGCTTGAGGACGAACCGTTGAAATCGACTAGTTAACAACATATTTACACGCTGCTATATGATTTAGGACAACTAATAAGCCACGACCAAATTTTGGGGCCGTATAGATGCACAATAACACTTTGCTGACAACCCAAAGAAATGATGCTGACATCAACGGGATCATGAGGAGCTGAATGAACTAATATCATTAAAATGTGTCCATGCCTCCTGCATAGAAGATGGAAGACAGCATAGTCCAAGATTAGCTCAAAATTCGAATATTCAGGAGAGTATAGCGTCACATCTGATGAACCATAAGGTCAGAATATATACATCCTGTACTATGTTGTACTGGAAAGAACAAACTAAAGCTCTCTGTAAGGTCTTTCTTTTGCTTTGAAACAGGGTTTAGACAGAAGCATACTCGTTTGTTATAGCTCAAGAGAGCTGTAAATAGCCAGTAAGTGGTTTATCCTTCCACTCTAGGCGATGAGTGCCATCTTGACTCGCTACAATGGCATTAGGCTTTCAGATGGATTAACAAAATGAAGTATTTAATCAATCTTGCTCATTTTTTATCCGTCCAACTCGATTTATAAAATGTTTTGGTGCCAAGAGAAGACCAAACATTCTAGTTTTCATCTCTCCAACTCGAATTATAAAATGTTTTGGTGTCAAGAGAAGACCTTCTAGTGGCTTCTATACTAGGAGGTAGCTTGATGTTTGGATCAATCTAAGCACTTGCATATCAACCTGTTTGCTGAACATCGTGGTAGACCAGCAATAATCAAAGTCCCTAACAACCCATGTCTGACTACACTTTTCATAAAGGGGAGCATGATTACTCCCTGTTTCAGAAGGCTCAGGTTTTAAATTAGATAAGAACATCAGTGGACCGGATGAAAGGGTTGTTCGGAAAGATCTCATTTCACTTGTATCTTCAAAACGTAAGACTGCCTTTTATCTATGAACACATTGGGAACTTGAGCGCACATGTTTTCTATGCCTTTCTGTATGCATTTCTACTATGACTGCTATCATACAAGAATATTGTTGGTCGTCATAGTTCTTGTGGCAGACCTTCCCAAGGTAAAATATCAACTTCCATCCCAAATACTCATACTATTCCATGGGTTTAGCCACTTTCAGAAAGCATATTCTCAGGGCATTGGATATCCAAGATCTCTAAATCAGTAGTCCTAATAGCACAGTTTTTTGTTGCAAATCATGCTTTGGACATAGTTCGGACATAAAATTGTGATTCTTAACTCATCAAATTATGTTGCATTGTGAGTCATTGATTTTATGCCATTGATCTTTCTTTTCACACTTCAAAAGTTTATAATTTTTGGTACATAATGTGCCATAGTTCACTGAAGATCTTAAACAAAATCTACGCATCAGATAATACCAACATTTATTTGAGACAAGAAAGCAGGGTTTAATCAAAGCTGAAAATTTATGAGACGTAATTTTTTTTCCTAAGGAACTATAGGAGCACCCTATCTGTATCTCCTTTAAAGTGTTTACCTGTACGATGTCAAAGACTTTCTCTGCTATGTATTTTTGGTGCACTGTTGCATCCTTCTGTTGCAATTTGTCTGGGTGCAAACACAACAAAGCCTTTTGATAAGTTCGCTTCACTGCACTTCCTTCAATTATGTCAACAAGGGGCACTGGCTTCCAACCACTTCCTGGCCACAAAATCTGCAAAGAGTAAAAGCAATTAGGTATCAAACAGATTCTCTATAAACAATCTGCAAGTAACATCAGCAGAAGAACATGTCCTAAAACTGCCCCAACAAAATGCATTTAAGCAAAAAAAAGGGGAGGGGAAGGGTGAGCACGTTTAAGGAAAACAAGAAAAAGAATACAAGCACAACTATGTATAGATTACACAGTGTAGGATACTTCAAAATCCATTATTACAAAAAAATAGAATGCAGCCAAGAATTGATGATGTGATAAAAAAAAGTGCAACATGAAGTCATATCAAGATTTTTTTTTTTTTTACAAGTTCGGGAACCTGGGTTTTTCATTGTACTATCATTAAGTACCCTCACTTGGTTCTTATAACTTCTCTACTTAACTATATGCGGGTTCATACAGATGGGTGGATTCTTGCTTGTATGATCAAGGCATGGGTACTTACATATATCAATTAAGACAACCATTTGCGCATGAACATTATTGTATGGATTGAATATTGTAGAATCAAAGTTATTAGTTGATATTGAATTGCATTATGAAAGCATGCTTATAGGTTTAGCATGAAAGTTTTGAGAATGAAACCACATGATTCCTTCTCTAACAGTGGAAGCTAATAATAACAATGTGAACATGTGGAACACAGGGATTTCGCTTAGAGATATACATGTAAATCATTCATTATGCAGCGGAATTATATTAAAAAAATCTTGCATTTACAGAGAACGTGATTATAACTCTTTAATAACATGTGAAAGATTTGCCTGAATCACTTAATATATTGTAATTTTATATTTTTTGATAGTTTACAAGCAAAGTGGACAAGGTGATTAGATAATTGTCTCATGAAACTCTGGTTCTCAAATGTTCTTTTCTGTAAGATCTTTCAAGTGAGCAAGAGCAGTATCATGCTCACCTTGGAATCGTGCAAAGCAGAGATCTTAGCACTTGCTTATGGCTGTTACAGTTCAGCCTAGCTCTCAGACTTACTTGTTGCAGTTTGAACTTTAATGATCTCATCAAGCATGTATAATTTCACATGTTTTAAAAGTACCAACATAATTCCTTTCTAGATTAAATCCCAACTTGGTAAGTGTAAATGACTTGATATGCTTTTAAAATCTTTCATTGTATTGCTATGGTAAGCTGTTTCACAAAAAGAAGATTGCAAATTATAGTTTTGACGGTTAAGGGTGTCAAATCATCAACAGAAAATTGATACAGAAAAATAGAAACATAACATTAGAAATTATATAAACAAGAAAAATATGTTTCCTTAATGAAAATGAGTTGAGGTTAAACTCAGCACCAGGCCTTCCAGAGCCTTAACATTTCATCTCTATTCAATGACATGTGGAAGGTTTTCAATGGTGACCATAATTTCACAACTACCCCAAATGATGGCTCCAAGGGTTCTCCTGATTGGAAACCAAGCCACATCAGTTTTGCAAAGGTAATGAGAGAAATATGATGTTTCATTGCCCAGACCTCACATGAAGTGGTTTGAGCAGAAAATGCTGTAGATCATTCTGAAGCTTTGCCTTCAAAATTCAAACTTTGATATGCGGTACTGATACCTAAAACCAATACCAGGGGTTGGAAAAAGAGAATGGTAAAGGGGCACAAGATGCTAGGATAAGAAAAGGATGGCCTTTCAGCTGTATTAATAAAAAAGAACAGCCGTCTTGGTTTCTGAATTGTACAGATACAAAGAATAAATGAAAAATATGAGACCACCAGGGCCAGTTGATCCATAGCCCATTTCACAAGATATGATCACCTCAAAAGACCGAAAAAATAAGAACAGCATGGCAGTTGCGTTCTTCACACAGAATTAGAATTTAAAATAAACACTTCCACTAAAAAAGTACAACAGAAATTTCTTCTAGTGCTTTCATACACTACTTAACAAGCTATACCACGTCATCATTGGTAGAGGATAGCTTTGTTGAAATTATAATGCTGAGAAAATACAATGGGGAAATGTTAATAAGTAATTTGGTAATCAAAGACATAGTAAGTACAAGTATTGCAGCATTGTGTGTACAAGAATCAAAGAAACATTAAGATTTTTAATGCCATGCTGAAATTGTTTCTAGAATGAAATACGAAATGGTTTGTAGGCACGATTATTTCTTCGAAAGCAAAGTACATAATGCTATTTTTTTAAATTTTGCTTTGATAATGCGAGGTACATGTTCGCTCCACATCAGAATTGTAACCTCTTCAGATTCTTCATTAGGATCAAGAAATATGACCTACAAAGGCCGACCACTTGAGGCAATAGCATCATCATATCACAATGGTGATGGTAAATTGTTCGTAATATTGGACCATGAAGAGAAAATTGAGAAATAAAAATGAAAAAGGCAGTAGCTTGTGGCAGGTAAAACAACTCACATATTGTAATGTGGACAACAACGACCTGATATTTCCTTCCTTTCCATCTGCCCACTTCCTAATTTTGGCATCCAAATTCTGCAGGAGTTCAAGGGGCCGTAAGAAAACTACAGAAAGAAACTGATGCATGAAACTTACATTCCGAATTTACCTGGAGCTCCTCCTGGGGTTGGGGAGTCAATATTTCATGTTTCGGGTCACTGGAAGATGGCTCCACCTGTAGGCAATTTTCAGAAAGTAGATATTTACTAAAAGGGAATGAAGACATAGCCAGAATTAGACGTGTACGCCATTAAGCAGCAACAAGTTATGGAAAATTCACCAAGCCTAGGGTGCTTTACTGACAGAAGCTAAGTACTCTTCAAAATTTTTTAAGTGAAGGTTATTTGCTGCTTACATGAGCTAACAGCATGAATGCAAATTAGACGAGGCGTACCAAAGATGGATAACTACTCCACTTTTAAGAATTCCTTTTTATGTTATGACTGAAAAAATATTTAATCATTCTGTCACATGTAGTTAGAGCACTTCAATGTGGACTTTTGGGATGCAGTATGTAGCCTTTATGTTGTGCAATATAAAATAAAGGCAACAGTGAGTAGCACAAAATCAAGAATAAATAGCATATCTCTAGTCTAGATTGTTACTTTCATTTCTATCAATGTTACAAGAATCTAACAAAAAGCATGAGGAAAGTTGACATGATTTAATAAGAGATGAAAACAATAAGTACACATACCAAGCAATTTCCTGGAAGATTATCACCAGGTGACCTGCCTTTAAGATCATGTGCCACTTTAGATGTTTCTTGAGCTGATTAGAAGAAACAAAGCATAGAAAAAATAAAATTATCTTCTATATAAAGCATAGAAAAATAAAATTATCTTCTATACTCTGACAGATATTACATATTTGGAAAATATTAGCACGTGGCCTTGTGCCCAAAATTTAAGTTTCTGATCCTTCTGTTTTAAAAGTTACAGGTTTTGCAGTTTTGCCAATTGCATGTGACATGCATATTTAATTTTCAGGTAAATGGTGCATATACATGGATGTGAACCTTGGTCCCAAGAGCTAAATCACTGAAGGGTCACAGTGAAGGACCATCATTTGCTTAAATTTGAAAACTACATTGTAGATCAATGAATTTTGCAAAAGGAGAATTCTAGGAAGCTGACAACAGACAACCATCTTGCTCTACTACTGAGTAACGCTCCTCTTGTTGCCCAAAAGACCAACAGTAAGTACACAACAAAACAATCATTTCTCCCTTACCTACAATTTTGACTTTTGATTTTGCGTATGACTAATGGAGCGATGGTTCATACATTGCACAGTTAAAAAAAAATAAGCAGATAAACCGGATACCAGTTTGAAAATTAGACAAATAAAATATAGGACTTCAAAGCATCTTTTGCTAAATAAATTTGTCCGGGGAGCAAACACAGAAGTTTTTTTGTGAATCCAGGGCTATGATAAAAAGCATAGGCATTTCAACTATTTATACCACAACTGTCAACTAACTGCACCTAACCATTAGATACATTCAACTAACTGCACCTAACCATTAGATACATTCAAAATCAAAGCAAGCCATTTGCCCATTATAAAAAAACATGCAAGAATTAAACTAAACCATGACATTCATGACCAGATGTGTTATATTACAATCTTATAGTAAAAAGTAGAAACTTATCTTGGTCTGGTTCCAGCTATCAAACTAAAAATAAAGAGGAAGGCAAATACTGCATATCTAAGGAAGGGTTGTATCTAAGTAAGGCTTGTGAATACAAAGCTAACTTCGAAAGATAGAACACAAAAACATGAAAAGCGAGAAACAAAGATATTAGAGTGGACTCATCTTCATAAGTTATTTGATATGAAATGTTGGAGAAAAAGGAAAATTACCAAAAGCAACTAATGACAATATTAAGCAAGGAAAACAATGCAGGAGGCATAATCGGCTGTGTCATCTCTTTTCAGGAAAATAATAAATTGAAAAGGGAACATACTTCAGCAAATATAAAAAAATTCAAGGAAAAAAACTGTGTGCAAAGGAAACAAATTAACAAAGTTCATCGATACAAAAAACAAGATATGGGTGCACTGAAAAAATAAGATACAGATATAGCAACTAACTGGATATGGGTGCACTAAAAAAATAATAAGATAAAGATATAGAAACTAACTGCAAAGAGCACATATGGAAAGTTTCTAGACTTTGAAAACATGTCCTATTTAGAAGTGATTCCTTTGAGAAAATTCCTGTTTATTAGTTACTAAATAAACAAATATCTACCAGTAAACTCGTATCTTTTTGAGCTCGAACTATGAATGTCAGGCTTGTCGAACTGCAGATCAAAGTCCTCTTCTTGTTCTAAAATATGATGTATCTGGTAAAAGGGAAAAAAAAAAGAAACAAAGGGAAAAAAAATCATCAACAATAAATAAGTATAACAATAAAGACTATTTTCTTTCTGGACATGATTTTTGAAAAGTATAACACTATAACTCAAGCCAGGAGGTGTTTTGATGAGCTTAGTAAACAAATGTTATTTAGTACATACCTTTAGAGTACGACCTGATGCTGCATCATCACTAGTGCTTACATTCTTCTCCAGCTTAGTATCTAAATGAGAAGCATTTAGCTTTGCTTCTACATTAGAGGGTTGTTTACCTTTCCTGCCAGATTTTTCAGCCCTATTATCAGCTTTAGTTATGGATTTCTGAGATGCCTCTTGACTAAATATTTTGATAAATTCTTTAACCTTGCTCTTCACTCTATTTCCATGCAATCTGCTTTCAGGATTTGGTTCTACAGTATCCACTGTTGGGTTTGCTGCTTCTGCATCTTCATACGCATAACCTGTTGCAGCTTGTTTAATGTTCTGGCTGCCACAGATGTTTCTTGATTTAGTCTCATTTTGCCCCATACCTGCTTGCTGATTAACAGTCCTCTCCATTCCTGTAAGATCATTTTAATTGCAGACCATTACTTAGGAAATGTAAACCAGATTTTATTGGTGTCTTCTGAATGTTATTCTAGCTTCAGTTGAGGGCTACAGTAAATATAATTTCAAGTACCTGATTCTTCTGAATCATTTTTTAGTAAACTTGGAATGTTCTTCACTTGAAATTCAGATGCTTCTTTCAGATGAGGACCAATATTTTCAACACTTTTGGGTAAATTCTGTCCAAATGCATTGTAATGGTCACTGTCAGAAAGTTTCTTCTCCTTTTGTTGTTGATACTCTTTTTTGTTTGGATCTGAGTTGTGAGAAGGGGTAACATCTACTTCAAAACATCCATGATTAGAAGTGGAAGCAACAAATGCTTTCCCAACATCACGAGTACTAACTTCCTGGAAAGCTGTTGTTTGCTCCTTAGTCTTTGATTCCCTTGTATTCTGCTGTCCAGAACCATCCCAACGTTTCAGGGGCATAAAAAGTGCAGCTCCTTTTCCTGCCCACTTGTGAATGGAGAAGTGAAATTGGTTACTGTTTTGCAGGTGCTTTGATGTATGACCTGCTTGAATTACATTAGCTCTAATATCACCTTCTGACCTTCTACCAGAAGATTCCGTCAGCTTTGGTGACTCATTATCCATGAAAGAGTACTGATGGGATAACCGACTTCGTTGATATGATGACCTAACTTCATTTACGGGGTTCTGTTGCCCTTGAACTGAATGCACGGAAAATCTGGTGCTATGAGCATGCCCATGAGGCTGCAGTTTTGGGCTAGAGACAGAAAGAATTGGTGAAGGTGGAACTCCCTCGGCACTGGAGAGTTTGTGTATGTTGGGGCTACCACTTGTAGGTGTTATGGATGTCCCGTTGTCTGCTCCCTTGCCTAGATCAGAAAACTGGCTGAAAACAGAACCCAGAACAGTTTAATTCAACTGTAGCAACTAGCAAATAAACGAACTAGCTGAAATAGGATTACATGTCATAAAGATACCGATGTTGCAGACTGTTTAGAGATTCAAGTCAATAAAGCCTCAGCAAGCTGAAGTCTGAATGGACATATGCATTACGCAATACTCACAAGAAGGTTAATTACGGCCTACTAAAAGTGGCGCTTGGGTGATGATAAATTAATAGGCTTCCACTGATACACCATCTATCGAGTGAATGTATTAAGTATCAACTGTATTCAGATACTGACTTTTTGACGTCAAAATGTTCACATAGCAAAAGAGAAAATGTCATGTATTTCGAATCAGTTGGTTTTATCTGCTTATTATCTAGCTTGAGCCAAACAATATCTGTTGTCTGATGAAGAAGCTTTCTTGGCTGGATCTCACGTCTGCTAAAACAATACAGATACCAAGGTAGGTGCCGGATAGGTATACGCGCATTATGCAATTACAAGTTAAACAAGGCTGGAGCTTTAGCATGACTTTGTTGGCCACCTAGATACTGTTCTTGCCAAATATTGATCGGTAGGAAAGAAGCTTAAACTAAACTCAGCAGTGTTGATATCGCATTTCTTTCCCGTAGTACCCCGTTAGGAAAGAGAATTTTAAGAAAAAAGAAGACAGTGGTACCTCATCCTAGAAGGAAGCGAGGGCACCGGACTCAATGGCACAGTTTTGGGAGGTGACGCACAAGTAGGGCTGAGTATCCGAGACCCCGGCATCGAATAGAAAGCCACCCTCTTCTCCGGCTGCTTTCTTGCAGCAGGAAGACATTCACCTCCGTATATATCATCAAAAAAGTCTTTGTTAACCCGCCGCCTCGGACTCTCTTCGCCGAAAACTGGCTTCTCCCTCAGGTTCCCGTAATGCTCAACGGGCTTCGGGCTGGGGACCTCCTTGGCGGCAGCTAATCGCGGCGGGCCTCCGAAGACGTCGCCAAAGTCGAATTCGGCATCCGGCCGAGGGCTCCCGCCAGGATCGAAGTTCCGGCTCCGCATGATCGGCGATGAGAGCTCGCTCGCGCTCCTGATCCCCAGGAACCTCCTCGAGTTATAGCCCAACCGAACGTTCTCCGTACATGAAAGCTTCTCCATTCCTCCCGGGCGATGGCTGGAGTAAGGGCAAAAGAGAAAAACACTAGCTCTCAGTATTCGGAATGATCAGCAGATTCAGCACCGGATGTTCTCGGGAGTGACTCCATTCAGACGATCAAAGTTTTTGAAATTCTGAAAAATGGCGGGAGCCAGAGATAGAGAGAGTGGGGAGAGAGAGAGAGAGAGAGAGAGAGAGAGAGAGCTCCTCTTTCTGGCAGCAGAGTTCATAGCAGCAAGCATGCAGAGGGAACAGACTGACGGTGATGCAGCGAAAATCTGGAATTTTGATGAAAAATGGAAAAAGAAAAAAGGACGCAATACGTATTACTATGGTTTGCTTGGATCAGCACCATTGGTTCCACGTCGATCCCCCAAGCAAACGTGTGACGAACGGTGGGGATGCCGTTATCACCAGTTGCCGGTGATGAGTTACATGACTTGAATGGAGAAGGGAAGAGGAACGCATTTTCCAAAATAGATTGGTCTCTCCTTCAACAGCCACAGGAGTGAAGAGAGGCGTGGGCCTGCAGCTGCAGATAACGTGGGGGCCTTCCAGGGTCTGGAGTCAAGTGGCCTCCGGCCATTTCAGCAACTCTTTAATTCCCCAATGAAAGTTTAAAATAACTTTTTACTCTTTTTTTTGTTTGCATAAACGTATTATATACATACAATTATAGATCTTCGTTTTTCCTTGGTAAGGTTAGAGGAAGTCAGCTTTCAAGATATCAACAAGATAGATAAGAAGAAAATATAATTTGCAATTTTATACATGGATAGAATGTTGATATCTTAAAAAAAAAAAAAAGAAGAAAATATAATTTGCAATTTTATACATGGATAGAATGTTGATATCTTAAAAAAAAAAAAAAAAGAGAGCCAAAAGTCATCCACTTATACACCAATAATAATAACAAAATTTGAACTGAAAAGGGACAAATATTTTAGTGGTCTGGAAAAATAGTAAGGTTTTAAAAAGAGAAGACCTGGCTGTACCTTGCATGTGTAGAAAAGGACCAAACGAATAGCTACAAGCAAGGGATGCATTATGGGCCAGCTCATTGTGGAACCATTCGAGCTGTTGAACCCTCACACATGGAATGGACCCAGTCGACATCGACGCCCTTGATTCTTTTTATGGTCTCCTGCGCATATTTGTGGTTTATAAGAACTCAGTCTGCTTAGCTTAAAATAGCAAGTTGACTTAACAAGGATTGAGATGGTGCCCAAGCCAGCAATCTACCTAGACCAAGGGAGACCAAATTAAGAAGCATTAACTAAGCTAGATCAACTGATTGAAGTGAAATTAACTTCTATGATTAGTTCTGCAAAATTAGGATCATAAATAGAATGAAAAATAAGCTTTGCTTGTCACAACCCAGTTTGACGGATCCCAACCCGTTCGTTAGTAGTTTTGGTCTCAATATAACAAAAAGTTAGAAAATTAATCACTTGACAACCTTTATAAATAAAGACTCTCCAAAATTCTTCACAATCTTATATACAAAACTATACTTTTGGAGTATTATAATATGCCCCTTTAAGACACACTCAACTGCCTGCTAGGTTCGAGTGTTGAACCGCTCCCTGTCAGCTTCGGTTACAACCCCAAAAATGTTAGAAACTCGGATAACCAATCACTTAATAACTCTCTTTATAAGTCTTTTATACTTCCTCAAAACTTAGATAAGAGACTAAATTTTTAGGATGTTGCATTGCTTGGCATGGTTTTGGCCATCAAATCACTAATTTGATTTAATTGCGACTACAATCGGTGGTTTTAGTTATTTGTAATGTTAGTGACTTTTGGGTACCTATACTTCTTCACAAAAATAAATTATATATTCTTTTATTATTTTAACCTTAGGTATATATGATTTATGTACACGGATCCACTCAAACCACACCTAGAACTTTAAACATACTTGAATTACCTGAAAGATAGTTGTGTAGACCTTTTAACATACTTGAATTATATCCGTGTCTGCTGGAAAGATGAGACAAAGCCGACATTGTGATTATTAGACCATGACCAATTTCGCATGAAATGTATGATTGTTATGGCGCACACTCTTCGAACTTATCGGAATTGTTTTACTTTGGAAGTTTGGAGACATGAAGAATGAAAATGCATGCCTTTGGTCGTGTGTTGTCGCTCATAGGCACTTTTTGGTCTTGAACTTTTAGTCTGTGTTTGAATATAAAATACAATTATAAGGACTAAGGTTTTTAGGAAATTTTCTTTCATTTGGGGACTTCTATTTATATTACTGAGGTGGATAATTATTTTAAGGGTGGTTTGATGAGGCTGAAATTTTAGAACTAAAATTCTTATTTTTAGTGAAATGAGAATTGCGTTATCAACGACAACAATGAATTTTTGAATTATTACAAACCTATTTTTGAATCAAAATTTTGGAATTATGATTCTATCATAGGGGGTAGAATTATTATTCCGAAGTTTATAAAATTTTCATCTGCTTGTCCTGATAGTTTTAATTCATCACTTTTAATTATATATTTTGGATCTATATCTTACCATATCTTCTTTCACACACACATATAATTCAAATTCATATACAGAAAATTCATTACCATATCTGAATCTAAAATCCAAATTCTTAATCTAAATCTGACTTTTAAATTGAATCCAAATCACATTATAGACATGAATATAAGATATTTATGAAAAACTACATTCGATCCAAATCCAGATCTGGTCAATATTTACTTAAATTTGAATCGGTTAAGATGTCATTTTTTTGTATATCCAAATCCAATCTGAGTTCTTAATCAAATATTTTTTTTTTCATATCCAAATTTTTATGCGGTTCAGTTGGAAATCGAACCTAAATCAGATTGACTAACATCCCTAGGCCCAAGTTGAGCTAAGACCGGTTTGATCAACTCATATATGGTTAGACTTGAATTCAACTAGAGTTTCAAGCAAGATTTACAAGGCTAAAATTTTAGCTTGACTCGTTTAAACTCTTGAAATAAAACTTAATGGAACTTGAGCTTGATTATAAACTAGCTTTACTCCAAATTTGCAAGTAATTTACTTGATTTTTTAGAGGCCCCTAGCTGTGTATGAGTCAATTCAAGTTTAATCGAGTGGAGTTCGTGCAACTTGTACTTGACTTGTTTACAAACTTGCATCTTAATTTAAGTTCGGGTTCCTTCTTTAACAAACCGGTTGAGTTTAACGAAGCTAGTTTGGGTGAAACTTGAGTTAGGTTGGCTCATTGAACTTAGACTTTTTTGAAGCCATTTGAAAACAATAACAATATGTTACTGTCACATGCATTTAATCTAAAATTTTGTTAGATTCATTTGACACTTAAAAAAAATGTGATGTATGAACATACTGTCATTGATTTCAAGGAGCTGTTTGGGAACGGTAATAATGTAACCATCTTAGATTTATGAATTATTTTTTAAAGTGTCCAACAAATTTAACCAATTTTTGGTTAAATACAAGTTGTTCACTGAAGTAGCTCTTCGTCCTCCTTAGGGACACAGCCAGCTCGCTGTGGATCCCATCCCACCCAACCGAGTCGCATTGCACGTGGTGTGTCCCAAGAAAAATGTCGGAATTAAAAAAATTTTATTTTCTTTCAGAGGCCACCTTTTAACCATAGTTCCAGATATTGGTCAGACTTATCTAATTTCCTCACACACGCTCCATTTTTTCTGGCAATTGCAATAAAAGGACATACAATTAAAGCAAGTGCATGAAAGGAAGAGGGAAAGCTTATGCTTTCCGAAGTTACCCCTTTATGTCAGAAAGTACATTATTTGCTTTTTATAAAATGATGATGCCTTTTTTTTTTTTCATTTAACTTATCTTTTAACCGAAAGGGTAACTCAGATTCATAAGCCTATGTCAGTAAAATCAGAAATATGACATCCATATTGGAATTGTAACAAAAAAGGTGGAACCCCACATGAAGATTTCCCGTTAAAGTATTATCCACTTTCGGCAAGTTTATCCGTTCGTTTCTTTAGGCGCCCGCCTTTTCGAAGACCCACTTAATGCCATCCCTGTGCGAACCCACGTGACGTCTACGGGCCTTGACACACACGGCTCATGAGTCATGGGCTCCGCTCGAGCTCAGCACAAATAACTGGTACTTTGAAAACTTCCCTAAACTAAACTCTAATAGCGAGACATGGATTGATCTTATGGTTTTGCATACATTATTATGAAATCTTAAGTTTAATATTTTATAGCTTTGATACTCGAGAAGTCTAAGAGGGTTGAAGATAACCTTCGAGACTTAGTGGCAGCGTCACCACCGTTTGCAATCCTGAATTTCATATGAAATTGAGACAGACTCAACAAAATTGGATCACGCCTCTAACTCGTCGGAAAAAGTTCAAAAACGATCTTACAGAAGATCCGACCGCCTCTCTTTCTTTCTTTCTTTCTTTGGTCCGCTCGATCATTGTCGGTGCCGGCGCCAGTTATCGGCACCGCCTGCTGAGGGTCGAGCCCAGACGGGTTAAGGGGCTCATCGGGAATGGAGGGCAAAATCGTCACTTAAAGGTGGTGGTGAGGGGGTCCTTTTTGTTTGTTAAGGTGGAACAGCTATCCGGGTACGGAGGACATATCAGCGGCCGCTGCTATCTGCTCGGGTCTAAGGTTCGTCATTCCAGACGACGGAGCCGCCGGAAGCCGACGAGAGGACGAGAGAGGGAAGAGAAGTGAGTGGTGGCAGAGAACCCTAACCCTAAAGGGGAGACACTGACGGTCGTCCTGTCCAATGATAGCTTGACACGCCCATTCCTAAGTTGCCACGTCAGCCTCTCTCGTATCCAATTTCACCCCCCCCCCCCCCCCCCCCCCTGATCCCACACCTGCTGTCCCCCCCTTGCTATCTCTCTCGCTCGCTGGATCTCTTTCGACGGCATGGGAACAGGTTAGCTTTTTTTATCTTTTCCACGAATTTGCGTTCAGGTGTGCGGGTCTTGGTTGCTGATTGTTAGCTTCGTCTGTTGGATGTGAATTCTTGTCGTTTGTTTGGTTTCCTGATGTTTTGTGTTGGTCCGGTCTTGGTGGATCTGGCTTCGAGTGATGGGCGATTACCGTGTTTTATGAGCTCGAGCGGAGCTGTATAACGTATATGGGGCAGTCAATTTTCTGAATTATGGAAGAAGTTGCGGCGGAATTGGAAGTAACTGGGAGATTTCATGGTAGTTTGGTTTGTCTATTCATTGAGGGCGCAATTGTCTGTACTTCTTCTTCTCTTCTTGTTTATTTTGAGCGTGAGATGCGTCCAGGCATCCGCTTTATTCCTACTTTTTAGATTTAACGTGAATGTAGAGGTTTAGTTTTTGATTGTGTTCTTTGAATTCATGACGGTCGGTGTTGTCTTATGGAGTTATTTTTGGGTTTTGGTTGTTCATCGCGATCTTTCACCCATGGCGGTGAGAGGATTAGTACCGCTGGCTTAGAAAGATGGTCAGGTGCGGATGACTTCTAGAGCTCCACGGATCTGCTAGGGCTGGTCGCTGCTGATGTGGAGTAGGGGACCACACACCAGCCATGTTTATGATGAGTATCTGAGAATGAAGGCACACCTTTTTAAGGGGGAATACAAGGATCTCTGTGGCGTGTTAGTCTCAATTTGGGTGCTCAGACTCTATCTAGCTATTTTGCTTCCACATTGCTGCCATTAGTGCCAACATTTCTTGCGTAGGAACTTGGTGGAGGACTTCAACGCGTTGACAATAGTGAGCTGGAAGAAGAATAATTTTAGAATTTGGACTATGGAAAGTTATTGAAATTGCTGATTTTGTGTGGCTCATATGAAGTACTGAGGCACAAGGCAATGTTTGATTCAAAGCTTTAGGTCATGACCAGGCGCAAGTCTATTACTGATGATGAAATTTGAAAGCATGCATCCCAGAGCCTTATCATCTATTGAAAAGTTGTATGCGTGTTCCTAAGATGCAAGTGATTTCAAATGGTCTCTCGAGCATTTCATTTTCTGGGTAAATATTGGATGAGAATAAACCATTTGTTCAATGGAGAAAAGTTGTATCCCTGTAAGTGATTGGATATGGAAAGTGACAATATCATTCTTTTTTGTCCTTGTAAAAATTTAAGATTAGAAATACTTTTTCTTTTAGCATGTTTATGCATTAAAAAAAAAAAGAAAACTTATCGCTTAAAAGGGAGTTTTCAGCACAATTGGTTGGATATCATTGCTTTGGCCATGCTCGGCAAGATGTAATGAAAACAACACCCTTCAGGGGCATTTGATAGCATGTAAAAGATGGAGGTAATCCTTTTCATGTTGTAGGCTGGTTGTCAATTTTCAGGTTTGTCGGGCTTTCTAGGGCCATCTTTCTTTTATCCCCCCCAAAACTATCTTTTGTCAGTGTAATGGGTGTGAAATTTTTCTGAAAAATTTTATCCGTGTTTCATTCCAGGATGTATGAGCCGGTGAAATTGCACCAATTCAGCACACCCTCAAACATTTTCAGGGTTACCAATCGCTCCCTTGGAGATTCATGGTTATTTTTGGGAGGTTGCTAGTTTTGAAGAACAATGACCACACTTTATAATTTCATGTGCTTAAAGAAATTTTGCAATGTATTCTAAAAACTTCCCTTTTTCTTTAAAGGTTTTCTTAGTAGTTTCAACTTTCAATCAGTTAAATACTGTCAAGTGTTATCAATAATATCATGGGTTCAACTTTGGATGCATGTATACATAATGTACATGTATAATACTTTATGTATCTATATGAATGATAATGTCGACTGTTTATGTTTCCTGCTATTTGTCGATCAAGTTTTTCATGTATTTTTTTTTATTTCAACTGACAGATTAGAGTTAGAATGAATATTGTTGTATCCATAACTTTAATCTTGTTTACTGCAGAGTGGGCTTGAATCAAGTTAGTTTTTGTTGCTTAAAGTCCTTTTCTAGAGTCATGGGATCTGGAGAAGAGGGAAAACCTTCCAAACTAGCTGCTTCTACACAGGTGGTTTGCTTTGTTTAACACCAAAATTCTTTGTCCTTTTCTTTTGTAATCTTGAATGTGCCTCCTTGCAGGAAACTCCATCAACGCATTCCTATCCTGATTGGGCGACACCAGTGCAGGTTCCTTATATGTCAACATTCCCTTCTGTATTCTTTTAGTGGTGCATCATTCTGATCCATGAGTTCTAGACGATAAGAAATTTCGGTTATGGATGTAGGCATACTATGGTTCCGGAGCTACACCCCCAAGTTTTTTCCAATCACCTGTTCCATCTTCTCCAATGCCACACCCCTACTTGTGGGGAGGACAGGTGCTAGTCCCACCTGAAAACTTTATCTAAGATATGATGCTTTGATTCACCTTATTCTACTGCTAAACCCAAGGTGTTTTGTTTCTTTCCAGCATTTAATGCCACCATATGGGACACCACTTCCATACCCTGCACTTTATGCACATGGTGGAATTTATGCTCATCCTAGCATGACTCCGGTAATAATATTTTCCTTTAGTCTATGTTATGCATTATTCTTTAATTTCATTAGCATCTTTTCTTTCTAAGATTGTTGGAGTAATCTATTTTCTTCAATGCAGTAACTCCTAATTATATTCATTGTTCTTTAACTTGAATGTTTTGGTCTTTTCTTAGATGTATTCGATAAAGACAAAATCTTTTCTTTGATGCTAGGTTCCAGTGACCTCAACTTCTGAAGCAGAAGGAAAAGCCTCAGATGATAAAGCACGGGGTTTGGTGAAGAAGTCAAAGGGAGGAACTGGAAATTTAGGTTTTAATTGTGGAAAATCTGGAGATGGTGGAAAAACAGGATCTGGTTCAGGAAATGAGGGTATCTCACACAGGTAACTAAAGGAAACCTAAATTTCTTTATTTTGATAGCATTTCACGGGGGATTGTGAAATAGCTCTGCTTGATGCTCACTTAATGCTTCTGAACAGTGGGGAGAGTGGAAGTGAAGATTCATCAGATGCCAGCGAGGATAATGAAAATCGTCATGTATTCTTTTGCCTTATTTTCACACTTTTCTTATAGGAAGTTTCTACTTAAAATTTGCCCAAAATAATAGCATGCTAAACATTTTTCCATTATAAAAAGCTAATGTGTTCAATACTGTTATCCTTAGGTTCATATTGTGATTGTTGCAAATGTTTTTTCAGTATTTCCTGCAGTTAGATTTTCCTTTCATAATCTTTTCCACTCAAGGTGAAGGAAATTAGTGCATATTCGGATTTGGTTCCAAGTTTTTGACATTCTTCATTGTGAAACAACTTTGTTCAAGCTTTATCTTTTATTTGAGAGATTTGAGGATCTTTCCGAACTACTTCCTCTATTTTACGTATTGCAGGACATAAGGAGAAGAGCTTTTGACCAGATGATAGTAGATGGTATGCTACTACTCTCTTGAATATCATCGATGGTGTATCTACATTTCAAATGCATAGTTCCGATAGACATGGAAGGCTTATTGCTTTAAATCTACTTCAGGAGCAAATGCTCAGCTAAACAATGCTGCACAATACATTGGCCGAACTGGAGAATCATGTTTAACTGGTCAGGGTCAAACAGCAGTTCCTCCTGCAACTGTACCAGGAAACCCAGCTGGACCAACAACCAATCTTAATATAGGGATGGATCTATGGAATGCATCTCCAGCTGGAGCAGTAAATGTGAAAGCAAGATCTGCTGCAGCCGGTGTTTCACCGGCAATTGTGCCAACACCAATAATTGCACGAGAAGGGGTTCCTTCTGATCTCTGGATACAGGTGTTCACTTTTGGCAAATTTATTGCTTATGTTGCTCGGATTTCACTATATAATCGTTGTTTGATGAATAATGTATGCCCAACAATTTTAGAATTTCCACTTGGCCTTGTAATTTTACTAGCAGCCGATTCTTAAAAACTAACAGGATGAACGTGAATTGAAGAGGCAAAGGAGAAAGCAATCTAATCGTGAATCTGCAAGAAGATCAAGGCTTCGTAAACAAGTATGTTGGAAATTATATATGTTTCACTTGTATTTATATTCTTAAGATGTTTTTTTTTTCTGGATTATATTCGCCAAGAGCTTTATTTGAGGAGTTCATGTTAAATGCTTGCTATTTGTAATTAGCGGCACATAGATTGTGCTTCCTTCTCTAGTGTTGGAAAGAAGTTCAGGTTTTCTTTTAGATATGAAAGCAATAAATGAACTCTGTCTCTCTTTCAATCTCTCTCGTTCACACATGAATTCTAGCACTATGAAAGCCCTTCAAGATTTTATGCAACCTATTTCATTACCAGATACATGGTTTCTCATGTTATAAGAAATATGTACCCATCTTTATATTACCTGACGTTACGAAGCCATATTCTGTGCAGGCAGAGTGCGAAGAACTAGCAGCAAAGGTGGAGCTACTGAACACTGAGAATCAAAATCTCCGAACTGAACTCCAGCAACTTTCTGACGAGTGTGAGAAGCTTACATCTGAAAATGCATCGATATTGGTGAGACTGTTTGTCCTTGTTTCTGAATAGTTTAGATTTGCATATGCATGCTATACTGTTTATTTATTTATAGTTCAAGTAAGCAGTCAATCATGATGGGTTTAGCCATGATTTGCAGCAGGATCATGTGATCATGTACTTCCACTCCAGTATGAAGGCAATTTGGCTTTTGGTTGTTATTCTGGTTGGTCTTGGTTACATTGTATCATATTTCTGTGAAAGGTTTGAGACCTTAGAACCAATTTCTTTTCCAAAAGTAGAGGTTTGGAGATATGTATTTTCTGTATTTGCTACTTGTCAAATTATTGGGGGCATGGTGAGTCTGAGCTGGATAACGTAGACAGTGAATAAGGACATGTGCTGATGAATATAAGTTTTGACCAAGGCCCTGTTTGGATGCTAATTTTGAGTATTAGACCTTTTACAAAATCAATTATGAGATATGCTTTTCACATGTTCTTCAAAACAAAGATTAGTGCTTGGCAATTGAGGTTGTTTAATGGCTGTAATATTAATTCTACACTCTTTCTCTCGTCTCTCTAAGACAAGCATAGACACATGAATACAATCATGCAAGCTGCACACAGGAGTCACAAGTTGCAAATGCACGCAGACGCAGATATTGAGCCTGTCATTGCTGTTGTCATGTACATATTGATAACCACGCACATCATTATCATATGCTTGCTAATATATCATTAGTATCATCAGTATCATGACTGGCAGAAGTCACATTGTTATCATCATGTCACCACCAGTGTCATCCACACCATACTGGTGGTGGATTGATTGCCAAGTTCCTTCAGGTCTACATGTCCTGCTTGCATAAAGGAAAAGGGTAGGGGAAGAATTGGTACAATGTAAAGGGAATCTTGAATGTTCATTTATGTGTTCATCCGTCACTTGGTCTTTTTGGCTCTTATGGTACAAAAATTACCCAGAAAACATCGTGCCTAAATCTTCATCAATGATGATCATGCTTATTTTTCTTGGAGCCCAGATTCCATAGTTTTAGGAATTCATGTTCATGTATGAACTGACGTCTCCATGTGTGTGCACTCCATTGAGTAATGTGTCTGAATTATACAATTCTGAGAATGCTTGATGGTGTTCCTTTCAACATTTGGAAATTTGGAGATGGATGAGCCTCAGGCCTCCATGTACTGTGGTTGAAAGAGAAAGTTTCGGTCTCTAGATTTATTGCAGCAGCTCCTTATAATTATTGGTTTGTCCTAGTATCCTACCACTTCATAGTGGGGACAATCTGTAAAATCCCGTATAAAAGTTGATGATATGCTGTCCTATCTTTTGAATTAGAATTGGAAGTATCGCTATCTTGGTGACCTTGAAATGCTTATAGCAAGGGATGTTTATTTTTTGCTTTCTGTAACAGGAACAACTGTCTCGGTATTATGGACCTGAAGCACTATCTATGCTAGATCAAGAAAATGCAGATACAATAACTTATTCTGCTATTAGCAATGAAGGAAATGGACACCCGCGTGACTCATCAAGGGGCAGCAGTTTGATTTCTGGTCCCAAAAATAACAAATTTTTTAGCACCAATGGGAAGGTCGAATCCAGAAAAAATTGAGGTTAGCTGCTCGTCGTCAGATTATTTTGATCTTATAACAATATTCATGGCTCTGTAAATTAGTAGAATTTGTCCTTCTAAATTGACGTGTTTGATTATTCCGTTAAGGAATTGAGAATCATCACGTGAGATGAATTGGCTGGGGAAGCTGCGGAGTATTGACTGGACATACTTCTCTTGATGCATGAAGCGAAAGTGTCTGCTTGAGAAAAACCACTGCAGGAACATGCATTGGTTTATGTTAGATAATATGCACTGCTGCCAGCTGAATCGTGGATACAGCAAGAATCTGAAGATAGATTCAGATGTTTATGAAGGGCCACCATTGATTGGTTAAGGGAAGCTCACAAGCATTCTTTCCCTCCAATTTGAGAATCCACTGCTAGGACGCGCTGGATGTCAGACTCCATGAAGGATGAGATTGTGATGAGAAATTGAAAACATCCGAACGTGGGGAGATGGAAAGGGAAATAACGTCGAGTGCTGGATGGCTTGCTGCATTTGATGGTCTAGCAACGATATGACCTTAATCAAATGCGAAGACTCTTCTGGGCTGCTGCGTAGACGTCTGGAGAGCAGTGGAGATAGGGTGTTCGGTTGTTATCAGTGCCTTTCAACCATACATGGTGCGCTGATCGGACCAGTTTCCGATGTCTTGAGCTTGTTAATTAAATCTTAATAACCTTGAAACGTAAAACGTTTCTTAATCAAAGTTAAATTGTGTTTGTTCTCTCTCTCTCTCTCTCTCTCTCTCTCTCTCATATTAGACATTATGGTTGCACAATGAGGAAAGTACGCTCTAGGTAGGCTTGGGCGTCGTGTTCAAGCAAGTCCATTTAGGTAAAGCTGATCTGGAGATCGATACATGCTCGAATTGGTTAACTAGCAATCCTGTCCATCGGTCCAAAGCTCGTTAAAGCTCTGACAAGGCTGATCTTGTGCCCCCTATCCTTCACAGGCGATCCCGAAAAATCTTGAATTATCCAATAATTGGCCTCCGAAGCACTTGAAGGTTTGAAACGTGGCCGATCTGCAAGGTGTATCTTGATGAGTATCACTTGCAAGTGAATTTAAGGCTCGCAACTTTCAGCCCTCAAGAGAAATGAATCTTCGTTTTTGATCGGCAAGATAAAGTTCGAGAAATACTGCCTAGCTATGCCACAAAATGTTCTGAGCTGGTGTAGAAAGCGACTCTATTTACGAAGGTGGTGTATCCAAACGCTCTTCTTGAACACATCTACAGATTGGTAGTCCTAGGTGAAGTCCGAATACAAAAACTTTGGACCACGTGAACCTTTCAAGGGTGACCAATTACAGAGGCCTGACTCCCATTTTTGTTCTCACAGGAGAGTGCTGTAGTTGAGCGGCCATGTTGGTGTTCCGCCACTGTTTTTCTAAGTCATAATAATATACAAACAGGTGGTCATAATAATATACAAACTTCAAGAGGAAAAAAGAGAGAACTGGCTCCACACCAGTGACAGTATTGCTTGAGATGCGATTCTCCAAGGTATATGTAGTCGTAAAACCAAAGTTGCTATCCAGAAACCCGAATGATCATATCCCTACACTTTGATTCACACAACTGAAATTAAACGCAGAGTTTCGTCAATCCCAGGCCTATTGCCAGTAGTCTGCATTTTGATGAGTCGCAGGGTTGCAGGTGGTCAAGTCGGTGGATATAAAAATGGGACCAAATTAGGGTGTACCAGGAGCACTCATTTTCCACAGAAAAAGAAGAAAATATACTACACCAATTAATCAAGAAAAGTTAAAACTGATTTTGAATTCCAGCTGCAGAACTATACTGAATTAATACATTCTATGCAACCAGCATACCACATTCTCCGTCCCTACATGATCGTGGAGCCAAGGATTCCCAAGCAAGAATTCATTCGCCATCTGTCGTATAGTTTTCACCAGTCAGAACCATCAGGAAAGTTCCGTAATGCATCTTGCTTCCCGTCCACATAATACTCTACAACTGCCTTCATTCTAGGAAGCTTATCAGGATGATAGTTTATATGAACAATCACAGGCTTTAACTTGGCCAAGTTGGGGTCCTTTCTGACAGTCTTGAACAAAACCTTGCTGTTCATGAACTTATAGAAATCCATGGTTCTCCTTGATGCATGGAGGCCATCATATCCAGGGTGAGAAGGGAAGCAGAGCTCCTCATTGAAGACTGCTTGATCCCACAGACCCTTTTTTGTAGCAAGCCTGTGTGCAACGCGATCCAGAAGCTCAATTGATGGAATGGTAGGTCTGATGTAGAAGAAACCAGAGTTGTAAACCCATATGCGCATAGTGTGAGCATAGCGAGCCCACCCCATTGTAGGCTCATCAGAAACATCATTATACCCATAGGCGGTCGAATTGTCATGGCCATCGGTCATGGATTCTACATCACAATCTCTGTATAGATGATCAAATGGGTTTTGCAGATAGACAATGTCAACGTCAGAGAGAAGAACACTGTAGCCAAGCTGCAAGAATTCTCTCAGAATTCGAAATTTCAAGCCTGAAATTGCATGGTTGTCTCCGTTCTTGGCAACAGAATCGACACCTTCATCTGGGTTCCTCCTGTAAACTGGAACGCCCTTTCGCTTGCAGAAGCTCACAGTGGCATCATCTAGAGCCACAACCAAATAGTTGGGGATCCCCACGTGCTTGATGCTCCCGAACCAAACCTCCAGCATGTCCTTAACATTGATGTTAGCAACAGCAACAATAATCTCTTTGTTAACAGCCACTTCCTCAAGGACCTTCTGCAGCCTCGGATTGACGGCCGGATCCGCAACAATGGTCGGATTCGTCCTTACGCTCTTAACAGTACCGAAATTGCCGGCTTTCTGCTGCTTCCCCGATGCAAGGAATCGTTCCTCAGCAAGTTCCTTTGCCTTTTCTGCAATCTGAAGTGTCGAGTTTAACTCCCTGATCTGTCGCTCCAATTCCTCGTTCTTCTGTGACAAAGAAATCAGCTCGGAGCCCAACGAGCTAATTTGTTCTGGAGTTGCACAGTTAATCGAACTGACCTAATAGATCAAGAACACAAACAAGCCACTCAATCCCTGATCTCTATGTCCAAATATGCATCCTAGCTCAGGATTTGCAGCTAGTAAAAAAATTATTTCAAGAACCTTCATAACCCACTAAACTAAAACATAGAAAATACCCCTTGGGCATAATTTTCATAATCTTAACATCTGAAGATCTTCAAAGTTGTCGATATTTCGTACTCATTATTTGCACATTTTTATTAGATCAACAACAAATGAAATATCAGATTTTCACCTACACATGCCGAATAAGCTTCTTAACTAGTCAAGAAACAGCAAACTACGAACTTCGAGAGAAAGAAATTGAAGATTATGGGGCCTTTTCGTTTCATTTCGCAGAAATTGTAAAGAGGGGTACCTCAAAATTGGATATATCGAGCAGTTCTTCATTGTGTGGTGGGCGACGGATGAAGCCACTGGGGTAAAAGAAGGCGAAGAAGGAGCCAATGAGAATGCCGATTCCAACAGCTATGAAGATTCTCGACCCTCGAATCGACTGGCCTTTCGACGAAATCGTTTCTCGCCGCCCTTTCATAGCATCAGTTTCCTCCCGATCTCAGGCGGTGGTCAAGGGGGCAAAAACCACACTTCCCTTCTTGAATGATCAGGAAAGATGCAGAATGGCAAAAGGGGATGTTGGGTGTACAACCTAAAGGGTTTTGGCGGAGAGAAGGGGATCTCTCATCGATCTGCCGATTGTTGGTAGGATCAGAAACCCTTCTGAGAGAGAGAGAGAGAGAGAGTGAGAGAGGGTGTTAAATGCCGGAGCCAAAAGGCCAGAAAATTTCTTTTGTGAATTTGAAAGAAGTTAAAAGTGCAAACTATTTATTCCAGCAATCAAATTGTTAAAGATTTTCAGCGGAAATGCCAGCAAAATCCCGACTTTGACATTAGCGTACTAACAATTAAAAAGAAAAATGCTTTCGACCGTGTGTTGTGCGAATTAAACTCCACTTTTCAGAATCCAAACCACACCAAAAGAAATTCACGAAAACTGCAATCTTATAAATTACATAAATATGGATCACGAAAATAGTCAGCCAACATCCTTTTCCTCTTCGAGTTCTCTTAATATATGTTTACATATATAGGTATAACTTTCATTAACTTCGTTTAAGGTATTGCAATTGCATAAAAATTAAGTCAGCCCGCTTTTTATATACATCCGAGAGGGACTACAGCTATGACGTTGGTTCGATCAGGAAATAAATGGTATCTCCACTTCATGGAGAGACATATTGAAAAGGGATTTTTTGTTTGAGATAATTTGTTTTTCCTATATATAATTTCAAAAGAAAAAAAAAGTTCGCGTTTTTCTAAATAAAGATCAAAATTTTGTGAAACTATTGAATAAGAGCGTGAAATTAAATCCTATTAGCTTGAGAAACGAAAAACGTTATCAGCAAATTGTCTTTCATAAATTACATTGCAAGTGTTCTAGCTATGTCTTTTGTATTCGTTAGGTTAACGCAAGTTCAGTTCAGGTTCTTATTTGGCAGTTCTTATGTAACGTGTGCTTGTTATTAAGAATCTCCTTGCGAAATCATTAATGAAAAGAAGGTCTGGAATGAAAATTTCCCTACTAAAAAAACTACAGTTAAAATTAACAGCGTCCCATTTAATAACTTAAAAAAACTGTCCAAAAGCTAATATGGTTGCCGCTCACACTCGAACCCAATACCAGTTTGGTTTAACTTGGACATTGCAGCTCCCCATCCCCTTGTCAAGTGCAAGGTTCTCAGCGGTCGATCGGATTCGATCTATTTCAACATCGACTATCCAGATTCAGACTTGGATCCAAATGAAGGGATGTTTGGGTTCTCATCTGGATGAAGAAAAACAGATATCAATTCTGACTGGAAATCTTACAGTCAGACTTCAGATGCTCATCTAATGTGTAAATGTGAACTTCTGAAATGAATTCGCTCTGGTAATTTTTAATGCTATTGATTATCTTGTTTATTCGTTTAGCAAGATATAGAGAGAATATCGAACATTTCGTGAGTGAGGAGACTCGAGGAAAAAACAGGTGATGTGCGTGTGTACGAGAGAGAGATTAAAGAGGGAGACCTTAAAATCATACTGAAAAGAATACATTATTCCTCATAATCCAAATCCATCACCAAAAGCAAGAGAGCCAAGTTCGCCACAAGAAACACCATCGCTTTGATCCCCGAATATATACCGGACCGAAGAGATGATCACGTGCAAATGAAGGATATGACACCACTGGGGAAGGAGGGATGATGCTAATAAGTTTTTGAACTTTCTCACAGCCCCAATATAGATTATATGATTTTTCTTCCTCTTTACCATATATCACACACCGACTAACCAAATATAAATCTAAATTGTGTTTGAACTTTGTCTTGAAATATACACCAGACAGATAATCTACAATAATTCGGGAGACGGATAGTTTTGATTGACAAATTAAGTAGATTCCTGGACTCAATCGTTGGCTGATAGATCAATCTTTACATCTTAGATATATCCAGCATATCCGTGACTTATAGGTACCAATTTGAGGGAGAGAGTAGGCAAAAATATGCTGAAAGAAAGCAAGGATGTGCTGTGATAAGGACGGAGAAGATTGTTAGACGTCATAAATGTACAAGATTGAAATGAGACGGCCAAGGAAAGACTTGGATGATGATTTGCTGATTTATATAGCTGAAGGTTTAGGCAATGCAGCAGAGCATGCCCACCTATTAGATTTTACTAAGATAGGAAGTATATTTCCTGTTCTTGTAGCAGTACTATAATAACTATGCCGTATTGTATTGTCTTATGATTTACTGTTTCATATAGGAAGTTCAAATCTCTTGGGCATCACATCCGCAAACCTATAGATCTTGAGGGCAGGGATACTGGCCATGGGTTCCATTATGACAGGAGTATCACATCTCCAGTGCAGGTTTTTCTTGTCGAAGAACATCAGTATCAGGTGTCATCTACAACTCTATAAATTCAGTGGGATCAGAAGCGAAACACTCAAATGAACGACTGAAAATGCATGTGGTGTCTGACCATTGAGGGGCCGTTTGACATTACCAACATCATATGAGTGTTCCATGAGTCTACCTTAAGCTCATGGGCCATTTGTTAGAGTGTTCAATGAATTTACCCTAATTTTGATGCAGAATCATCAAAGACTCACTGTGCTTTTGATGCTAGATAGCCCCTAATAGTTAGTGGTTGCTTTGTTTACTTATCATCCCAATGTATGATAAAAGCATAAAAATGGATAGCAGGACCTCACGTCTTTAATTCTTTAGATTTTTTTTTTTTTCATTTCACTGACAATATTGCTTGTGATCGTGATAAAGATATACAAACGAGGAAGAGGAAGCCACTATATAGATCAGAAAGATAATCTCAACTGTGGCAGTTTGATAAGGATAAGCTAATGCATTTTTTTTGTATAACTGAGAATAGAAACCTTTATTTGCATCCCAAATTAAGATCTTAAGAACATGGACCTAATCGTAGCAAGTTCCGGCTATAAATAAGATCTCTCCCAACAAGTGATTAGAAGAGAAAGTCGAGGTTGTGGAGCCATTGGCATGCACATGAATCGTAATTGTTGCAGTTTTTATAAACTGATGCACAGAGTGAAAGAATCAGGCTTATGTTGGAACCTCCTCACAGGTGCTGATCTTACTAGACTGCATTGGCATAGTTCATGAACGTGTAGGATCTGCCAAACACCACTCGTCTAAGAAAAATGTATAGAACCAGCATTATGCATGATCAGAAAATCAAATTCAGCCTCGAATTTCCATGCAAGATGGTTTTCCTATTGGAGAGTGCTGCTTCTTAGATCCAATAAGTGCATTTTTCAGTGGAAAGCAATCAGCTTCAGGCATGCCTTCTTTAGCTTAGAAATTGTTGTATAGTCCTGGAAACGGATTAGTTTAAAGACTAGAAGCTATATTTGAAGATGATGACAAGCTCGACGGGTTAATTAGCTTTCTTGTGCCTGCCATGCATGGCTACATGATCTTCTGATATAGACCTACCGGTTACACCTGACGTATACACAAGGCCGATTCGAATGAAGTACGGTAAAGATCAAAGAGAGAAAAAGGAGAAAAAGAACAATGAATTGAACATAACAAATATTCTGTCATCACCAGAGACTCGATCTGCTTGTAGCGTGAGCCTTGCGAGGGCAAACGCAACAGAGGCAGGAGGTCTCCTTTCCTTGGGAGCTGTGATCTTCCATGTCCAGCAACAGCATTAAGGGGAAAGAAAAGAGAGAAGAAGGGGGATGGGACAGCTGCAGGGGCCTCCACTATGTAACAAAGTTCTTGGGAGGGGACCTGACTGCGGAGTATGTGTGGTTAGAGAGAGAGAAAGACAGGACCACTGCACCATGAAAGCAAGCTGGTCCAGCCAAATCACATCAGAATAGTAAATGCCAGTCAACAGGTCTCTCTATCTTTTTCGTGATTACTGTTTACCTGGTGGTTTTCACGATGAAATTTGGTGAAAACTCAATAAGGTTTGTTTCATCACTTCAAATAATTGCAATGTTCAATGTGTAGAAAATGTTTGTCATATATTTCTTATACGTGCCTCTATGTTTTCATATGATAAGGATTGGCGAAATAAATTTTTATATGTGCCTCTGTGTCATTGCCCATAATTTCTCACAATATTAATCCGGTAAAATCAGATGGTCCAGTGCTGAACCTATTTAAGAGCTATTGATTGTAGACACAGGACGTCGGTACTCTACCTGATCTTTCGTGAGAAATATGATAGTGACTGAACAATTCTACGTGCAAATTTTTTGGTCCATCAACCGCAACTTTTGGTGCGAAGCGGGTCATACGCCATACTTTTTATTAATCAGACTTACAAGTCTGTGGTGGCTACGGTACTTCAGAAAAGGCGTCACAGCTTCATTTTTCTGGAATTTCGTTGGTATAAATTGAATACATGTACCAGAGAAATGCGGACTGGAGTTCGCTATATGGCAAAATATAAACCAAGAAGTAAGATGGGCTGTTAATATTAAAAGTCAAGGCCAGATTATTGCTGGAAATGGGGCAGGTCCAGATCATGGTACAAAAACGCAGCAAATCTGTCGTTGATTCCCCCATTTCTCTACTATATATATATATATATATATATATATATATATATATATATATATATATATATATATATATATATATATATATATAGAGAGAGAGAGAGAGAGAGAGTTAATTTCATAAGTTCATATTTAAAAAAAATTCAAACCTCCGAAAACCCGCTTCCGGAATCTTCATACTAGTTACTGTACTGGAGGTGGACAAGCTAAAGATTCAGTTGATGTGAATATTTAAATAAAAAAGGGGAAAAATTAAAGCGGTGGGCCGCTGGAAGGGCCCTGTGCAAGCAAGTGCAACAATAAAATACAAATAAAAAAAATAAAGAGGAAAAAAAGGCTTCCTCACCAGTTCATCGATGGCAGTTAGGAAGTGGACAATCATCCGGACGGGAGGAAGGAGTGGGGCCCACAGTGACAAGGGGACGAGTCAGTAGGCCAATGGCTGAGCAGCGTCCCTGTGGGCCCCGCCCGAGGTGTCGCCGGTCGGTCATCATCATCACCATGATGATGTTCATGATGCATGCATTGATGGGAGTCGGACATGGGCATGTGCATGTGATGGAGTATGGGGAAATGCGTAGAAATCACGCGGCATAGAAAGAGGAGAGAGAGAGGGAGAGAGAAAAGGAAGGGAGGATGGTGGTAGGGGAATATGTTCCCGTCATCGGCCCCTCCGTCCATCATCCGGCAGCCATCCATCCATCCACCGATGGATGGATGGATGGTGTCTTTGAGATTTACTGTGGGCCCCGCCTGCTGCAGCCCGGGTCCCACCTCTCTTCCACCGGAGCAAAAGCACATATATACACGTGTGCGTTCCGAAAGAACGAGTTTCTGTTCGGACCCGGGTAGGCTCGACGTCTTCAGATCCGCGTCCACTTTACCCGTTTGGCTGCTAAGTTCTAATGCTTCAGGATGTAACCGTATTTGGCTCTATAACAAATGGACTTGATCTTAACTTCAATGATCGACTTGAATCTGCATGTTTTAGTTTAAACAAATTGAAGATTTAAAATAAAGTTCATGCCGCTGCATGTTATGACCTTGAATTCAAAGTCGGATGGGGAGGGAGGATCCGATCTTAAATTTATGGAGGATTTTTTTATCACCGCAGTAAAACAAACACAACCTTATAACAAAAAAATGACGGGTTGGCTACTTTGTTTAACCGTTTGCATCCGCTAGCGTCGAGGTATGTGCATTAGAAGGGAGAAAATGCATTATTCTGGAGTTTTTTTTTTTTTTTTTTTTCAGAAACACCTGCTCTTTACTGTAGTTTATTCCCCTTTTAATTAAACTAAACTCCACAAAAAAAATACAAAAAACATGTTTTTTTCCTCATCCGAACCTTTAGGTGTATCTTTTTATGTTATTTGACAAGAAATCAACCCACTTTAGCATATGTTTTTGAAAAGTTGACGGCTTTTCGTTTCTTTACTCAAAAACACACAAACGTGTCAAAATAAGTAAGTCTATTATCTTTTATCGTATAGAACATAATAAAGGTATCATCAATTCTAATTGAATGGAAAATGCTTGAAGCCCGTACATATACGTTCAATATTGTCTAACACCAAGTGCGATAGAAAATGGTAAGGTCCCCCACCCCACATAATATGAAACAAAAAATGTGTAAATACCAGACCACTAACATATGAAACAAAAAATGAAACACCATAATTTTGTGTTAAAAAACATTTATGAACAAAATATGAGCATGTTAATGTGTCTATAAATAGTAATTGAATGTGAATAATGTTTTAATTCAAGTTATTTTTGTAAAAAAAAATTGATTTTTCTGTTATCAAATTTGTTTACGCTATAAGTGACATTCATTTTTCTTATTGTTAAAAAGCATGATTAAAGAAGAAAAACTACATGTTCCTTGTCAAGTCGCTCTTAAGGTTATATCCATAAGGTTAAGTTATATTAGAAAAACTTGAGAATGATTTTTAATAGGTCTTGTTTTTGTCTTAAGTATCTCCTAATTACTACTACTATATATATATATATATATATATATATATATATATATATATATATATATATATATATATATATATATATATGGGCTTGAATTCATCCGATGGGCAAAACAGCCCGAGATCGAACGGTGGAGATGAAATATCTTTCAAATGGGCGGGAAGGAAGGGACATAAAGCCCCGCCACCCCTTCTCTCATTCTGCTTCCCGCTCTTCGTCCTTCTGCCTCCCGTCTTCCCGGCTCTTCCCCCTTCTCCCTCCGTCTGCAACACCACCCATTCCCCCAAATCGCAGCCCCGTCCGACCACCCTGCCGGCCGCTGAGGCATCCGTTGAATCAGACATATGCGGCAAACCAAACGCCTGCTGTTCGAGGAGGTTAGTAGAAGAAATGTGCCTGGACCATGGTAGTTGCCTGCTCCACTGGTTGACACGTTCCAATACATGATGTTGCTCAGTGTAATCTTTATGCCTATTCTGTCATTTTTGAAACAGCGATGGAAATGTTCACATAATCATAATTTTGGGCGAATAGTCTAATAATATGTAAAGTTCTGGTCTCCTTTTGAGATTTTTGAGCGTCTTATTTCAATGAAAACTATGAACAATATGCACAAATACTTTGTAGGGGTGAATGGTGGAAATAAGTCATTGTAATAACAAAGCTGCTAGTCCTGGGACTTTCAACTAATGGGTCGCCCACTCTTTGTTGTGCCCTGTGGTAGAAAGGGGGACGAACGCAGCAAACAACCTGTCTCGATGTGTCTAAAGAAAGTTATGAGCGTTGATGGCGCCGCAGAGCATAGGAAACCAATGTGAGAGAAAGATTGTTCCAAAACTTGAAAAACTTTATCCGAATTGCAGACGGAGGAGGAAGGGGGGAGAAGAGAGAGAGGGCGGGGGCAAATGGCACGAAAATGAAAAGTTTTGTCCCCCGTTCTCCCGCTCGTCACCCCCGATTTTGATTTCAGCCGTCTGATCTGGTCCAGATCGGCGGACCGGTCGACCTGATTTGCCCGGGTTAGAGAGAGAGAGAGGGGAATATGGTCCCAAGCTGTGCGGCATAACAGAAATCAAGTTGTTAAGACAGCTCAAATCAAGTAAGCACAAGTTGCACAAATTGCATCACCCAGGCATCCACCCTGCTTGAGTATTCACAGAGCTCTTCAAGTGGAGGTAGTCAGCGTCCCCTCAAACTGAGCTGATTTGGTTGTGAACTCCGTTGACATGCATATATTTGGTGATGGAGACCCATCAGCATTTGTGTCCCAGCAACTTGTTCATCATTGGTCACACCAGCCATGATCCTGCATGAGGCCCGTATAATCAGATAATGGGTGCATGCTGTGGGGGACTATTGGGCTACTGCAACTCTGAAATGTGGTGAGTAATGGGTCTACCAGGCAAACTCATGTGCCTTTCTACGATGCTGGAATGTTCTCTGCCTTTGCTAAATATTGGCCACACAGTCCTTGATGGTGATTATGACATGAGGTTCAGGGCGTCTGTGGATGTAAAATCATCGCAGGGAGGGATCAAGGGGAAGGAATTGGGGATTCACTGCGGCTAGAGCGGACCACTTTGACCTGCGGATGCATTTACAATGCCAGGACATACACTACAGTGAAAAAGGTCAACATTTGATTTTTCTTTCACTGTATATATTGCTCACTCATTGTCTTTTCATACTGGAGAAACATTTTCTAAAGTGAATGATCCAGGAATCAATGGTGGTCCACCTTTTGCTGCCCAGGAAAGTTGGGGAGGATTTCTTCTATGTGAAGATATCAGACCCATAAGCTTCACAAGGTAGGAAGAAAGCAATTCCATTCTTTTTTCTTTCAAAAACTTACCTTCTTTAATGCATGAAGTGGTGGCCTCTGAGGGTCGAACCATAGCCACAGTTTGTCTTTTTAATGAAGGCTCAAGCATACTTCTCTTGATTTAACTTTGCAATTTGAATCTCGTTCATGTTCAAGTGTCTGTTAGAAACAAGTATCAAGTTTATTATTCCATGGTGCCAACAGTAGCTTCAATCAGTTATTATTTTTATTTGTGTTAGACATAAAATTTCTCCTACATCTGTTTATTCTTTTGATCTTCTTCTAATAGTTTTAGACCAAAATTCACTTACTCTTCTGGTTTCTGGATTTTTTCTAGGATCTAAAGCTGAATCTGGTTTGCAAGGATTAGGTGGTTAATTGATTGTCAATAGTTACTTTTTCGGACTTCTGGTTATGCTTCCTTTTTTGTTTCCCTGGGTCGAACACATGAACAGTGTGTTTGATTTGAGCCCCAACATGCGCCACCCTCCACTTATTTTGGGCTCATCTCATTATACACGAGAAGTGTTGGTTAATTGTTTTTAGTGATTGATATATGATGAAGCTTGCTGTAAATCCCAAGATTTGATCCTTGACTCCTAAAAGTGATTCATATATCATAGGCTTCTAAAAGGACTGCAGTGATTAACTAGCAGACCAAATAATTTTCCATTTAACTATCAACGTGCTGTTCTTGTTGTCACACAGTTTGCGGCAGAACATTGCAAAACATCGTTGAGGAGCGTTGATAGAGTCAAATTTCATCATGAGCAATATGCTCGGATCTGTTCCCTTAATAGTTTAATAATTGATGCTTAAGAATGTCTTGTTCACGAATTTTGTAACAGAGGCCCATTGATCATCCACAAAGGTTCCACACCTAATTGGTGCGACCCTAAAGGATGTCGGAAAGGACAATAATTTATACTGCAGAGGTGTCAATAGCTATCAAAAACCTTTCCTACACATCTCTTCAGTCTTCACCCTTGTTTCCATTTTCTTTATTTCAATTTTTATTTGCATTTCACATGATATTTTCGCTATTTATGAAGCTGGCGTTGCATATTGCCGCAATTTTTTGGTCCCCGGCAATGACTAGTAACGACAAAATTTTCAACTATCATTTTGATGAATCAAATATTCCAAGATCCTGTAATTTTCTTTTATGAATCAATAATTCTCAGTTCCTGTTTTTTTTTTTTTTTTTTTACATATTTTCAAGTCCAAGACCTAGTCGATCTGCAACTTTAATGAGAGTATACAACAAAAGGGAAAAGTAAGCATAGCTTTTTCCTTAAGGTCTTTCATATACATAGTGTCTTCCACTCGTTCCCTGAGAATGATTTAGATTTATTTCGTAAGATTAAGGTTCTGAATATATATAAATATGTATTTACAGATTGAATTGAAACGAAAAAAAATGGAGGATGATCTTTATTTTCTCGTGGGTGTAGCCTTTTGGGCCGAACCACGTATATTTGTTCTCTTTTCCCTTCTTCCTTCCCTTGACTTTGCTGACTTTTTTAAAGAATTTATTTTACACAGCTGCTCTCAAAGTGCAAAATCTAGTAGAAAATTGAGATATCCATCTCATACAACGATTGGCGTAACAATCTTTTGATTTTGATCAGAAACAACTGCTAGCACTCCAAAGTTCGTGAATCCTTCATCCAATGATCCATTTAAATAGTTGAAGATGCCCGAGTGATCGCCAGTATGTTGAAGCAAGCTCACATAATTAGCAACTGTAAAATAATTAACTTGGGAGTTAGGGCTAGTTATTCTAAGAAGCCTTTTAAGAACATCTTGTGAGTGTTTCTTGAGTCTGCCACAAATTTGAAATAGATTCATAGAACACTTGAATAAATGTTGTATAAATTTACCTCAAATTTAAGACAGATTCATAAAACTCTTACGTGCCGTTTTTAATGCCAAACAGCCCCAAAAGGATTATAAAACTGCAACCAAACTTCAATTTTGAGTGGGCGCTTTGAATGGAAAATGATATCATTAATATTTAACTAGCTGTTGTCCCCTATATATGAGAAGAATAGTGCAAAAAGGTCAATATTCGATTGTTTGCCTTCCACAGTTGCTACCACATGCTTTTGTTGTATGATCAATCGGAAAGGTGGGGAGCCTATTCTAGTGTGGGATATCTATCTGGAGACACAAGAAATTAAGGTATTAAAGATGCACATACTCGCCCCTAATAGAACACACATAGTGGCAATGCATTAGACATTTGTCACCCTTTCCTTGTTGATTGGGAAAGAAGGGAGGGGGGAGGCTATTGGGTGCATATCCTTTTTTTTTTTAATGCGGCTTCGACTTGCTACCATTGTTCGGATAAGCGGGAGGCTATTCCCACCACCCGAGTGAAGGAAGAATCTCCTCCGAGAGTCGAAGAAGTCGAGGACTGTTTTATGGTGTTTTGGGATGACACTCCTGCTATGCTTCAATTTGCATATCGCTGCCCCTCCTTTTACAACATGGAGGGTTGACGCTATAGGAGTTCGAAACGGAAACAAGCCGCTTACCGGTCCCTGTTCAAACCATAACACCCACCCCCTTGGGAATTGACTTTGCTACCATTGTTATCATGAGCTACCTATCAATAGCCCCAAGGGGTTTTCTCCAAAAGGTTGGGCTTTGGCTGCAGTGAAAGCACTTCGAATCCCATGAGCGCCACCTTCTACTCAAACTTAACATGTATAGGCCTTGGTGCAAGTAGTAGCCACGGGGGTTTCTGCTACCAGGAGTGCGACTAAGCCCCACTGTGTTGCTTTTTTGTGTCAAAGACTGAACAGATTTTGAATGAACCCTTTAGATCTATTTACTGCAGTCAAACAGGGAAATGGTATTGTAAAACTTAATTTGTCGTTAGAGTCCAATCTAACAGGTCGACAGTAAGAAAGTTTTTAGATATGTTCAAATACAGAAACAAGGACTTGAGTATGCCAAAAAAAATAATCAAAAGTGGAGCAATTGGGTTCTGTCACAAGAAAATTTAATATGCATAATGACAGTGGGTATGGGAATGGAAAGATTGCAGTACTTAAGGTATAAAAACGTTTTCGAAATAATCTGTCTCCATTTAAAAGTTTCAATTAAATACATTAATAGCCGAATGGGCTTGAATCTCATACTACTTGTCATCCTGGTGCTCATGGATTTGCGTGGTGTCTATCCTTTACCCTAAGGACAAAGCGATGAGAAGATCAATCTGCATTCCTTGATTTGCTTCTAAAAGTGAATGATACTAACTCAACTTAAGCTCAATTAAATTTTCCAGTTTAGGAAGAATAAAGGCAAGTTCCCATTGGGAGGGAAACAGCCACTCGTGGATATGCAGTACAAGACAAGCAAAAATATATAGTCTGATCGAGTTTATTCATTACATCCCATATTTATAATGCGCATTCCAAAAGCCGATGGCCAGATGTTAATTTGTGCTTCATGGAATTGTGACGCAGAGATTAGGAGTCGAATCTTGCGGATTTGAACCACTAAACCACAAAAGCTACTGAAACTATCACTAATTAAGTTGCAAGGAACTAAGAAATCCATTTTAAGTAACAAGAAAGGACAATAAAGCTTGATATGTAGGGAGGGATGGACCATGGATATGGACCCATATGAACAAGATTTGGATCATTGGATCCACTTACATGTAATTTGGACTTTAAATTCAGAGATGACAAAATGACCAAATCGACTATAAACAGCAGTTTCAAACACAAAACTCTCCATGAACGCCCATTGGTTCGGCATTCTTTTTGAGATTTGAGTATGCTCCCGCATCAAAATGTAAGAAAATGTAGATGATGATGGGCCTTGGAATGCAACACGCAGCTAGCTAATCATGAAGTACGTTTTCCAGATTTAAGCAAAAGGGCGAACCTTGTCCTGTAATCATAATTTATTCTCTCTCAGAGGATACATGCACTTTAGTATGCGGGAAGGGATCTGGTGCAATTTATTTCAGAAATCAATCTTTCAGGTCGATCGCTTTTCAAAAGTTGAACCACTTGCTTGTGGTTAACATAAATGAAAAACCTAATATTTCTTGTTTGGATCATTTTTCGTTTGTGTATCTTAGAAGATCTTATAAATACAAAGCTTCAAATATTCTAGATGTACCACTGAACGTTCGACCTTCATAAAATTAATAATTATAGGCAGAGATCAGAAGGTACTACTTTATTATCCATTTCCAACCTTTGATCAATGTATACCGTCAAGATTTTGTGAAGAAAAATCGAAAAATTTTGATCAGTTAACTTGCAGATGATCCGGACTCTTACGAGTTGATAAGATCGTGGATGAGTTAAATAAAAGAAACAAGTGTTTGGGCATCTAAAATTATGACAGAAGCGACAGTTTTCTTTAAGAAATCAGTCGTTCGGTCGGCTGCTTGATCGAGAATCGCCGGCGGAAGCGATGGATTTTGTTGCCAAGAATTAAGTTCTAGTAAATGGCAGTTGTCAAACCATCGTGTGAAACTACAAACTCTGGGTGTTTTAGAGAGAGAGGGAGATACAATACACCACACAATTGGATTGCTTTTGCTGCTGAATCTTGTGCGTGTGCGCTGGTGCAGCGGATTATGTACAACCACACTGGAAGACACGCATACATGTGCAAGTCACATCAAATTTTAGGGTTTTAGAGAAGTACAGCAACGCTAAGGAAAGTATCTGCAAATAGTTACTCTCGCAAGTTGCGTGCAACTGGCCGCCGTGTGTGCGCACGCACACAGCCACACACACACACATCTGTCTATATATATTTATATATCTAGAGAGAGAAGGGGATGGAGAAGGCTTGTGAATGACAAAAGCGGTTGTCATATTCCAATTTCCGACCAAAAGATAGCCATGATCACCCACTCATAAAGGAAGGGGTGAGACCTTCCTACGTAAAAGGCGCAGGGTCAGGTGTATCTCTCAAGAAGAGAGAGAGAGAGAGAAGGTCTGTGAAGAGTCTACATGAGGGGGCGGCTCTGAATAACACGGAGGTAGGGAGGGCGAGGATTCCATGGATATGTCACTCCAATTCCTTTGTGAAAATGAAATGGGTGCTCCCACGATTCTTGTACTCGTCACCTTCACTTTTCCCTCTCCTCTCCCTCTACCTTTGCCAGCGACGACTCTCCATCTCTCTCTAGATCTCTCCACACCCTGCCTTTCATATCCAGAGTCGAGGACCACTCTCTGAAACTTGACCATCTCAAAGATAAAGTCACCAACTTGCCGATCATCCATTTCTAACTTGTAACGCTAAGACACGGAACTCTCGCTAATCACGCCCCCCACTTGATCGGCCGGAGATTTGGACGTGAGATCCACCGACTAAGCACGGGAACGCAAAAGCAAATCGTGCATGCTCTTCTTCTCCGTTTCGAATTCGATCTATCACTGTAGATCGATCGCTGCATGATAAAACGTCAATGGGGAACACGAAATCATGTGCTACTCATAACGATTTTAAATAATGCCTATCTAACGAGGTCAATATAGAAGCAATGGTCCCCGAGCCCCGATGGGTCGCCTGTCATAGGAGATCTAATCTCACCTTTTTTTTGTGAGGAGCATCCTCTTGGCAAGGCCCCACCCCGTAAAAAAAGAAATAATTATTTAAGTAGCCAAACATTTATTCCAGGTCTTCGTCCGTCCCTCGCCCGTGACGATGACGCAAGCCCTGCAGCACCTGCCTTGGCAAAAGCAGGAATTTACAGTCCAGGAGGGAGTGAGGCTGACCGCCTCGTCCTTGCCGCCGGCGAACACCAGTCCGGCGAGGCGGTCTGAACCCAGCCGGCCCCAGGTGGGCTCGGCCTGCGACGACTCGGTGTCCTTTAGAGATCGTTCCGTTTGGACAATTCCAGAGGAAAAAACAAGATTTAGGCGAACAAGGACGACGGTGTGCGTTGTTTTGCTTCTTCTAAAACCCACAAAAACAGGTTCGTACTCTCTGTCTGTGCCCGTTTGCGTTTTGCGAAAAAAAAAAGAAGGAAAAAGCTTCCGCGTACTTTTCTGCTTCTGAGTTCCTTGTTTGACCGATATGGCTTTTCCCGCTTTGACCGCATTGGGCCTGGCCACAATGACGATTTTGTTTCCCTCTTTCACTAAAACGACTGGAAAGATGAGTCGTTTGTCATGCAACCTAAGGTAAAAAAGAAGGGGTCAGAATCGTCATTTGTGAGGGCGTGGCCTCTTCTTCTCCGTCAATAATTGTATCTGAACGAATTGTCTGTTCTGTCCTTGGCGTGCAGTCTGGTCCGGTTGCAGCCTTAAGTGAGTCGGTCCAACTGCCCGAGTTCGAATCCCCAAGTCCATTTGGTCTGAACACGGGCTGCGGTAACTTAAAGAGGATTTTCCCTCAACATACTTTCGTTCATACGAATGTCTTCACTCTCACTGCATAAGACGAAGTTGGAATTTGTTATCACGACAAAAGAAAACTAGTAACATTTGAAGATAACTCGAGGAGTTGAGCACGACCTAAGAGGAGGCGCATGATTTGCAGAGCTCGAAATCTAGAATATGTCTACCCTCCTCGCTCAAGAGGAATCTAAGCCAAATTAGTTAAGTGCATGTGAAGCGGAAGAACTTCTGTTTTTAAATGGTATAAAGGCGCACACTATATGCGAAACCTAGCCATGGGCAGAGTCTTGCTTGGCTAAAGCGGGCTAAAGACAGGGCCCACTTACGTACAACAGCGCTCAAATTGGGCAGAAGCCGGCCGGTGGAGCAGCTCATGCTTTTAGTCCTTAGCCAGGTTTAGCATTGAGATTGATACATAGACGCTGGTGAGTCTTGGGTAGAGTCAAGGACATGGAGTCTCGTCTCTTATTAGTGTTTGTTTCACTGATCGGTGCCCTAGAAAGAACCAGACTCTACGTGAATTGGGACGAAGACCCTTTAAAGCCTATCAAGAGAAAACTAAAACTGTAAGCGAAATCGAGTTCGGGGAGATGTTAGGGAACATGTCAGCCTAATTGGGAGCATGCCTTAGAATATTCCCTCCTAATCTTTGACCGCATGCGGATGAAAGAATTTGGATTTCTTGCTTTGACCCCTATTGAGCGTATCTGCCATTTCTTTTAGAAAAAATCTATTTCCCACATTCAGAAAATGAAATATTTTGTTGGGAGTGAAAGCAGCAGCAGCAGAAACAGCAGCTTATTTCTTCTATACCAACTAACTAGAGAGATAATTAGGGTTTTGATGTTGGCGCTGCCCCCTGGCGGGCTACATCAGCCATCACCTTAGGCCCTTCGCCTGCATGTAATGCCCAACCGGGCTGTACCAAGAACCAAAAAGCTTCCACGAACATGATTGCCATGGCTGCCCAATGATGGCAGTCTTGACGCTGACCACTCACATGATTGCTGTGCTGCATGGTGACAAATCTTCATGTCTTAACTAACTTACATTAAATTGGCGAGGGCGCTCCCACTGTTTCTTCTTCTTCACCGCCACAGAGGCATGGAAAAGCGACGCTCTGGTGATTAATTAGTAAAGAAGCTCCTGCGAACGCACCAGTCGTTTTGTGAAAGATGTAGGGCCGTTTAGAAAGGAGGGTGCAAAATTAGATGGGGAGACAGAAAAGGTGCATTTTTAGATGGTAAAAAAAGAAAAATGATCTGTGCCGGAGAGCCACAGAGGGCTTGGACTCGTGTTGTGGGCCATTTAAGAGAAATTAAACAAAGAGCAGGCTTTTGGAGAACGTGGAAATCCGGATTAGATATTTCTCTGTAGAAAAGAAGGAACACGGATGGAAAAGCAATGGCTTCTCGTACAAGCTAGAAGAACACACGGCAGGAGGCGTCAGGTAGGGTCATCCTCCTGTCTCGCATGTCCACCATCATCTTCATTCTATGGTCATGGATGAATGAACCCTCGGGATAGCATATCATCATCATCATCATCCTCGTCGGCATAAGCGAGAGAAAGCGGAGCGACACCGTCAGAGAGAGAGAGGGAGGGAGGGAGGACGTGACGAAGGCAGAAGAGAGAGAAGCGAGCTCCCTCTTTCTCTTCCACCTCTCTCTCCCCTCCTCCGTAAATGGATGCCCACGCTTCTACTCTTTAAAATCCCGGCCACATCCGCCAAAATACTCCCCCCTTACTAACCTCCACCCTCCATGAGATCTAGCCTAACCACCAGCAGCACTACCACCACCACCATTCACCACCACCACCACCACCGCCACCAACAACAACCACCAGCTTCTTTGCTCAACCAATTGAAGTTTCCTTCCTTCTTCGTCGAGCCCACGTCTGTTCTAGACCTCTGCAGGAGCCCGAGCCCGTCCAACACCACCACCACCTCGGTCACCACTCTGTCTCCCTCTCTCACAGCTTCAGGCAGCGTCAGCGGCGGGTGCGGGGACTCTGACGGTCTAGCGGCGGTGGCGGCGGTTTCCAACCTCCTGTCTGACGAAACCCAGCTGCCATGGGCAAGGGAGACAGCGCAACCCTCCGGCGGCCTCCCGCCGGATTTCGGCCACCCTTCGCAGTCGGAGATTGGTCCCCCCATGGAGGACTTGGACTCGATGCTAATGGCGGTGTCTTCTCCTCCTCAGGAGCCGTCGCTCATCCGGTGGATCTTCAGCGAGAAGGACGACTCCGCCCCGCCTCAGCCGCTTCTGTTCCCGCAGATGCCTGCTCAGGAGGACGCCGTCATCGACTCCCAGATGCCCTTCACCGCTCACCCTCCTAATTCCTTCCTTCTACCCGACGCCATCCTCCCGTACCCGTGCGTCCTTCCCGCTATTTACGATTCCGCCACAAACCCCACCGGCATCAACAACCCATCCCTGGACGACCTTTACCTCAAGCAGATGCAATTCCAGGCGGAGCCCGCATCCCAGCCGGCTCAATTCTTCCGGTCGCCGCCGTCGAAGGCGGGCTCCGACGGCCTGCAGCTCATCATCAAGCAGCTGGTGGAGGCCGCCGGGTTCGTCGAGGGTGGCAACCTCGCTCTCGCGCAGGCGATATTGGCGCGGCTCAATCAAGTCCTTTCCCCTTTCGGGAAGCCCCTCCAACGGGCCGCCTTCTACTTCAAGGAAGCCCTCCTCCTGTCCCTTTCCGGCGTCAGCCACCACCACCATTCCTCCTTCCTCTCCCCCATCGACCTCGTCCACAAGATCGACGCCTACAAGTCCTTCTCCGAGGTCTCCCCGCTCCCCCAATTCGCCAACTTCACCGCCAACCAGGCCCTCCTGGAGGCCCTCGACGGAGCCGACTCGATCCACATCGTCGACTTCGACATCGGGCTCGGCGGTCAGTGGGCCTCGTTCATGCAGGAGCTCGCTCTCAAGCCCAGGCCCTCCCCTCCCTCCCTCCGCGTCACTGCCGTCGTCCCTTCCGACTCCATGGAGGTCCGCCTCGCCCGCGACAACCTCTGCCACTTCGCCCAGGAACTCAGCGTTCCCTTCCGTTTCGATGCCGTCACCTTCCGCCGCTTCGAGTCGCTCTGCCTCGACGCCCTCGCCATCCGCGACGGCGAGGTCGTCGCCGTCAACTTCTCGCCGGCCGTGCAGCGGGAGCTCTCCCGCCCCGACTCCGTCTCCGGCTTCCTCCGCTTCCTCAAGCGCCTTGGCCCCCGCATAGCCGTCTTCGTCGATGCGGAGTGCGAGCGCGGGGAGGCCTCCTTCCACCGGCAGTTCGAAGGGGCCCTCGGGTTCTACGCCGCGCTGATGGACTCGCTGGACGCGGCAGGGATCGACCCCGAGTCTGCCCGCCGGATCGAGCGCTACCTTCTGCAGCCGAGGATCAACGGCTCGGTCGCCGCCCGATGGTGCCGCCCCTCCCCAACCTCCGCCTCGCCGGAGAGGCTCCTCCCCTGGCGGAGCCTCTTCGGCCGCGCCGGGTTCGCGCCGGTCCCCTTCAGCAACTTCACCGAGACGCAGGCCGACTACCTGGTCAAGCGGACCCAGGTCAAGGGCTTCCACGTGGAGAAGCACCATTCGTCTCTCCTGCTCTGCTGGCAACACCGGGAGCTCGTCGCCACGTCAGCCTGGAGGTGCTGCTGACCTCTGCCGCCCAGACCCGACCCGGCCCGGCCGAGCTCCAGTTTGTCAATGTGCTGCTTCTCACTCTTTTTCTTTTTTTCCCTTTAGATCTTTTCCGTGGGGTGGCTGTTTAGGTTTTTCTCATAAAAAAAACTAATAATTAATCAACTGAAAAAAGGAAACTTGGATTCTAGTTTAATTATCTGTTTCTAGCTGATGTAGTAGGTGTCAGTCGAACGTCTTTGTTGGGAGTTGCATGTGGGATCGATGTTTGAACAGCACAATGAAAATATTTGAGTGTTCCTTCAGAAGGGAGAAGTGAAAAAAATCGCATGGCTTCTGTTGTTTCTAGTTGCCTCTTTTGATATGAACGTTTTCTGTGAAGCTGATTGTTGGGGAACTGTAATTAAATGAATCTGCTCTTGTTTTTCCTTTCCCCGTTTTCGGGTTTTCGGATACGGAGAAAGCTTGGGTAAAAACATACAAGTTTTGGGTCGTACTCGTTGGTGGTTTGTGTTTCGTGCCACTGCTGCGTCGTTGATGGATCGGTCTGACATTGATGGTCAGTCTCATTGGCAGGTTCTTGTCAGGCGGGGGATGCAACTTGTCTTCTGCCTCGTTTCTGTCTCAGAGCAGAGCCAGTTTTTGGCACCACCTGAACCTCTGTTAAAAGCAGCCAGGCTCCTAATCCCGCTTACTCAGACTCCTGCCGTAGACCGTCTAAACAATTTCAAAGTCTCGAAAAGCCCCAAAGCTTTTCGCGTATTGTTTTTCCTGTGCGTTAATAAATTAAGTTTCAATGAAATCCATTAATAATGTGTTGGATTCATAAAGACGTTGCAGTGAAACCATTTGAATGAGGTGTTAACTTTGCTGCCAATGATTTCGAGGTTAATAGACTGAGATGACAAATCGAGCTGAGTTTAAACTCAACGTACTTGGGAGCCAGCATAAGGTTTGCTTGTTTAGAAATATTACCATACATCTCAAACACAATCTCATGGCGCAATTTGCAGCAGAAACCAATGAATTTCTTTCATATAATCTCCTGTAACTGCTTATTCTGTGCATATAAAAGACCGCGAATTTGTTGCCCGTGTCTGTTCGGCCAAGCGAGCTCTTTACAAGTTCAATCTGAACTTTCCACGAGCTGGTTGCTCGTTCTGCTGCAAGCGCCCCTTCATACCAGTTCTTTGCGACGACCACTAATCAGATCACGCTTCCTACTTCTCGGATACATGCATGGTTGAACTGTGCGGGATCATGGTCAGGTAGGTCCATCAAAGCTTATTTTTAATATTTAGTTCATCAGACTGAAAGAGAAACCAAATTATATATGTGCAGCAGAACTAAATGCAGCAGAGTATCATTCATGGCTAGACTTTCTTTATATTCTAGTTGTATTTCAGTTAAAGTGAAAGCGAGAACAAGGAGGCAAATCGCAGAAGAAATTTGAAATTGCTGCAGAAAAAACAACAGCTTGAAATCTTTCAGTCGAAGGGAAAACATCCGCTCATATTGTGTTCAAAATCTGAAACGCCAATGGAGATTTAATTAGAACAAACGGAATCTACGTGTTTAAAAACAGAACTTGAAACTCGGCTTCGAAGTGTCTTGGAAAGAAACCCGTGCCCTGCAGAGCAGTCGTCCTTCTTCTGTTGACGATGACCTGCAAACAGTTGGGGAGAGCGAAGGGAAGGGTCTGCCTGCCATGCATAAAATAAATGTCTATATATTCCCAAGGCCTTTCCCCCGTCCGGTGGAAGCGAAAAAGAGAAAACAATAACGATTATAATTTCACCAGATGAATCATCAACCCCAATTCCTGACACGGCCCTAGATTTTAGGATGGCCGTATTCATTAATATTTCCATTTTATTAATGCTGCTTTCACGTGGGAGCGTCTGAGATTAATCATCATGGAGATGGGTTTAGCAGAATCATGATTACTCAGAAAGAATAATTTATTAGCTGCCAAAGAAGAGGGGAGGAGATGGGTAGCACCACCAACCAACATCTTTTTGAACACCTAAAGCTGGAATTTTTGAGCGGTTCTCTGTTCTTTGCACCCAAAAGAATCTTTTTGAGCACACCATGGAAAGTTCTGCAGTCACTGCCATTGATAGTAACACAGTCTCTGCTACGATCAAATTTCTCTCTTTCCGGAAAAAATCCAGCGCTAATCTGACTTTCTTCTGCGGTTTTCTTGCAAATTAAAATGCAGAGTAGGAGTTGTGATATTTGCAAGAATACGTGCTTTTATAGTACAGCGTTTCCTGGATTGCGTTGGCCTTCTTGAAAAGTCTTACAGGAGCTAGCTTCCTGATGTTAGAAGAAATGGGCAGTGCTTCTTTCTGTTGGTGTCGCCTGCCCTTGAAATCCTCAAGCCAATTTCGTGATATTGTCATAAATATGTCAGTGTTCGTGATTTACACGTGCTAGATGACAATATTACTAAACCTTTGCCCTTTTAACAGGGTTACACAAGCCTTCTTTATTAATGGCTTGTCTTTTTTACTTTCTTCCTTGCATCTCTTTCTTATTTGACAAGGCCTCACGCAAAAGGTCGAATCAGGAACACCTAATGCATTGGAAACCGGAGCTGATTAGTCTTGGAACCGTAAAGTTGCAAGACAAAAAGAACACAAGGATCTTCATTTCTAGATGAAAAATGAAACAACAAGAACAGTATGTAATACGTGTATAGGAGAGAAAACCCGAGAAAGTTAGCACAATGGAGCCAAAGGTGCCATAGCCAGTGTAGAGAGAGAGAGAGAGAGAGAGAGAGAGAGAGAGAGAGAGAGAGAGAGAGGTTTATGGGATCCATAGAAGTTTTTGAAGTTGCCTTGTGAGGAAGGAAATCATTTAAGAATTCAAAATAAGCGGACCCATGTTTAATATTTGAATGACAATGATGGCCTTTTCTTCAATTCATATCTCCAACAATCTTTAGTTTTTTCATGGGAACAAGAGGCGTACGTCCCTTACTCGTCTATCCACGTTCACTGCAAATTGGAGGGCATTATATTATTCAAGTTCCCCGTTTTATTTGTTGTTTCTTTGTTGTTGAAGTTGGCAATCATGCAGCACATAAAATGCATAAAGCCAGTTGGTAACTACCGATTATTTTTATACGAGGCATCCATCGACAAAGTTGCCATCACATGGGGAAGAATGTCTTTCTTTTGAATGAAAAAGGAAAATGAAATTTATAATTCAACACTTTCAACCCTAAAAATGCTTTTATCTTCAGCACATGAGTTGCATTGCTTGGTAATATTTTGTTAAGGGAGATGATCAAGCTTGAGTACCCCTTTTACCATGAGGTCTTAAAATAGCTAGACAGTTAGAAGAACAGCGAATTTTCCAAACCCATTAGCTTATAGTCTTGGCCAAGTGTTTGCCCATGCTGGCAACTTAGTTAAAGAAAGAAATATCAATGTCCAGTTGTTTTTGCACATATAAAGTATGTCCTTGCCACCAACTTTGTGGTATACAGTAAATTTAAAACACTCAGTATAGCTTTTGATCTTCTCTTCATTTTTGCCCTTTGTTGGCGTCAACTCAAGGTTTTTTCTTTTTCTTTTCTTCTTTGCAGTTTCATATTCTTTAATGAAGCACGCTGGCTCTTCCCCGTTACGCTAAAGCTACTCAGCTCTTTTCTGTTTAAGTATGTGCCAAACCTTTAACCAGTTTACTACCTTTATTTAGTTGCAAGACATTTTTCTTGTTTTCGATCGGTCAGCATGCTCTGTGTGAACATCAGAACATGGCGCCACACCGCTTCTCTTTTCCCTCTTTCTTTTCTTTTCTTCTTCTCTTTTCCTTTTATACTCAAAGATTGTTTAGGGAGCGCGTTTCTCCACGATGCTCTCATCTGGGCATAACAGTGTGCTTTACAATATTAAAGGCCATTACATAAAAACTCAGTCCAAGGAAGATCTTTTATTACGGACATCTTTGGAAGTAGGTGGGGGCACAGTTGGATCAGATGCATCCTTGAAGAAAATGTACTTGGAAATATGATCCTAAACTATATATCTTCCTGGACCTGTATAGTCCTTTTGGAATTTTAACGTTCTCGATTTCTTTGATCAGATAAAATTCAACTATCATGGCTTCTCATAACAAAAATAAATAAATTGAAGATAAAGATGATATTGGCGATGATTTTGTTGAAACTAAACTGCCCAACAATACTGCAACTGGAGGCAGTTTCCTGCCATGGAAGGATCGCTGTAGATGGGGGAATCCACAAATGTCTCCTCCCCAAGGAAAGGTCCGTCAGATTTTTCTTTCCCCTTCTAAAGTAACATAAAGCCAAAGGCAACCATCTCTCAGTTGCCTTCCTTATTACATCATACCCTTTTACTAACTTCCTCTTTAAACAGCGTGTACAAGATCAGCTTCCAACACCCCAACCTTGGAGTGCTCCCATCTGTAAGCAAGGGATCTTTAGTTGACGATCTCATCTCATTTTTGTGCTAGCTAGCTACTGATCTCCATGGAGGACGCATGTTCGAATCAGCAACTGAATGATCTTAGAATTAAAAAGAAAAATCAAACTCTTGAGTCAATTGTTTTAGTGCCATTTTCCCATTTATATTTTGTGTGCAAGTTCATGACCTCGAAGCACGCATATATTAGTCCCCACATGGCATACTTCATACTTGGGACAGCTACTGATTGCACTTCAAGCCACTGTCAATCTTGAGGAATTTCAAGGCACGAAGGCGTGAGAGGAATGAGATCTTCTCTCCATTGTTGCAGTTTGTTTTGCGTCAAAAGAAGGAAACCTCATGATCACTGCCAGTGTAAAGAAGAGCCATGCATGGTTTTCTACTTTCTTTTGTTTGAGCAGTTCGATAAACATGTCTTTCTAGCTACTGGTTTTTTTCCTCCTTTGTGCCGATCTGGAAAGGCTCTAAAAGGGAGAATGAAAAGTTTTCTCTTTTTCTCTTTGAAGAACACCTAAAATTTAAAATTTCAATATATAGAGTTCAATTGATTCATTAAAGACGCAAGAAGCAAGTATTCATTGGTACCCGCAACGTGGACAGAAAAATAGATGTGTGAGAGAGGGAGTCTGCCTGTTCCCATCCAGATTAATAGTCACTAAACTAATTGGGAAGAATGAGCACACTTTTTCCTTTTTCCTTTTCTCTATCCTTCTTGGCGGACACCAGTTTATGCCAAAGAGATGAAAATTGCAATCTTTGAGCATTTGAACTCAAGAACATCCTCAATTCATTAGGTCTCTTTAAGTCGAATCCTGCAAATTGGGTAGACGAATCTATTGCTCCGTGTGTTTGTCTGTCTGTCTATATATATATATATATATATATATATATATATATATATATATATATATATATATATATATATATATATATATATATATATATATATATATATATATATATATAT